>QEPC01008216.1:5434913-5465256 GCA_003113815.1 Sphenodon punctatus
AGTATGCTGATGGGGCCTTATCCACATGTTGAGTCATCTCAGCTTGAATTCCATCACAATCTCAGGCCTGCTGGCTGTTCTGGACCATCTCTCTGCTCTTTGCCTTTGCTTGACTGAAGTTAGGTCTGGCTTCCTTTGTCCAGGCCAGGAGAACATAAGATATCAATAACACTATATTCTATTGCCACATTCCCCCCTGTGATACGGTTAAAACCGTATCAGTGTCACCAATATGCTGATGATACTCAGCTGTACCTCTCCTTTTCAACTGACCCAGACCCTGCTGTCTCGTTGCTATCCCAGTGTCTGGAGGCCGTGGTGGAATGGATGCGGCAGAGCAGACTGAAGCTCAACCCCGATAAGACGGAGGTGATGTTGGTGGGGAGAGCGAGGGAGGTAGTGGCCCCCCTGACTGGGAGGGGTTTACCCTCCTATAGCTTGGCAGGTTCAGAGTCTGGGGGTGATACTGGACGCGGACCTCCACCTGGAGCGGCAGGTGGAGGCAGTCGCTAAGGCTGCCTTCCGCCAGCTGTATCTGGTGCGGAGGCTGCGTCTGTTTGTCTCCGACCCAGACCTGGCCTCCCTCGTCCATGCCTTCGTCACCTCGAGGCTCGACTACTGCAATGCGCTCTACGTGGGGCTGCCCTTGTGCCTGATTCAGAGGCTGCAGCTAGTGCAGAATGCGGCGACTCGTCTCATTACGGGGACGGGTCGCCAGGAGCACATTACACCGGTGCTCCGAGCTCTGCACTGGCTGCCAATAGTGAGCCGAGCCAGGTTCAAGGTTTTGGTGATGATCTATAAGGCCCTTCATGGTCTGGGCCCCTCGTACCTCGGGGACCACCTCGCCCTCTGTGCCCCAGAGTGGCTCCTTCGGTCCACTGGGGGTGCCTTCCCGGAGGTCCCCCATGTTAAGCGGGGGGCCACAATGGAGAGGGCATTCTTGGTGGCCGGGCTGGGCCTTTGGAACTCCCTCCTGGAGGAAGCTCGTCTGGCCCCAAGCCTTCTAACATTCCGGCAATGTTGTAAAACCTGGCTGTTCGCCCAGGCCTTTGGGAAGGGGGGGAGGGGGGTTAGTTTTTTTTAAATTTCCCCTACCCTGTTTATTGTTTTAATGTTAAATTGTATCCCGGGGCCCTGTTTTAAACACTTACATTGTTTTTGATGTATTTTAAACTGTTTTAAATTTGTTTTATATGTATATTTTTTATTATTGTTGGAAGCCGCCCCGAGCTGTTTTCAGGAGGGGTGGGGTATAAATTCAGAAAATAAATAAATAAATGAAATAACATGTCATCTACATTAGAATTGTCTTCCCTACCTGTCCCAAAACCTGCCCAACCTGTTTGAGGCTCACATTTTATTTTCTGCTTTCCAGTCTTAGCTTTTTGTAATATTGTCCCCACATAAAAATTCCCCCTCGTTGGACTCATCATTTCCAGACCGCTCCAACAACGCCAGACGTGTCATGTTTTCCAGAATGGTTTCAGAGGTATGAATGTATTGTTCATTCACATGAAACCCACGATACACGCGTGTTACAAATGTGTTGTTTCCATAAACTCCTAGCTTTCCTGGCCCATTAGCATCCCTGTGGCCTCCTCTGAACTCACTCTAGTTCGTCAATGTCCTTCTTAAAACGAGGGATAACGGCTGAGCCCAGAGCTGGGTCCCGGGTGCTGGAGGCCGTTGTGATCCCCCTCGGATCGCTCGCTGTGTCCTGATGCTCACGGCTGAGAGGCTGGGGTGTGTGTGTGTGTCCATGCGTGTGGGGCTTAGTTCTCTGCTGGTTTCAGTGCGGGGGGCAGCAGGTTGCGCTAGGGGGGGCAGGGAGACAGCAGGGGGAGAGGACCATCTTGAGAGGTTGTAGATTGCAATGTTTGGGGCTGGGGGGGCATCACATTGTGTGTGTGTGTGTGTCAGAGAGGAGAGCACAACAATGCTCCTTTGTTTTCCTGGCACTGGCCCCTGCTGCCCTGGGATTGGTGGGCCAGGCAGGGTCATGTGGGCAGGGGGCGGGCATCATCTGCCAGGTGGGTTCCGAGCCAGCTCACCATGTGCCGAGAAGAGGAGCCTGCTGGGATAGTAATTACAGCTCCTGCCTCCTGCTTCCGCGCGGGGCGAGGTTCCAGCCTCCACATCCCGGAGGGGTTTAAATAGCTGTTTGGGCTGTTGGCGGAGCTTCCCCGCACCCTGCAGGGTCGGGTCAGGTGGGGTCCCATCTCGCCCCCACGCTCGCCCTGGGAGCTGGTGGGCAGGGCCCCACTGGGCTGGGCCGGGTGCCGTTTCTGTGCATCGAAGCTGCTTCTAGACTCCCTCCCAGGAAGGGATCTGACTCCGCTCCCCAGAGCAGCCGTGGCCACTGACTCAGAGCGGTATCAGGTTTAAAAATAGCCCAACAGCAGCGTGCCACCCGCCCACCCCTCTCTCTGCATGCCAGGCTGGCTGCTGGCAGGCTTGGGGCAGCTGACCCCGCCGATGCCAAGGCCTGCTAGCAACGAGAGCTTCTCTGGCCTGGGTCTCTGAGCAGCAGCAGCCACAGCGTGCCCCTCCGCTGCGAGACTTCGCTCTAGTTCCATGACCCGGCCACCCATGGCCACAAAGACAATGCAGAATCTACCGGGTCTCGACAGGGCTTAGGGCAACCGGGGCAAATTTTCCCAGGACACTTATGAAAAAATACATGTTTCAGGCCCTGCAACATGTATTTTCATTCATGTTCCTTACAAATGTGCCTAGGTGGCCCCCCCCTACCCTGGGCTCCCGCCTGAGCCTCTCCTTGGGAGCCTGTATCTCAGAGCATCTGTCCAGGGGAGGATGTAGCTTATGGGGCTGTGCAGTTTCCATAAACCTTGAGCAGGACAGAGAGTGTGAGGAGACGGCACGGGGTAAGTGGGCCAAAATGTGTGGGGGTGCTGGACCCCCTTGAGTTGCCTCCATGACCCTGGATTTGTGGGGTTCCTTTATTATTTACCCACCTGATACTGAGGGAGAAAGGATCTCCCCCCCCCCCTTTCAGACGAGCAGGGCTTCCTCTCCCAGCGCTTTCCTGGGAAATGCCCTGGTGGCCACTGAGTTACTCACAGCTCGGGTTAATTGAGTAATTAGGAGCATTTGGAGTCGGAGATCGCTCGCTCACACAGAGGGGAAGGCAAGAGTTTGGGTCGGGGCTGGAGATTGGAGATTTTCCGGTCTCCCCCCTCTCAGTCTACGTAGTCTGGGGTGGGAATTCTCTCCTGTGGAGGGGTGTCCAGCCTGGACTGGGAGGGCTGGGACACCCCTCCCCCTAGGCAGCCTGTGGCCACATTCCAGCCTGGCTTCTGTTTTACTCCTGCAATGTTCCCGCAGACAGAGTGCGGCTGGGGTTACCAAGGAGCAGCAGAGGAGCAGCTCCTCCTCCTCAGTTTGTATTGTGCAGTAACTGTTTGTGTGGACACATCAGTGGGGGGTGGCCCCGGCTACGTTTCAGCTGGACTCAGCGCTACTTCCGTTTACAGTTTGTCTGAACGCGGCCAAGGAGGAGCATTTACTTTGATTTGATCAAACTGAAGTCATCACTTTGGCTAAGCTCTCTGGCCTGGTTCCATCATTCGTTCCACCTCTCTCTGCTAGAGCAAAGAGCCTGTCAGTGCCCAAGACTTTGTGTCAGGCAAGCCCCTTCCCACTTGTCTCCCCTCTCTCGCCCATCCTAGATTGGAAGCTTCTTGGGGCAGAGACCTGCTGCCGGGTGCCTGGCACACTCTGCTGCTGGGGCTGTGTTGCTATTCATTATTGTACAAACTCAGGCGATGGACTGAGCTGCCCAGGAAAGCTGGGGAATCTCTCCCTGGAGATTTTCAAAGCCCAGCTAGACGAGCCTCCATCTGCAATGCTGTAGACAGGGAGAGTCTGCCCTGGAGCAGGGGGTGGACTAGATGGACGCCTTAGGTTTCTTCCAGCCCTGCAGTTCCAGGATACTGTTACAGGTATTAATATATCAGGGAAAGCACTGGAAGCGTGCAGAGCGTGGGGTAGAGTACGGTCTCTGGGCAGGACTCGGGGCACAGTGTGGGGCAGGCTGGGGGTCTCTGGGCAGGGCTCTGGGCACAGTGTGGGGCAGGCTGGGGGTCTCTGGGCAGGGCTCTGGGCACAGTGTGGGGCAGGCTGGGGGTCTCTGGGCAGGGCTCTGGGCACAGTGTGGGGCAGGCTGGGGGTCTCTGGGCAGGGCTCTGGGCACAGTGTGGGGCAGGCTGGGGGTCTCTGGGCAGGGCTCTGGGCACAGTGTGGGGCAGGCTGGGGGTCTCTGGGCAGGGCTCTGGGCACAGTGTGGGGCAGGCTGGGGGTCTCTGGGCAGGGCTCTGGGCACAGTGTGGGGCAGGCTGGGGGTCTCTGGGCAGGGCTCTGGGCACAGTGTGGGGCAGGCTGGGGGTCTCTGGGCAGGGCTCTGGGCACAGTGTGGGGCAGGCTGGGGGTCTCTGGGCAGGGCTCTGGGCACAGTGTGGGGCAGGCTGGGGGTCTCTGGGCAGGGCTCTGGGCACAGTGTGGGGCAGGCTGGGGGTCTCTGGGCAGGGCTCTGGGCACAGTGTGGGGCAGGCTGGGGGTCTCTGGGCAGGGCTCTGGGCACAGTGTGGGGCAGGCTGGGGGTCTCTGGGCAGGGCTCTGGGCACAGTCTGGGGCAGGCTGGGGGTCTCTGGGCAGGACTCTGGGCACAGTCTTGGGCAGGCTGGGGGTTTCTGGGCAGGGCTCTGGGTGCAGTGTGGGGCAGGCTGGGGGTCTCTGGGCAGGGCTCTGGGGGCAGTGTGGGGCAGGCTGGGGGTCTCTGGGCAGGGCTCTGGGCACAGTCTGGGGCAGGCTGGGGGTCTCTGGGCAGGGCTCTGGGCACAGTGTGGGGCAGGCTGGGGGTCTCTGGGCAGGGCTCTGGGCACAGTGTGGGGCAGGCTGGGGGGCTCTGGGCAGGGCTCTGGGCACAATGCAGTGGGCCCAGGGAAGGGGCTGGCCCGGTCTGAGGCTCGGCAGTGGGACTTGCAGCCACCTGGGCAGCGGGAGATGAATGGTCCTGGGTGGGAAGGATGCTCTGGGTCCCTTTATCTCATCCATTTCCAGAGGCCGAGCCATTTTTCCTGTTGGCGCTGGGGGTTGGATGGATGGCGCTGGCCATGGATTGATTGGGGCCCGGAGGGGGGTATCTCATCTGTCCACGGCGGCTTGTGCCCTCACTGTCCGGCCGGGTGAGTGATGCGTCCCGGAGAGACTCAGCTGGGGGGCGTGGCAGCCTGGAACCCCCCAGCAGGGAGTGCAGGGGCCCCACAACTGCCCCGGGGCGGGGGGGGGGATGCTCAGCTGAGCTTACTCCCCCCCCCGTTACGGTTGCCATAGATGGAAAATTATCCAGGACACTTATGAAAATTAGATGTTGCAATAAATACAATGCCAGCCCAGCAACATGTATTTTTCATAAGTGTCCTGGATAAATGTGCATCTCTGCCCCCCCCCCCACGCCCTTGTGCTATCACGCACGGGGCCCCTATGCCAGCAAGGAGCTACTGCTGCCTGGGGTGCTGCGGCCCAGTATCCTCCCTCAGCACACAGGTGGCTTGATCCCTCCCTGCTGCCAGTTGCTCCCAGATCCCCCTGCCCATCCTGGCCAGTGCACAGCCGGGGAATTGGGGGTGGGGTGGGGTGGGGAGGAGCCTTTAGTCCTCCATTCAGATGCAAACGCATTGCCATGGCAACACAGCCCAGCCCATCCTGCCAGGGAAGGGAGAGGGGCACAGGTGGGCCTGGAGGAGGATGCAGGGAGGGGCAGAGCAGGCCGCAGGCTGCTGGGGGGGAGGTGGAGGAGAGGTCCCCACTGCCCGGATGGGCCAGGGCGGTGAGGGGGTTGGAGGCTCCTGGGCACCAGGTCCCTATTCCCCAAAGCAGGCAGATTTGCTCCTCCATGGATTCCGTGAGGCTGGCAGATGTCAGCGAGTGTCTGCTACGCTCTCTGGCCATTTCCGGCGGTTCCAATGCGCGCCGTGTTCAGCATCTGTGTTTGGGGTCGGTTTCGTCCTGGCTGCTCACTGAGGCCGAGGACCGAAGAACAGCCTGAGTCAGAACTGGGGGAAGGGGGGCATGTCTCTGCAAATCTGTAACAGTGAGCGCCGGGAACCGGTTCCTGGGGTCAACATGTCTCCCTTGGAAGAGACGGCAGTGGAGGCTGAGCCGGCCTGGCAGAACAGCACAAGACAGTGGCCTTTTTTACAGGACACACACACACGCAGCCCCACCCAGGCCCACCCAGCCCCACGCAGGCCCACGCAGGCCCACCCAGCCCCACGCAGGCCCACCCAGGCCCACTGCATGGGTGTGTCTCGTTTGTACAGTAGCAGTGGGGGTGTGGGGGTGTGCGCGCTCCTGCAAAACACGCGTGCCCACCCACCTCCACCCATCGCCTGTGCATGGAGCAACCGGCTCTGGGTGTGCACTGGTGGGTGCCCATGTACACCCATGCCTTCACACCGGCCTGCACACCAACCACCCCCGGTCATGGTCCATTTAAAACAAGTCACTTCCCAGAGTGGCTGCCTGAATGAATCCGCTTTGGGACCAGTTGAGATGGTCACAGGATGCACGGAGACTCGCCTGCTGCCAGAATCAGGCCAGAGAGCAGCAGCAGCAGCAGCAGCAGTGCCGATGCCGCTGGGAGCACTGGCACCGACCCGGCAACTCAGCTGCCCAAGCTGGAGCCACAGAGCCACAATCTGGAGCTCCAGAGGGAACACAGAGAGGAGGGGAGGCAGGAGCCGAGGGAAGCTACAGACTGGCAGCCCAATGGCAGCAGCTCTGGCTCGAGCTGAGGACAGAGAAGCTCAGGGAGAGAGACAAGGGCAGGAGCCTGAGAGACTGACGGGAACTGGAGGGGGTGGCATCTTAACAGCCCCTTGAGGGGACATGGGGGCAACACACCCATTTGGGGGGAGGGGACACACATTTCGGGGATACGTGTAATGTAATATAAAGGGTTAAAAGATTGTAAGCTCAGTTGGAGCAACATAATGAAACCAGTTGCCAGAGTGGGGGGAGAGATTCCCTTTGTTATAACAAGTGGGCAGTTTATTGCCAAGCAACGGCCAGGTCCGCCCTACCACCTGGTTACAATGACAAGAGCCAGGAGACAGAGGAAGTGACCTAAGCCTCCTGTGAGGAAGAAGAAGAAGACTGCTTCTTCTTCAAGAATTGAGACTCTTCCATCTTGGACTTGAAGGAGCCAGCAGCTGAGAAGAGAAGCTGCCTAACAATGGACTAAAGACTAAAACCGGGCTGCTTTTGCAGGAGGGGCGGGGTATAAATTCATAAAATAAATAAATAAATAAATAAATAAAATAATAAATAAATATTCTCTAAAAGACTTGTGCCTGGCTTGAACATCAAAGCTGCGAGAACTCTATCAGACCTGGATTGTATCCAACGTTCTCTGGTCACCTGTAGCTTGGAAGACTTTGAAGTGGGGTCGTCTTATATGAAGAAGGTTCATCTAGGCTCTCGCTTAGATAAGAGTACTCCCAAGTGGATTCCCCAAGGCCGAATAAAGACACAAGCACGCTAGGCTTGATTATAAGGCTTATGTTAAATCAATATAAATACAAGACTGTTGATCAATTAGTGCAAGTCAATAAATCAAACATAAAGTCCACGCATTCTAACTCCACTGAGGTTCCCTGACTGTCTCTTACCCTAAGGGGTACAATCCAGGTCTGATAGAGTTCTCGTGGCTTTGATGTTCAAGCCGGGCACAAGTCTTTTAGAGAATATGAAAGTCTTTAGTCCATTGTTAGGCAGCTTCTCTTCTCAGCTGCTGGCTCCTTCAAGTCCAAGATAGAAGAGTCTCAATTCTTGAAGAAGAAGCAGTCTTCTTCTTCCTCACAGGAGGCTTAGGTCACTTCCTCTGGCTCCTGGCTCTTGTCATTGTAACAAGGTGGTAGGGCGGACCTGGCCGTTGCTTGGCAACAAACTGCCCACTTGTTATAACAAAGGGAATCTCTCCCCCCACTCTGGCAACTGGTTTCATAACGTTGCTCCAACTGAGCTTACAATCTGTTAACCCTTTATCTTACATTACACGTATCCCTGAAATGTGTGTCCTCTCCCCCCAAATGGGTGTGTCCTCTCCCCCCAAATGGGTGTGTTGCCCCCCTGCCCCCATGACACTCCCCCAGTCCGGAAGCTGGTTTCCTGTCTGGTCTCACAGGTGTGTCTGTCTCTGGCACTCTGCAAGCTGATTTGCCATCGCCCCCTCTGTGGCATTCCATCAGTGGCATTTCTGTTTTCCAGAGCTGCTTCAGGGACTCTTGCAAAGTTTGTCTTTCTAGAGAGAGTGTGGATGCCCTTTTGGTCCCAACTGTAAGAGATGAGACAGATGAGAACTTTCCTTGGACCAACAGCTGCACGCTCTCAGTGACAGCCCTCAGTCCAATAAAAGAGATCTGTGATGAGGAGATACTGGGCTACATGGAGACCACAGGTCTAACAAATAGGTAAAGGTAAAGGTTAAACATGTATGTAATGTGAAAGCTGAGAACTGGAAACTCACTTCACGCAATGGAGAAATGCTAAGTTCATGACCTTCAGCGAGTCTGTAATCAGAAAAAGCCTAACACTTCTGCAGACACTCAACATCCATTGAGTTGCAAATGGATTTCTTCCTGTGGACATGACTGAAAGCCTAGAGTCACCTGGTGGGAAAATCAAACAAAGGACCCTGGAAAAGTACTTAAGGAAGAAAGTTTGTTGAGTTTGAACTTCATCTGCATCAGAGCTTCATCTTCCTCAACACATCTTACCAGCCAGAGAAGGGCTGCACTAAAGGAACTATGAAATGAGAACTCTAGGAAACTCTAAGACTTGTACCCAGTCAAGCTTTCCATCGCTGGCTGTGACATGAACTGAAATATCTTTGGACCTTGATTAGGGTACGCCTAAATTAGGAGAATCCAAGTACAGATAGGAATGTGTTATTGGTTATGTTATTTTGATTTCTGAGTATAATCTTGTACTGCATGCTTATTCATGCTTTATTCATTAAACTTCTGTCACAAGGAGATACTGGACTACAAGTCTAACAAATATGTAGAAGTAAAGGTTAAACATGTATGTAATGTAAAAGCTCAGAACTGGAAACTCACTTCATGCAATGGAGAGAGACAAAGCCAGGCCGAATGTGTATTCAGAAAAGCCGAACAACACCTCTGCAGAAACCAGACAGAGACCATTCAGTTGCAAATGGATCTCTTCCTGCCTACATGAGGAGAAGCACAGAGTCCTCCAGGTGGGAAAGTCAAACAAAGAAAGCTGGAAAGATATTTAAGAGGGGGAGATCTTTTTCTCTCCAAGCTCAGCTGGAAGAAGAGACTTTTCTGGCTAACCATTTTAAGGACAAAAAGCCCAGCCTTGCCACATCTGGCTGAGAAATGGATTCAAGCGCATGGACTTTCTGTTGGGTAAGATCTTAACTAGGGATCTACTCAGTACAGACTAGGATTGCGCGATTTACTTTTGCTTTAATTTGCCACTCTGCATTCAAACTATCTTTGTTTATGTAATCAATAAACTTTCTTCTTTACTAAGAAGTTCTTTCTGTTGTCTCACACTGGGGAACACAATCTGAGTATCTTGTGCCCTCAAGCACTTGCGAACCAAGAGAGAGAGAGTCTGAGAACGAGAAGCCTCTGGAACTTGGGTGACAAAAGCGTTGTCCCCTTTGCAGGACTGAATCAGCTAGAGAGAGAACTGATTCAGACGGGCTGCAAGTGAGAGAAACTGTGTCACCTAACCCAGAAAAGTGGGGTAGTGAACCCCAACCTTGTGACAACTTCTTTTAACTGAAGTTAGTATTGTCAGGGGTTGGAGGGTCTGCACCCCCACTTTACCGGGTTTGTGTGACTCAGTTTCCCTCGTGGACAGCCCACTTGAATCAGTTTTTCTCTCTGGCTGATTCAATCCTGCCACAGGGACAACCCCTTTGTCACCCACAGGCCCGATCCTTCCCGTTTATAGACTCTTTTTCTCTGGGGTCCCAAGAGCTTGTAAACTCAAGTTGCTCACTTGTGTTTCCAATGTTAGACACAGACACTTCTTCATAAAGATAAGAAGTCAGTTTATTGATTACATAAGCAAGATAGTTGATACAGAGTGGTTACTAGAAATCAAAGGTAAATATAACGCATTCCTGATCTCTACTGCTTGAGTTCCTAGATAAGAATCTTACCCTACAAAGGTCCATACGTTCTTCTCAGTCAGGATTTAAGCGACTGGGCCTTCAGTCTTAGAGTTGCTAGAAAGCAAAGGCTTTCCTCTCAGTCCATAGTTCCAGCAATCTTCTTGCTGGCCGGCAAGATGGAGATGAGTTCTCAACAGTCACTCCCCAAGAGGTAGCGAAGATGGCTTCATTGCCCTGGCTTAAATAACAATTCCGAATTCTTTGTTTCTCCTTCCCTCCTTGAGCTTGTGTGTTTCCTCACGTAGGCAACCCAGGCAAACAGGTAAACAGGAAGCTTCATTTGCAAGCAAATGGGTTTCTGTCTGGCTAGGCTTCCCAAATACACATTCTATACTTCCTGGAGTTTCCTTAACAGCACATAATTACCTGAACTGAGCTGTCAGTTCTCAACATTACATCCATGTTTGACCTCCAGCTTTACATATTTAGGCTTGTAGTCTACGTGTAGGCCAGTCTCACATGTGTGTAGCCCTCTGTTCCTTTGTGACAAGTATGGTCCAGTGGAATTGCTGATCCTAACATTGGCCAGACACAGTTTGGGGTTAATTCTGTGTTTACAAACACAGACGAGTCTAGAGAGAAAGAGTCTGTGCCGGGAAACTCTGCGACTGACAGAAGGTTCCCCCGTTGTAGACTCAATCAGTTCTAGAGAGACAGTTGGTCCAGTGAGAGCTGCAAACCAGGGAAACTGAGTCATTACAGCCTAGAGTGGGGTAGTGAGACCCCAATTCCATGACAAGATCATCTGAATTAAAGTATTTTATCTCTGTTATAATTTACGTTACAACGTTGATCTGTGTGCTACTTATATCAATGGACCCAGTATTTCACAAGGGTTAACATGGCATCAAACATGACCTGGTTTGCATCCATGTAGACTGAAATTATTGCTTTTTATGGAATACGTGGCCTTTCCCAGACAATTGTTCGTTTCTTGCGTTGCATAAATCACGGCCGGTTGCCAGAGCAGCTGTGTCTTCTAAGCTGGTTCTGGTGAGGAGCACAGTCTGTAGGAGAGGCTGGCATTGCCAGGCTACGTCAGTGCCCGGGGGCTGAGTTGTCGTGGGCTGCTTGCCCTGTTAAGTCAGGCAGGTTTGCTCTGTTTGCAGGGAAGCTGCCATGTCAGCAGTGCTGCTTGTGGCTCTCGGAATCGGCATACCACCTGCTCCTGCTCTCCCACCTGCCGCCCCTTGTAGCGTCTAGGTTAGGAGAGGAACGGAGGGCATTGCCAGACTTGTGCAGGGGCTGACTCCTGCCTCCCTCTGGAGCATCCAGTACTGCTGCCTCTGGAGGGAGGAGGCTACTCCAACCTGCTCACCGTGACCTTCCTTCCTCCGTCAGAGCTGCTGGGTGAGATCCTCAAGCCCAGGAAAGGCTTGAGAAGAATCTGTCATGAGAATTCTCCCTCAGCTACAGCCCAGGAGCAGAGCCTGGCCCTGGGGGGGAGCTACAGCATGGGGGAGGCCTGCTCCTCCTTCAACAGAGGGAGCCTAGAGAGGAGGGGTTGCTCTCTGGAGCCATGAGGTCTAATGCAGCCTGAGGGGCTTGTAGGGGGTCAGGGCCGTTTCCTCCCGGGGCTCTAAGCTGATTTTGGAAGCCGTTCCCCAGGACAAGGTTGCTAACTGCGCTGGACTCCTGGCCAGCAATGCAGCTTGTGACAGGGGCGAGCTTGGCTACATTTACATTGTGAAAGTCATCTGCACTCGAGATCCCTTCCATGCAGGGACAGACGGTGTGCCAGCCAGCGGCCATGACCGAGACAGGCTTCATGCAGCCTGCATAATTGCTTGCCATAAAGCAGCCGTGATGGCAGATTCCTCCCTCCGCGGAACTCTGCAAGTGATTTGTGAGGCGCGGCGTCTTCCCAAGGGCAGCTCGCGACCTACAGGGAAAGCTTCTGTCTGGAGATGAGCCGAAGCCCCGAGAGGCTCGCCCAGTTTGGTTTAAGGCTTCCGATCATCTCCCCTTGAGTGGGCGACTCTAGCCTGTCCTCGGGACCTGGCCTGGCTAACTGGGCATGAAGCCATAAGCAAGTTGGGTCTCCCTCTAATAGCTCTGGCTGGCTGGAAATCCCACCAACATGGGGTCCTGCTGCGATCCACTCCCTACACGGGCTTTGCAGAGATATGGGCCTTGGGCACAGTCGTAATCATCCTGTCAATAAGTGGCCTGGACCCAGGGCACCAAGCAGCTTGCCAAGAGCTCTCTGTAGGCCCCTTGGGGCAGCGATCAGGTTTGAATCATACTGAGCAGCTCCAGGCCCTTTGCTGACTGAGACTAAAATTAATATGAATAAATGACCGACCAAGAGGAACTGAAATGCCGGATATTTGGAGATCCAGCATGAAGCACTTTGCATACCGCCCTATCTCTGTGGCTAGGGAAAGGGCTGAGCTCTCTCCTGGGCCAGGCTGCCTCTTAGCTCTACCCCAGGGTGATGTGTGGGCCCAGCGCTTGGCTGCAGAGACCGTGGCTGGCTGGGCAAAGCTCAGAGCTAGTCCCGGCCATGGGACCCTCTGGGCTCAGCTGAGTCACTGATGGCCGGACAGTGCACCTCTTGGGGGCAGGGATGCCAAAGCAAAGAAAGTAGGGACCTCTCTCCGTCTGTGGGAGACCCAACCAGCTGACGGGACCAGAGAGTCTGAAGGAGTGCTTAGCGTTTGGAGACAAAGCCCCCCTACCTGACCAATGAGGGGTCAGCTCATTGGAATATTCATGCCCACGGATACGAGTTCAGATTCCCAGAACAATGTGATGAGAAGCCTCTCTTAGTGGTTGGGTTCCATCTCCGGTAACAGTGGGGCTTCCCCTGGCTAAGGAGGGGCTTAGCATCTCATCGGCCAGGCGCTCAGGTCCTGTTCTCAGGACACACCAGGCCAACTGGAATAGAGTTCCTGCTTCCGGTCAATGATTCCTCTTCTTCAGGAATTAGGTTTCGTTTCTCTATGGATGAGGAAGCTCTGGCCACAGTCTGGTTCACTCAGGGGTCCCTATAGCTGCCCCACCCCCTTTGAGGCATTTGGGAAGGGAAGGCTGTCCCTCTCCCCACCGGAAACAGGTTGCCCTGCTCTGCCACATACTCTTAGCCCCAGCCCGGCTCTGCCTGCAGTCACATTCCCTTGGGAGAAGTGACCCAGCAATCCCTACAGACACAGGGTCCCTTCTGGGCTGCTTGGGGGCTCTGCTGTGACTCGCTCTGCCTGGGGCCGCCCTAGAGCTTCCTGCGCCCATATCGTTCCCATGATCTTGCTGGGCTGTGGCTGCTCCCCCCGGCAGAATCTGGCTTCCAGTTGTCTCTGAGCTTTCCTCCCCATGTGCGTGAACAGGAACTGGGCAGACTGAGTCTCCGCCTGCCCCTTCCGACTCTCTCTAAGCCCCACTGGGCTCATCCCAGCTCCGTGGCATCTTCCCATTCCAGTCTCCTGCTGCTCCCCCCGGGCTTGTAGGATGGGGAGGGGCCAGGTGCGTCTATGTCCGTCTCTCCCTGGTGCCCATGATGCCACTCCTCGACCCTGTACCTGGGGGATCCCTTCTGCCTGTCTGTACAGGGCCAGACACTCTGGAGAGCGGGAGCTACTCGATTATCAAGGAGGCCCCCACAGGCCCCTCCCCCTACGTTTGTGTTACACTGTCCCAGGGTGGGGATGGGCGCTAATGCCACCTCCCCTGGCAGGGCCTCTCGGGGCTGCTTGTGCCACACCCTAGTCCCCTCCTCCCTGACCTGCCCCTCCCCTTCCCCCATCAGCCTGTCCCCCCTCCCCCTTGGTCATTTGTTTTCCTGTCTCCCGGGCTGGGCTGGGAGTCCCAAATCTGCCCATTCTCTTGGCATTTCTGCTGCTCCTGTTGCTACCCATGGCAGGAGATAACAGGGAATTTGTCAGCCTCTCCCTTTGATGTCAGGCCGTGCAGAGGGAGATCCATGGTGGGAGCCCCAGCTTCAATGCTAATGGAAGAATTTGGCAAAACACTTCAAAGTGGGTGCTTGCTGCGGTGGGTGCCCAGCATTTGGTGCTCGGTTCGGTTCTGCCTGGGGCGCGGTACAGCCAGCTCTGGCTCAGGCAGATGCAGGAATCCTGTCTGTGCCATGTGTGGGCTCTGTCCCAACCCTCACTCTGCAGCTGCTCTGCCACCTTCACTCTGCTGCTGCTGCAGAGAAAGCTCTTGTCCCAAAGTGACAGGCTACAGAGCGTCCATATTGTCTCTCGATGGGGCCTGTTGGGGAATCCATCATGCACGTTTGCACCCTACTGCCTGCCAGGGCTTGAGCAGCAGTGACGGTGTGTGTGTGTGCGTGTGTGTGTGTGCTCTGCCTGAGTGACGTCACCTTTGTGTCTCGAGTGAGAATCCTCCCTGCTGGAGGGAGGGGGCCGGATTCCACAGCCAGCCAGGAGGCTTGGTGCAGAGGTGGAGATGCCTCCAGCCAAGCCAGGGGCTGGGTGAGGAGAGGAAGCTGCCTGTTGAATAATGACAGCAGTCACCCTCCAAATGGGACTTGGGGAGCTACACTAAACGAATAGAATGAAAGACAGTCAAATAACCTAAAATCTTTTTCAAAGCAGTTTAAAAGGGGGAGGGGAAACGCACGAAGGGGAAGCAGCAGCGGCTCCTCTAAAAGCCCCTGCAGAACAATGTCTTCAGGTGCTTTTGAAAGGTGAGGACAGGGCCGGCCTTAGAGTATGCGGGGCCCAGGGTGGGGAACAAAGGTGGGGTCCTATTCTTCTGCCAGCAGGTGTAGGGGTGCTCCCCGGCTCAGTCTGGGGGTGATGTGTTACCCGGGCCGGGGCTCGGGGATGGACAGAGGGGCACTCCTCTCCACCCATCCCTCAAATCACTTACCTGATCCACCGCTGGGCTCGGAGCCTCAGGCGGGGTGGGCACCTGGCAACAGATTAAATCTGCCACCGCGCTGCCCACCGGCGCCACCAGAAGTTCTGCTGCCCCCCATCCCCGCTGCCTGGCTGTCTTGGCCAGGGGGAATGAGGGACAGGTCACATTTCCCCTGACTGAGAGACTGACAGGCGGGGGGGGGCACCCATGGGGTGAGGGAGAGGCGGGGCCTCTGCCTCTCCCTCACTCCTGCTGGCCCCCTCCGCTGCCTGTCAGTCAGAGTCAGGTCGGACTCGGCCGGGGGCCCTGTGCTCGGGGTCCCCAGCTCCTGGCTACTGTCAGGCCGGGCACTGGGGACCCCGAATGTGGGGACCCCCCAAGAGTGGGGCCCAAGGCGGCCGCCCTGTCACCAGGGTTGGGGCCCTCTCTCCCTTTAGAAGCTGTCCCCCCGTGTGCCCACCAGGCCGGCCGCAACCCCGTTGCCTGTGCCCGCGTGGGTCCCCACGTGATCAGAAAACCTTCACTGCAATCAGGGAGCTTTCAGAGGCCACGCCTCCCAGAAACGCCTCCCCTTGATCTCCCAGCCCAGCTGTAACGCAGAGAGCGTTCTCTGGCCACCTGTAGCTTGGGAGACTTCACAGTGGGGTTGTCTTATATGAAAGAGGTTCGTCTAGGCTCTCACCTAGATAGAGCACCCATTAATGAACCCCCGAAGGCCGAATAAACACACCAGCACGCTAGGCTTGGTTATAAAACATATATTGAGTACATACAAGTACAAGACTGTTGATCAGATAGTGCAAGTCAATAAATCAAACATTCTAAGATACACTGAGATTCCCTAACTGTCCCCTTACCCTATGGTTCAGTTCAAGTTCATCAGCGTATCTCACGGCTTTGATGTCCAAGCCGGGCCCAAGTCTTTTAGAGAATATGAAAGTTTTTAGTTCATGTTTGTAGCAGCTCTTCTGCTGAGTGGTTTTCTCCTTCAAGTCCAAGATGGAAGTGTCCTTAAAGTCTCTAGAGATCCTCTCTCTCCTTCTCCCCTTCACAGGGGCTTCGGAGACTTCCTGTCTCCTGCTGCTATCGTCATTGTAATCAGGTGGCAGGGCTGACCTGGCCATTGCTTGGCAATAAACTGCCCACTTGTTATAACAAAGGGAATCTCTCCCCGCACTCTGGCAACTGGTTTCAGTATATTGCTGCCACTGAGCTTACAATCTGTTAACCCTTTATATTACATTACACGTATCCCTGAAATGTGTGTCATCTTCCCCCAAATGGGCGTGTTGCCCCCATGTCCCCATGACACACCCAGCAGTAGGGCCGGCCCTGGGTGAGGAGGGAGGAATGGAAACGGACACGCGAGGGGAGCGAGTTCCGCACTGAGGGGCACATCACAGCAAAGACCCAATTGCCCGCTGACTTAAGGCGTGATGGTGGGATCCTCAAGCAGTGGGAGTTTCTGAGCGCAGAGACCCAGCAAGACGAGGCTCCAGGAGCTGGTCTCAAATATAGCCAGAGCCTAGAGCATTCAGGGCCCTCAAAAACCAGCAGTTCAAGCTTAAAGTGCTTAAACCGCGAGCCAGTTGTTCCTCCAGGCTTTTGGCAGGGCAGGGGGGGTTGGGTGCAGGGGATTGGGAGGGTTTTAGCTCCAGTTTTATAATGCTTATGGATTTGATATTTTTGATGTTCATCCTTATATTTATTGTTATTGTTATTTATATGCTTTTAACTTGTTAGCCCCCCCGAGCTGCCTGAGGCAGGAGGTGAGTGGGATATCAAATGCAATGAATCAATGAATGAAATGAACTCTGTCGTTTCCCAGGCAGCCAGTGAGAGAACGCAGGATGTGAGTAATATGACCAGTCACATTCTGAAGAAGCCGCAAGCAATGGAGAAGCACCGCCAGCAGCCCAGAGACGAGGGAGTTACCAGAATCCAGCCTTGTGCTCCTGAGGGCAAGGTCAGCCTGGGATAAGGGTGGGCGTAGCTTGCACCAACTGTGTAGCTGGAAAAAGAACATGCTTAGAACCATGTCTGACACCCACGTCTGTCAACCACGTCTGACACCCAAGCTTTTATGGGCACCCAGACCTGGCCTCCAAACAGCTACAGCTGAGGGGCAGTGGGACGGGCAAAGGAGCCGTTAGTGAGGGGATCCAGCTTCATCAACTGCCTAAACATAGATCTGGTCAGGAGACAAGTAGAGGCCTCCCTGCTCATGCAAACCTACTCACCTCTGGATCTGGCCACTGAGCCAGAGACTGGGCTGGAGGCAGGGATTTGTGGTGTCTCTTGGCCTGGGCTGGGCAGGGATCAGGCTAGGAGTGACCATAGTGCAAAGCAAGGGAGGGTTGGGGACAGCTCCCTTCTCTGCAGTGGAGAGGCTCCCCACATTTCTCCAAAGCGTGGGGAGGGGGGCGTCCCTGTCCGTCATTCACTCCAGAGCTGGTGACCCTTTCTTTGCTGGAATTGCTTTCAGGATTCTTCAGCATTTCTCCTTTGGAGACAGAGGCCAGCTGATGGTAATATAATCTCTACAGCCAGGAACACCCCAAAATCCCAGTGGACTCAGGGCAGGCACTTGTGAATCTGGGGCTTGAGACTAGGGCACTGGCATCTGGAGAGTGAGAGGTTGTGAGAGCTACAACTTGTGTGGGGACTGAGCCCAACTGCAGTGGGGTGCCATCCAGGGGGTCCCCGGCTCTCCCTGCAGTGGGGTGCCATCCAGGGGGTCCCTGGCTCTCTCTGCAGTGGGGTGCCATCCAGGGGGACCCTGGCTCTCCCTGCAGCGGGGTGCCATCCAGGGGGACACCGGCTCTCACTGCAGTGGGGTGCCATCCAGGGGGTCCCCGGCTCTCGCTGCAGTGGGGTGCCATCCAGGGGGACCCCGGCTCTCTCTGAAGTGGGGTGCCATCCAGGGGGACCCCGGCTCTCTCTGTAGCGAGGTGCCAGTCAGGGGGACTGTGGAGAAACCCTCCTGGCTAGGTCGCCCCTTAGGTTCTTCCTTGACCCACGGCAAGGGACTCTGCCAGACCATATAATGATATGTGCTCACCTCGAGAGGCCTCATGGCCGGCAGCCGGTAGCTGTGCTGGACTAACTTGCAACACCCAGCTTTTTCCATCCAGCTGGGAAAGAACCAAACCCTGCAGAGCTAAGACATCCACGCTTACCCTGTAGAGAGAGACACTGTCAGTGAGTAATTCCTTCTATGCAGAGAAGCAGGGTTAGGGACTGGTTAGGGTTAGACGCGCTCTAAACGGGTTACCGTACCTGCTCGTAGTTGCCTGTGCTTGCTCACGAGTTCAATGCCTTTTCCCTACCTTTTTGTATCCTTGTAATTCGGTTAACTTAGTTAGTAAAAACTATAAATCTTGTTTTCTCTAATCAAGAGTGCCCGACGTGTGTGCTGCGGCCCAAAACGCTTCCCAAGTTCGGCTCACGCTGGGAAAACAATCTCTAATAAGGAGCAGGGTTTGGGCTTCCAGAGCAGCCCTTAACCCCGGAAGCTCGTAGCTCTGGTGGTGGCAGCAAAACCCGAGTGTTATGGTGATGGGCACGCTGTGAGGGAGGGGGCTAGGAGCAAACCCCCCCCCACTGGACCCATTACACCACAGGGACCCTGGCTCTCACTGCAGTGGGGTGTCAGCTAGGGGGGCCCCAGCTCTCGCTGCAGTCGGGTATCAGCCAGGGGGACCCCAGCTCTCGCGGCAGCGGGGTATCAGCCAGGGGGACCCTGCCTCTCGCTGTAGCGGGGTATCAGTCAGGGGGACCCCGGCTCTTGCGGCAGTGGGGTATCAGCCAGGGGGACCCCGGCTCTGGCTGTCGTGGGGTAGGTCTGGGGTTGGCTGCTGACGCCCGTTTGTCACTTGCTGAGTGTCGGTATAAACACCCCCCTCTTTTCTCTTGGTGCCTGCCTGGGGCTTTGCCAGCCGGGGATTGGGGCTGGGCTTCCCCCCGGTTGGGCGACTCCTCCCCAGTGCTGGCAATTCCTGTCCTCCGCCTTCCCCTTCCCCTCGCCACGCCGGAACCAGGCGGCCGCCGCCTGCAGACTGAGCTGGGGGTTCGCAGCCCGCCTCCCCCCCCCCGCACCCTCCTCCTCCTCCTCCCCCCGCTGTCGGACTAGGGGCGGGCGGGCGGGCGAGCCTGTTAGTCCGGGGGGAACAAGGAGCCGGGGAGCAGCCGCTGAGCGCATCAGCACCGCGGACAGCGCCAGCCTCGCCCCGCCTGCTGCACCAGGCAGCCTCGCTCCGGGCTCAGCACCGCGGACAGCGCACCCCAGCCCCGGAGCAGACCTCCTCCCTCCGGCCCCGCGGACAGAGCCCGGGCGCGGGGTAGCGCGAGTCAGATCCAGCCCGCCGCACCAACATGGCAACCGAGGTGAGCAGCGGGGGAGTCGGGCAGGGGGTTCCAGGCAGATCCCCCAGGGGAAGTGGGGACCGGGAGGTGGCTCCGCTCCAGCCTCCTGTTTGCGGGTTCCCTGGGGCTCTCCCAGCCCCCCCCCCCCCAGTCAGCAGGGCCTCCAGCCCTGGGAGGACGGGTTGGTAAAGCCAGTCGGGCAACTGGGGGGGCTGGAGGGCGCGGGGGACAGGAGAGGAGAGCCCCATGGGGAGGAGCAGCCCCAGCTCTCCCCCCACCTGCCCCACCTGCTGCTCTCTCTCCAGGCCCTGGCCCCCTTGCACTGGGGCTCAGCAGAGCCCCCGCCTCTTACCTCCCACCCCAGTGCAACCCCATAAAGAAGCTTGCACGCCCCTCCCCCACCTCATCCCACCCTGCCCTGGCTATTGACCCTCATCCCCAGGGAAGAGGGGCAGCCCCCTAGCGGGCCTTGCTGCCCCACCTCAGCCCCTGTTCTGGGCTGGGTGTGTGTGTGTGTCTCCTAGACAGCGACCCGGTGGCAGAACTGGGACAGCCAGGGCTGGGGTGGGGGTGGGGGCAGATGCATCGCCAGGCAGCTGGAGTGGGGGGAGCTCAGACGCTCTGGGCCAGGTAGATGTCGCTCGGACCCCAACGTGGTCCAGGCAGGCCGTGCAGGACCTGAGCCCGCCGGCCTGGGAGCTGCTCCATCATCTCCCCATAGTCTCTGCCTGGGCGAGATGTGCCCAGAATCGCAAATCCAGGTGCCCTGACTGGAGCCAGTGAGACAGACTGCCAGGCCCTGAAGGGGGGTGGGCGAGCGGGCAGTGATGTAGGGGTGCCGGCCGGCTCCAGCCATCAGGGTTGCCTGCCCCCCACTCTCTGCCTGCCCCCCATCTGTGTTAGGGGGCAGCATTACCCCCTGACAGCCCGCAGACACTCCCCCCCCCCGTCTGTGTCCAGGGAAGCATTACCTCCAGACAGCCTGCAGCCCCCACCCCCCGTCTGTGTCCGGGGCAGCATTACCTCCAGACAGCCTGCAGCCCCCAGCCCTGGAGGAGCCCAAACCCCTCACACACAACGTTCCTCCCTCTCTCCCTGAAATGCAGCTGCCTCTGGGGTGAGCTAGCACCTGTTCTGGGCTAGCCACATGGAGCCAGCCCTGCTTTAGCCAAGAGCCAGCCTGGGGAATGGGATTGAACTGATTCCCTAGACGGAGTTTGGGGGCCTGAGGACGGTGGTGACCTGTTGTGAGGGGCAGCCAGGCCCCCAAATCCCATCCTTAGACCCCAGGTGGATGAGGCAGGTTCTTCTCCCTTATTTCTCATTGTGGTCTCTGAGCTCTGTCAGGAGCGCCCGCTTGCCCACCCCACTCCCATACAACCCCCCGGGTAGGCATTCTCAGCGGCTACTCCCTCCCTGTGGAGGCTCATCGGAGTCGGAGCCGGCTCATATTCTGGAGGTGATGGAAGAGCTTTCTGTTTGACCGGGCAGTTGGCAGGCAGGGATAGGACTTGGGGAGGAGATTTGAAAAAGGGGATGTTAATTAGTTTGGTCTGTGTAGTTTAAAATATACTTTTATGGATTGTAACCCCCTGAGCCCTTGGGAGGGTAGGATAAAAATGTAACTAACTATTCAGAGAGGCTGACGTGAATGGGTGGCAGCAGCCCCAGCCCTGGAACGGGTTTGCGGAGCAGCGGCAGGGTCTGGATGGAGCTGCCAGGACAGCGCTCTAGGGCACACAAAACCCACCAGGAACCCTGATGATTCCTGCAGCATCAAGAATTTAACCCTGGCTGCCTCCCTCCTCCCCATTCAGGTTGTTTCTCAAGCTCTTACTGCCTGGCACTGGGACAGGTGAGTACGTCTTCTACGCTGCCCTACAGCATCCAGTGCTGGCCACTCTCAGAGACAGGATGCTGGGCTGGATAGACCATTGTCCGGACTATTCCTTCCCATCCGAGCATCCCCCAGGCGGGAGGGTGCCTGTCTCTCCTCCCTTGGCTGCAGCTGGGAATCTGTCCTGGAGGGTGTAGATTATTAGTATGGAACTGAGCATTGATTGGTCCTTGCTGATTGCCAAAGCTTTATTGCCAATAATGAAACCTGTGAAATTTAGCAAAAAGGTTTATGAAAATATTCAAAGCTACAGGATAAAATTGGATTCCAATTCACTCCCAACAGCTGTCAGTGGTTAACAAGCTAAAGAGCCGCACTCAGCTTTTTTTTACATGGATTGGAAGGTTGTTTGGACAGCAGAAGCTACTGAGTGAATTTTGCTTAGCAGACCAGACCAACACGCAATCTTACTCGGGCCGTAAGCCCGGAGGCTTCAATGGGGCTACTCTGCAGAAAGCAACTGGTGGATTGTGGCCCCATTCACTTAGCAACCCAGAGATGCTGGCAGCTGCGAAAAGCCTCAAAGTCTGAAACCAGCTTTTAACTCCTCCCCGCTCCCTGCCCTCAGACTGTTTATTCTCTGTGATGGGGTTGGGGAGGGGTCTCCTCTGCCCCCTCCAGGCTGGCTGTGACCTAGTTTCCTCGCTTCCAGTCCCCACTGGACCCAGCTCCCCCCAGAAAAAAGGTCACTCTAACTGCTGCCACCCCTGTCCCTGCAGTTTCCAAGTCTTAAACCTAGACCTCCCCTCGGCAGTGTCACCTGGTGTTGGTATCACACAAGCACACAAGGCTGAGTTAAAAGAATTTTATATGTGTGAATCAAATTAAGTCCTGTGCTAGATTGATTCAAGAGTGCAAATCAAATAAAATAATATAAAGGCAACGCAAAGCTACATTACTTTGTGAAATCCAAATATCAAGATTTAGAGAATTAGCTCTCTTTGGCTCGGGGGACCCACACACCCTGGTTTGCACATATGAGAGATTCAAATAGAGGGGATCTTAATCCTAGTTATAGATTTATTTAGTTGTTCACACATTTATAAAACCCAGTCTGTAATGATCCAGCAGCAGTTACCTAGCTAGACAATATCCCACACCCAAAGTCAGTCTTGCATGTCTTGAAAGTTCAAAACAGTGGATGTCATCTGTCAGGAGCAGGAGTTAGGTGATGGCCTGGTCTGGCCAAGCTGTAGGACCCCCCCCCCCACCCACTATGGAGGGGTCCTGGAAAGGGTCAACAGCCCACAGACACCAAGTTAGATGCCAAGTGCTGAGACGATGTTCTGGTCTCTGCTTCAGTCTTTTATAGTGTTTTGGGGAAAAGATGTTCTTTAGTATGCACATTCCAGGGTGCTTGATTGTGCAATGTGCTTGTTGGTATTCATCTTCCGGGGTCTGGCTGTCACCTCCCTTTCCCATCCACCTGGAGCCTGGGTGCTAATGGTCACGTTCGCAGTTTGTTTGTTAGTCAGGGTGGGCACTTGATAACAGGACATCTCTTCCCTCCCTTCAGGCAGGGAGCAGAGAGGCTGATGTGTCCGTCTTTGTTGTTTACGGCAGTTGTCCATCCGAGTGTTTACCAGGGCTTTGTCTTGTCTTTTCTCCAGCACTGAAAGTTTGTTTATAGTTAAAAGCAGGATAGAAAAAGGGTGATGGTCGTTTGAATGGCTGCTGCTTGTCAGTTGGCATCTCCCTGAGCAGGAACATCTCCCCTTTCCCCTCCAGGCGTGAAGGATATATTCGGCAGGAGTGTTCTTTTTGTCATTCTAGCTGACCATTCAGTGTTTTGGGTTGCTTACGTCGCATACAAGCACCCTCTCATCAAGCACCTTTGTTTAGTCTTTGTCAGTGCTTTGTTCCAGGCTGGGTGCAGTTGGTCAGCAATATCACCGATCTTACAAGACATGATGATGTGGTTGGGAGTTTGTGAAAGTCATGTGAGATTATTTCCCACACATAGCCTACCTTTGCCTTTCCCAATGCCTGCTAGTCTTTCCCCGTACACTTACTGTCGGCCCTCCTCTGCAGACTGCTGCCACCAACCTCTTTGTAACCAAGCCCAAGCACATGCACCTGAGACTCTGCATCCGCTTGAATGTTTGTTTGTCTTCTCCCCTGTCTCTCCCACTGTCCCCTCTCCCTGTCTCCCCTACTTGTCTTTTAGATTGTAAGCCACAGGCAGGGACCGCGTCTAGTTCTATGTTCTGTACAGCGCCAGGCACATGGCTGGCGCTATATAAATGTTTATAATAATAATAATAATAATAATAATACCTGGCTATTTCTAGAAATCCTGCCTACTGGATCAGTACAGATAATTCAGAGCTTTGGTACAATAGTTACATGCATTTTCAACTATGGTCATTGGTTCCAGTATATTAATTCTCATAGTATATTACATACAATCAAATCGCAACAAAATCCCCAAGCTAAAGTCTTAACCTAAACTTGAGTTCATGTTAATTTAATTCTGTTTTTACCCTGCACTTCCCAAATGGTTCAGGGCGGCTTACAAAGCAAATAAAAATAATACATATAAAAAAAGCATTAAAAAAAATCAAGACCCCCCAACTTTCCCCACCCCTCTCCCCGACCACCCTCCCACTCCTACCCCAAACACCCACCAACCCCCATTCCCTATCCCTGCCCACCAAATGCCCTAGCAAAGAGAAAGGTCTTGCACCGCCGCTTCCAGAAGATGCCCAGGCTCGGGTTCAAATGAACCTCCAGGGGAAGGGAGTTCCAAAACATCAGGGCAGCCCCCCTGCGAGTCCTCACCGTACAAACAAGACTAACAGATAGTAGGTGCTCCCGGCCGATGGCAGGGGCTGCAGGGGGGCATGGTAGGAAAGTCGGTCTCTCTGATAGGTGGGACTTTAAAGGTCCAAACCAGCATATTTCAGCCTGTGATTCTCAGCCGATGATCAGACTGGGTGCTGTTCTCCTTGGATACATCTTGAAAAGCCCTTTAGTCCGTGTCTTGGCTTTTCCTGTTAGAATGAACTCCCCTCCTCTGTCCATTATCCTCATAAGTATCTTTGTAACTTGGCCTATCTACCAAAACAGGTCCCTGGCTGGGAAAAATACGTTACTATCGGGCTCCAACAACTGGGTTTCTCTTCCGGCTATTTTATCAATTTATCCTATGAGAAGAGCCTTTCACAAATAAGGATCAGAGACCAGGAGCGGCGGTCTCATTCAGCAGCTATTAGAGCACAAAAAGTGTCGGAACTTTATCCCATGTTACCCTACACAGACAACGGTGCCCCAGATTTCTCCACATTATCTGTACGGACTAACAGGAGAGCTTTGATGTTAGTGCGGGTGGGCGTAATACCTTCCGCAGTCCTTGAAGGGAGACTGGCGAACACCCCATTTGCTCTGAGGGGTGGCAAGGGTTGTTCGCTAGCTAAAGCTGGAACCCTGACACATGCTATCTAGGAATGTTCTTTGTAGACTGAGATCAGAATGGCCTTTTTAGACCCAATTTTGGCTAATATCAGGAACCGTCCTGCTGCAATTACTTTAAAATTACTTCATGATTCTGAGTCTATGATTACAAGTCAAGTGGGTACATTTTTTGCAGCAGCGATGACACTGAGGAATTTATTTTGGGAGAATCTGTTATGGGGATAGGGTTCTGCAGTGGTTGGTGTTGACTGAACTTTTCCTTGTAGGTATGTTTGGGGGGGGGGGGTCCATTCATGTGCATTTGTTTATTTATTTTACCCCTGTGAGGATTGTTTTTATCTCTAATGTTCATATTGTTTCCCTTCTCCTTTGTTGTTAACACCTGCCATGCGATGTTTTGGCACCTGTCTCTGTTCGTCAGTTCTATTGTCTTTGTCACGACCAGTGATCACGACAAATAAACTTACTGATGATGATGATGATGATGATGAAATATCTTTGATGATCTTTTCCTGAATTTTCTAGATTTTTCTCTCCTTTGATGGGAATTGTCTCTTAGGTCACATCTCACCCATCAACACATAGGCCGTTCTTCAATGGGTGGCGCGTCCATGTGTGGCGGGCGGAGTACCACCGCGTGGGCCGTGCATGGGGAAAGGATGCAGACGGGTGCACACCTCCGCACATGGAGTAACCTGCCTTTTTGCCGGTTGTTCCGTGAGTGGGGGATGGGTGGAGGTGTGTGGGTCGCAGGAGCACGTGCCCAGGCACCTCCACGGTCAGACTAGATGCTCCACACGTGGCCACTGGGTGTCAGTCCGCGCATGGTAGCGTCTAGTTTAAAAATGGCCTATATCTACGTTCTGCTGTTTTCCTATCTGTCCCAGAAAACCCGCTAGGCGGCTTTTGTGGGCTCACAATATACGTTGAAGCTATTTCCTTTACATAGGTCTCACCTACAAACTTTCATTCACTCTGCCCGTCGCTTCGACCATGTGCAGCCTCTCCTCCTCTCCCTTCACTGGCTCCCCCTTCCTGAACGTATCCTGTTTAAACTCCTGGTTTTCACGTTCAAATCGCTCCATGACCAAGCTCCCCCTTACCTCTCGGACCTAATCTCTCTATGCACTCCTGCACGCACTCTCCGCTCTTCCTCTGTCCCCTCCCTCACTCTCCCTCATTTCTCCTGCTCACCTAACCGCCTTCAACCCTTCTCCCTCACTACCCCCCATGACTGGAACTCTCTCCCTGCCCACATCCGCCTTGCCCCCTCCCTTCGCTCCTTCAAATCCCTCCTCAAGACCCACCTTTTCTTTGCTGCCTTTCCCAGCGCCTGCTAGGCTTTCCCCCTACTCTTACTGTCGGCCCTCCTCTGCAGACTGCTGCAACCAACCTCTTTGTAACCAAGCCAAACACACGCACCTGAGACTCCGCATCTGCTTGAATGTTTGTTTGTCTTCTCCCCTGTCTCTCCCACTGGCCCCTCTCCCTGTCTCTCCCTCCTTGTCTTTTAAATTGTAAGCCACCAGCAGGGACCGCGTCTAGTTCTATGGTCTGTACAGCACCAGGCCACACGACTGGCACTATATAAATGTTTATTATAATAATAATAATAATAATAATAATAATTGTATTTCGCTCATAATTACGAGTTGATACCAGAAATGCCTAGGATGCATGAATAGTGTGCTCGCCCCAGGAACGCCCCATTGCCCCCTCCTAGACCCATTCTCCATAGAGGACAATTTGTGTTTTTTCTAATCAATCTCAATACAGTGCCTCTGAATCCCCGTTTTTTTTTACATTTGTTACTGGACTTTTCAGCTTCTGCACATTTGCCTGGCAGGGCTCTGGTGTGATTAGAAATTTCCCCTTTTGTCATCCCATTTCCATCTGTATTTGTGTAAATCTTTGCATCAGTTAAATTTAGTACCTTTGCTTGGAAACAGCAATTCTAATTTGGCACCTCTACCTGTTAGGGCACCTGACCTTTGTAGTCTGGTTTCATGGGGAGGGTTTTTTCCTGTTCATCACTGATGTGACTGTTTCCCCATTTGCAATCCTTGCAGGCTCTCTCCTCTAAAGACAGGAGCCCCCACCTCCTGCTCCAAGGAGCATGACTCCCAGCCAAGGCACAAGAGTGGCCGGATTCAGATCTCGCAACCAACTGGGGCGTTTCCGTGTGACAATTTTAATTGGGCGCTCGTCTCTGTATGAAGCAGAGTTTGCTCTAGTGTTCTGTTAGCATTTTGAGCACATAAACACACACAAGTTCTATGCAGGGATTGGCTACCCCTGGTGACAGTTCGGAGGCTGCAGCTGGAGCAGAATGCGGCGGCCCGGCAAGGACGGGTCGTTGTGAGCACATTTTACCGGTGCTCCGTTCTCTGCACCGGCTGCCTATTGTCTTCCGGGCTCGATTCAAGGGGTTGGTAACGACCTTTAAAGCCCTAAACAGTCTGGGCCCCGCCTACCTGTGGGGCTGCCTCATACCCCGGGCCGTGATACGACCCTTGCGGTCGGTCGGGGACGCCCAACTCGAGGTCCCCCGGGTTTCCCGGGTGGTGACGTTGGGGAGGGCGTTCTTGGTGGCTGCTCCCAGGCTGTGGAATTCCCTCCCGACGGAGGCCGCCTGGCCCCGGACCTCCCCTGCTTTCAGAGGCAGTGTAAGAGCTGGCTGTTCCGCCGGGCCTTCGGGGAGGGAGACGGGGTACGGGGAGGGGTTTGATTGCTTTCTGCTCTTTTAGTAGTTTATGGTTTAAAAATTTTTTAGCTGGTATTTTTTATTGTTAGTTTTATTTGGAATGATTGTTGTACGCCGCCCCGAGCTGCTCTGGTGCAGGAGGGCGTGGGATAAAAGATCACGAAATAAGTAAATAACTAAAATGAAATCCAGGCAGATCCTACTCACACTCTGGAGAATTCTCTGCTTTGGAAATCCCCACCCCCCTTTCCAGGTCCATCCAGCCAGACACCGGGATTGCCCCGTAGACGGACATTCTGTGTCGCCACCTTTATAGCCAAAAATGCTCTCATGGAGGATGGGTCCACTGGATTTTGCAGCCTACAAACAACAAGCTGCACCCTGGCAGCTGTTCCTCCCCCTCCTAGCGCAGCTTGAGCCCGGGTACTCCTGTGTGCCCTTCCCAACTTCCTGCCCTGGCGCGCTGTACCCTCTGTGCCAGCTCTGTCTCAGGCCCTCCTGCCTTCGCTCCCAGCTCTCCCAATTCATACACTAGGGGGGTGTCTGAAAAATACATGTTCCAGGGCCTGCATTGGGGCATGAGGCCCCAGTGCAGGCCCTGCAACATGTATTTTTCAGAAGTGTTCCTTCAACATTTGCATCGGTGCCCCACCCTTATATTTTGAGAGCGAAGTTCAGGCTGGATCGTTTATTGGGGCAGCTTCTGTTGGGGAGGGAAGCCAGGGTCCCGGGAGCTCAGGGCCCCAGGGATGCAGCAGCAAGGCCCTTTCCTAGCACAGGACTGTTTGATGGATGCCGGTTCGGTTATTAGAAAAGGGAAATGTTCCTGTGATTTCCAGTGGCATCCCCTGCAGGGGGTGGGCTCCCTGGGTCGGTTATGCCCTGGGCATGCGCCAGAGACCTCTTCCCAAACCACCACGGGTCTGTCCTGGGCTGGGGCTCCTAGCGGTTACAGCCCCAGCGGGGAGCTTGATTTGATGCCAGTCTCTCTTCTCCTGCCATTTGCAGGTAGTGAAGGCTGCATCCACTTGTCTGCAGAGCCCTGCAGAGAAGTGCAAATCACCTGGCCTGACCCTCCTTGGAGACTTGAGGGGTGGAGGAATGGACCAGCCCATCCGGCACAGGAAATGATGCCGGGTGGGAGGGCTTCAGAGCCTTTAAAAGCTGGGACCCAGGCAGGCTGATGGCTTTGCCAGCTGGTCCCCAGGGAGCACCCCAAGGAAGGCCGGCCTGCGTTCGGGTGTGGGTCCTCAAGCCCAGCAGAGGCCCTGAGGTTGCTTGTAGGCACAGCTGCTAAGGCTAGGACGGCCTCTAAACCTGCCTCCCACTCCAACAGGCCCGGGTCCTGCTGCCTGGGTCTCCTAGCCTCTCCGCGGCAGGCAGCTGCTCTCGGTCTGATGGTGCAGTGAGTGAGGGGGGCCATTCATTCCTGCTCCAGCCTGGCCTCCTGCCTTCAACAGGCTCCCCAGGGCCGACACTCCATCTGTACTGTTCCCTGGCAGCCGGGATTTATGGTTCTCTCCCCATGGCTGAATCCCTCCCTAGTGTGCTGGGCCTCTGCTCCCTCCGCTCCTTGGCTTTCCCTCCCACGGCCCTGCCAGCCTCTCCCCCCCTGCTGTGACCCCCCCTGTCCTCTCTGCTCTCCTAGGTCCACAACCTGCAGGAGCTGCGGCGAAGCGCCTCCCTGGCCACCAAGGTCTTTGTGCAGCGGGATTACAGTGATGGGACCATATGCCAGTTCCAGACCAAATTCCCCCCTGAGCTGGACAGCCGGGTATGAAGCTATTAGGCTGAGTACAGGGGGCTGCTCTGGAGCTCGAGAGGCCCCAGCCTGTGGCCTGCAGCTGCGACCTCATAGGAGGCTTGGCGGCTAGCAGGCCCCCCTGCTTTGTATGTATTCACACCCCGGGGGGGCACAGCTCCCGAGCCCAGCCGCACACAAAGGGGAGGGGGGAGTCCCGGCCAGGTCGGAAGCAGCCCCCAGGTGTCTTGGGGGCAGGTTCCGAAATCCAAGGGCTGCACATCGGGGTCTCCTTGCAGACACAGACAGACCCCCCCTCTCCTGCCCGTCCTCATGTTCGCTCGCTCTTCCCTGATTTTGTGCCCCCGGCCAGGCAGGCGGGTTGCCCTGTGGGGAGCACATGCCCAGAGGCGAGCCTAGGCCCCAAAGCTGCCCCAGTGGCCGTGCATACGCCACCTCCTGGGTCCCAAAGTCCCCGCTGAAGGGATACCATTGGAGCCCTTGGCAGCAAGTGACCCACGCGACGCAGTTTGGGTACCACACACGCCCCCTGCCTATGGACACACCTGCTCCCCCAGGCTGTGCCCGGGGGGCTCTCCCCGGCCGGGCCCTGAGGAGGTGATGCAGCGCTGTGGGGGCAGATTGCTGGAGCCCTCCTCTCTCTCCCCCAGATTGAGCGGCAGCTCTTCGAGGAGACGGTGAAGACGCTCAACAACTTCTACGCTGAGGCTGAGAAAATTGGGGGCAGCTCCTACCTGGAGGGGTGTCTGGCCTGTGCCACCGCCTACTTCATCTTCCTCTGCTTGGAAACCCACTACGAGAAGGTCTGGGATGGGGCAGGAAGCGGGTCGGGTGGGGGGAATTGTGCTGCATCATGATCAGGGTGGGGGGCTGCGTTATAGAGTCGTCTTGAAGCCAATGTATGATGTGGGGGGAGGGGTCATTGTATAGTGTAGTTTTGTTTTGTAATAAGGGGACCAGTAATGGGTCTTGCTGATTTTTGTGAATTGTTGAACTATTATTGTATTGGGATTGTGGTATGAACCCTCCCCCCTGGTGAGAGTAGGAGATGGTGAGGGAGAAAGCCGGTGGCAGCAGGGTGAGGGGAGATAAGGGATTGATGCTTTATCTATATTGGATTAGGTAGAACTTTGGGGG
>QEPC01008216.1:5487077-5507574 GCA_003113815.1 Sphenodon punctatus
GGGGGGGGGGGGGGGGGACCACGTACCGCCCTGAGGCTCACGCCTGCACAGGTGCACATGCACCGCACCCCCCAGCCCCTGCGTGCAGGGACATGCCCTGCCGACATTCCCTGCCCCCAGCTGCCCCTGGTGCCCGCACCAAGCACCTGCTCCCCGTTCTGGTAACAGTCCGTGGCCACCAGCTCCCAGCTCAGCCCCTCCCCCAAGTCTACTGACCCCCCTTCCCCAACACAAGAACAGCAGACAAGCTAGCAGCGCATGCACCCAGGCCCCAGCAGCACTGGCACCGAGGCTACAGGGAAGTGGATGAAGCCAGGGCAGCTGGAGCATTCTTCCCATCATGCATTCCCAGCTCTCCGCGCTTAGAGGCTGCATCTCCAACAAGTTTCGCCAGGAGCCACTGAGGAACCTGCCCTTCACAGAGCTTAGGCATTGGTTTTTGAACCCCGGTATGCTTTCCGCTTCACAAGATCTCGCAGCAGTGAGTTCCGTAGGTTAATTGTAGGCATTTCCCTTGGAATGCCTTCAGCATTTAGCAGGTGATCTCATCAGCTCTGACCAATCCTGCCCCAACAGACTGGACTCTGTGGCCCTCCTAGCCCCGTCTAGCGGGAAGGCTCTAGCAATCTCCTGCCCGTGACTCTCCAGCCGGGGTCCCCAAGCACCGCAGCAGGCGATGGGGGACATCACCCAACTCCTCTAACCCCACCCCCTTTTCCAAGCTCCATCCAGCCTCTTGTGCTGCTGAAGCCATTCCAGATCTTTGCGTCTCTTCCTCTGCACCCGTCATACCCCAATCTTCTCCAAGGCCTTGGGGCAGCTTAGAAAACCAGCTCCCGTAAGATTACGAGACCCCAACGATGTCCTTGGGGGAGGGAGACCCCAGAACTGCAGGCAATGTTCAAGGTGTGGGTGCACTAGGGGTTTGTACAGCAGCTTTGGATATTCCAGCCCCACCCCCCCACCTCCCATGCCAATCCCTTTCCTAACAGGGTTTGCTTTGGGCTTTGTCGGCTGTTGTGCATTGAACTCTCTCCTTCCCAGCCCGAGTGGTGAGACCGGATTTCGAACCCACCACCCTCTAGGCACAGCCAGGATTACAGGGAGCATCACCTGCTGCCCACCTGGGAGAGCTCCAGCTCATCCAACTCTTCGGACTGTGAAGATTAGCTAGTTTATCCTTTGAGTAGCGCCCCCTCATTGACTTGAAAGGATTGAAATGCAAGTGCCGTTTGCCCACCAGCTCCTGCCCAAATGAGCACACCCCCACCCCATTTGCCTCATCTCTAGCTCTGACTTTTCACCTGCCCGAGGAAGGGCCTCATGCAGCCCAACCACCGCATCCTCTCACCAGGTGGGTCCAATCCAAGATCGGAACTGGATCTACACAGCACGCCTCCCCCTTCGCGCCAAACAGCCCGAGTGCGGTCCAGTCTATGGTGTCCAGCTGTTTACCTCTTCATTGAGAAACATGACAATTTACTCCTCTCGTCTCTTTAATCAGTTCCTGATCCAAAAAGCCTCTTTCCCTTTAACCTCACGGCTACTTTGTTCTCTCAAGAGGGACCTAGTAAAATACACTGTCAACCAGGTCACCCGTATCCACCGGCTTGATACCGTCAAAAAATTCCCATAGATTAGCGAAGCATGACTTCCCTTTCCAAAACTCACGGTGGCTCTTCCCCATCATGTCAAGTTCGCCTTGCTCCTAGCAATTCTCTTCTTGAGAATGGCCCCTATCCATTTACCTGGGACTGACTCATTGGCTTGTCTTTCCAGGGTCACCTCTGGGACCTTCTTAAGGACAGTGTTACCATTACTACGTCCCCATCCTCACGGCCAGATGTTGGCGCTCTGTTACAGGGCGTCACGGAGAGCGGTTCCACCATTTCACATTTCAGAACTCTCGCCGGTCATACCGGCTGGTCCCAGGACCGGATCTGGTCCTGGGACACCCCCCCCCAAGCCAGCAATGCTTACCCAGCCACGACGACCTCAAAGTCTCCATCCTGGTCCAGGTCGGTTACCGCCACGCCGTAGTTGAGCTGGGTGGGGTTGCTGTCGTAGTCAGGCGGGAGCAGCTGCTCCGTGACGGCCGTGAACATGGGCTCACTGCGCTGAGAGCCCTCCCCGGGCCGGGCCAGCACCAGGGCCCACAGCAGCAAGAGCTGCCTCAGCACCTGCAAGCAGAGGGCCGGGGGGAGGAGGGGTGTGTGTGTCAGCCTGGGAGGGGAGCACTGGGCTCAGGCTGCTCTCGCACCGCACGTCCCCAGGAGCCTTTGATGGGCTCCACAATCCCTCTCTCATGTGCCCAGCCCCCCTGCACTGCCAGCCCCCATTCTGCCAGCACCCCTGCGCTCCCAGCCACCACCACCCCCCCGGCACAGGAGTGCAGCTGCACCCCATGGCCTCCCTGCTTGGCCAGCACTGCAGCCTCCTCAGCCCCCCTCCCCCCCCCCAGCTACCCAAGAAGTGCTGCCCCTCAAGCTCAGCCTCAGACCTGCTCCTGGGGCAGACCCTGCCTGCCGCCCCCACTCACCCCTGCCCACGTCCATCGCTCCAGCCCATCCCTGCCCTGGCTGGGCAGCACGAGGCCAGCTTGGTCTGGGCCCGCGTTTCGATGCGGAGGCAGGATCTCCCCACGCTCCCCTCCCAGAGCAGAGCGTGACTGTCTCTGGCTGCGGGTCCAACGGGGCTTTACGCCTCTCAATCCCCCTCCCCCCGCATCCGGGGAGAGCCTGCCTCCCCTCGGCCCATCTCACCAAGTGCTGGGGCAGCGGTCGGTCAGGTCGGGGATTTGAAGCAGTTTGAGGAGGGGGGAGAGGGGCACAGGACGGGGCTCTGCACCCGTGCCAGCTCCTGCAGGCTGGGGTAGGGCTGTTTGCTCGGGAGGAGACCCTTCAGTGCTCTGCAGTGGGGGCACCATGCATGGAAGGGCAGGCTCAGCTGGGCAGCTCACCCCAAGGCTGCCAGCAGACTAGGCGGCTCCTCCAGCCGCCAGAACCATGGGGCTGACCCACCTGGGGTACAGGGGGAGATGCTCCAGCCTTGCCAGCCTGGCTCAGCCACCCATCCCCTCAGCCCTACCCCAGCCAGGAGCTCCCACCACGCAGGCAGACAGACAGACATGCCTTCTGGCTGGGCCGTGCCTGGGGCGGGATGCCCAGATTAGCCTGCCCGGGTCGGAGGGCTGGCTGCTCTTTTGGCGGGCTCCTGGCTCACCTGGCCCCAAAGCCAGCAAACTCCGTCCAACACCGGCCCCAGCCCGGAGCTACATGCACGGCGACGGGCCAAGGGGAGCAGGGCAGGCGGGGCCCATGCCAGGCTACTCTGTGTACAATCTCGGGGCCACAGCTGGGATCCGGCCCTGCCTTTCCTGCACGGCAGGCCAGGCTGGCTGGCTGGCGACCATACCGGCACCGAGGCAGGGACCAGGCCTTCCCCTAATCCCGCTTTCCATGGAAATGCCCAGGAGAGGAGACGGGCAGGGAGGGAGGTGCCAAGAGCTGGCAGGCCAGGCCCCGGGCCTGTCCCCAGCGTAATTTGGCATTGAAGGTGGGTTTGCAGGGGAGCCCACAACAAGCCTTTCCACTGCTGGGCTCGCCGGGCTGGGCTCGGGCTAATTAAACTCGTACATCAGCAAGCACCTTCAGAGAGATCGTTAGGGAAGTAGCCATTAATTAGCCAAAGCTGCCTTCTCGCACAGGCTGACACCCAGCCCTAACCCCTCACAGCTCTGTCCGAGGGTTCTGGCAGGCAAGCCCGCCCGTCCTCCTGTGCCCACCCCGCATCCCCGGGTCTCCGTTAGCCTCACTCCCCCGACCAGCCAGCTGCATCCCAGAGTCCTCAGGACTGGAGCATCTCCAGGAAGAACAATGTTCCTGATTGAGATGGGATCGGGTTCCCAGCAGCGTGCCTGCCTGCTTCCCAACGGCCGCCAGCCTCACGCCTCTGTGCCAGCATCAGGGTGAGCCTGCCCCCTCGCCCAGCACATCAGCCACCAGTGGAACTCCCTGCTGCAGGGTGGGGCCAGGGCCAAGAACGTAGCGAGAGTCGGAGAGGGATGGACAAGGTCTCCAGAGACAGGGAGCCGCACCCACTGGCTTCAAGCCTAGAGCCTTCGAACTAGCAGGGGCTGGTCAAGACCTTCCTGTGGGCAGATTCTCCTCCTCCTGCCCAACACGAGGCCTGGCACCTTCCTCTGGATCACGGAGGATCTGCTTCCGTGTGAGGCAGGAGAGGGTCCCCCAAGGCTGAGCCCGGCTGGCTCTTCCTCCATTGCTAATGAGCAGCCGGGCCCAAGGCAGGGGTCTCACTGAGCAGCCCCCAGTGCCCTGTCCTGCCTGCCAGGCCCTAGGCAGCTTTCCCAGCCCCCTGTGCCCAGCAGCACCCAACATGGGCTGCTGCCTCTGCTGGGTCTGGGGTGCTCTGGAGGCATGGCAGGGAGGGAACCCATCCCGCACTCATCACCGACAGGGCTGCGCTGGGCCACTTCTGACACCGTGCTGCACCAACTAGCCCCAGAGATGCCTCCTTCCCCCATAGCATGACCTGCCCCATGGGCCCTGCCAGGGAAGCCTGGGGAGGGGGAAGAGGGTGCTGGGAAGCCTGGGGCTGCCCCTCCCCATGGACACAAAGCCGAGCCATTCCCAGCCCTCCGCTCTGTTGCAGCCCCTTCACCAGGGCACCCTGGGGGCCCATCTCTCCTGCGGTGCAGGGAGGCTGCTGGGACACCACTGTGCCTCCTACCCCATACCCCGAGGACAACTCCACACCCATGTACAGTCTGCCGTGTCTCCATGACAGCACAGCCCTCGCAGGGTCTTAGAGCAACACCACGGTCCTTGCACCGGCCCCCATGGGCCAGCGACAGCCAATCCAACGCTGCCACAGAGCGCCACCATGTCGGTCGCAGCACACTCCTGTGGCCCAATGATCTCACAGCCCCTGTGGCCAATGAGCTCGGCAAGACCTCAGCACCTTGGTGACATCACGGCACCCCACGCTGCTGCCATTTTGCTTCCCCAGCTGCCTCCAATGTGACCGGTTCAAGAGCAAGGCTGGGGTAGCCAGGGAGGAGGGCAGGTAGCTCTGGGGGCTGCAAAGCCTCGGAGATTGCTCCTTGCCTGCAGAGCTGACTGGGCACTGCCAGTCCCGGCACCCAGCAAGTCACCATGGTACTTTCAGGCACTGGCTGGAGCCCAGCAGTACCGGCACAGAACCAGCAAGAACAGGGCTCTGCAGACAGCTGCCTGGTGGCAGAGCGACCCAGCCCAGTGCAGGCTGGTAGCCCAGGGTCCGCGAGCAGCTCGGAGGGAATGGGTGGCACCACGCCTGTCCCATCCAGGACTTCCCGGGCAGTTGGCAGTGGATGCAGCCAACGCAGTGTGGAGCCCGTCCGCCCAGCAGTCACCTTAGCAGCAGAAAGACCTTGCCACCTTCGGGGTCCAGCCGGAGGACACTACCGGCCCATGCCCATGGGGGACCAGCACCGGGCTGGGCACAGAGATCACTCGATGCCCCATCTCAGCCCCCTTCACCAACCAACGTCCCGTCCCCCAGCACAGCCCCTCCCTGATCCCCCCTCACCCCCACGTCTCCCGGCCCCCTCGTCAGGGGGCACGGGACCTTTGCCCGTAGGTCCCACCCCCAGCCCGGCTGCCAGAGCCCAACTCCCCGTCCGGACCCCAAAGTCCGCGCGTCCCGGGCAACTTCTCCCCGTCCGGGGGATCCGGACTGACTCACCGGGCAGGGGGGCCGCGCGGGGGCTGCCATGCCGGGCTGGCTGCGCTCCCCTCGCTGCCGTCGCCGCTCGCTCCGTCTCTCCAGGCTACAGACGGGGCCAGCCGAGCGAGCCTGGTTAAGTAGAGCCCGGTGCCGGCGCGGCGGCCAATGGGTGCGGGGCGAGGCGCGGGGTGGCCAATGCGGCGAGTGGGGCGGAGCTGCTGGAGCTGATTTACTACCTGGAATTGCGGTGGAAGCGCGGCCGGGCAGCGCGATCGATCTGGAGCCAGAACAGCCGGGGCAGGATGGGGGACTTGCCGGGAGGGAGCGAGACGGCTTGTAACCTTCACCGAGCCGCCCGGCCTGCCTGGGGCGCTGGGACCTGCTCCCCAGAAAGGGGCCCCTGGGGAGCAGCCCCCGGCGAGAGGGCGCGGAGCAGCCGGCTGTGACACCCCCCACCCCCACCCCCCGCAGATCACGATCAGCGCAGCGCGGAGGAGGCGACAGCCGCCCGGCCCCGGCCCGACGGGTGAGGGGCGCAGGAGATGCAGGAGCGACTGGGAGCGGGGGCCCAGCGATGCCCGGACCAAGCGGGCACAGTCCGTCCCGGCAGCCGGCACTGGAGCTCGATCCCGTCCTCCCAGCGCTGTCAGCCTGCCCCACAACCTCTCTGCGCCCCGGAGCCTGGGCTGGGGGGCTCCGGGGGCTCCAGAAGCCGAGCTCCCCCTCCCGGTATCTTGGGAGGGCAGGGCTGCTTTGGGGCACGTCGGACCCGGGCGGGGGGCAGTTCCTGAAGCCCCCAGCTCACCAGGCAGCGGGGGGCTGTTCCCTGCTCAGCTTCTTGGGTTCTGAAGTGGGGGCGAGTCCCTGTGGCTGCGACGTGACCGGCACCGGGTGACCCCATGTGGCAGAGCAGGCACCGGCCGTGCAGCTGCGAGGGGGGGGGGGGAAACTCCTCGGAGTGTCCCCGCCTGTTGGCAGGAGGGGGCAGGGGGGATCCATCTTCTGCCCAAGGGCACGTTCTAACCACGGCCCAGTAGCCGAGACCTGGGCTACAGGACCGGCTTGCCAGGGTTGGTGTGAATGGAGAAGGGGAAGAGAGCTCCTGCCCCCCCAGCAAAAGGCATTCTCCCCCTGCCCAGAGGGAGCCGGGGGGAACAGAGGGGTTGGGGTTCTCAGTGGTGGCCAGTTGCCACGCCCTGCCGGCCCCCTATGGCTTGGGGGGGGGAGGGGCTGATGACTTGACTTGAGCCACAGGACCTCTGCCAAGGGACTGTACCTACTATAGGTATAACCGGCAGCAGGATCCATGTGCATGTAGAGTGCAGAGACACACTGGAGGGGAGCACCCCAGCAGGGCCCATTCCCCCCTAGCTCCCCCCCTGTACATAGTGCAGACACACACTGGAGCGGAGTGCCCCAGCAGGGCCCATTCCCCCCTAGCTCCCCCCCTGTACATAGTGCAGACACACACTGGAGCGGAGTGCCCCAGCAGGGCCCATTCCCCCCTAGCTCCCCCCCTGTACATAGTGCAGACACACACTGGAGTGGAGTGCCCCAGCAGGGCCCATTCCCCCCTAGCTCCCCCCCTGTACATAGTGCAGACACACACTGGAGTGGAGTGCCCCAGCAGGGCCCATTCCCCCCTAGCTCCCCCCCTGTACATAGTGCAGACACACACTGGAGTGGAGTGCCCCAGCAGGGCCCATTCCCCCCTAGCTCCCCCCCTGTACATAGTGCAGACACACACTGGAGTGGAGTGCCCCAGCAGGGCCCATTCCCCCCTAGCTCCCCCCCTGTACATAGTGCAGACACACACTGGAGTGGAGTGCCCCAGCAGGGCCCATTCCCCCCTAGCTCCCCCCCTGTACATAGTGCAGACACACACTGGAGTGGAGTGCCCCAGCAGGGCCCATTCCCCCCTAGCTCCCCCCCGTACATAGTGCAGACACACACTGGAGTGGAGTGCCCCAGCAGGGCCCATTCCCCCCTAGCTCCCCCCCGTACATAGTGCAGACACACACTGGAGTGGAGTGCCCCAGCAGGGCCCATTCCCCCCTAGCTCCCCCCCGTACATAGTGCAGACACACACTGGAGTGGAGTGCCCCAGCAGGGCCCATTCCCCCCTAGCTCCCCCCCGTACATAGTGCAGACACACACTGGAGTGGAGTGCCCCAGCAGGGCCCATTCCCCCCTAGCTCCCCCCTGTACATAGTGCAGACACACACTGGAGTGGAGTGCCCCAGCAGGGCCCATTCCCCCCTAGCTCCCCCCTGTACATAGTGCAGACACACACTGGAGTGGAGTGCCCCAGCAGGGCCCATTCCCCCCTAGCTCCCCCCTGTACATAGTGCAGACACACACTGGAGTGGAGTGCCCCAGCAGGGCCCATTCCCCCCTAGCTCCCCCCTGTACATAGTGCAGACACACACTGGAGTGGAGTGCCCCAGCAGGGCCCATTCCCCCCTAGCTCCCCCCTGTACATAGTGCAGACACACACTGGAGTGGAGTGCCCCAGCAGGGCCCATTCCCCCCTAGCTCCCCCCTGTACATAGTGCAGACACACACTGGAGTGGAGTGCCCCAGCAGGGCCCATTCCCCCCTAGCTCCCCCCTGTACATAGTGCAGACACACACTGGAGTGGAGTGCCCCAGCAGGGCCCATTCCCCCCTAGCTCCCCCCTGTACATAGTGCAGACACACACTGGAGTGGAGTGCCCCAGCAGGGCCCATTCCCCCCTAGCTCCCCCCTGTACATAGTGCAGACACACACTGGAGTGGAGTGCCCCAGCAGGGCCCATTCCCCCCTAGCTCCCCCCTGTACATAGTGCAGACACACACTGGAGTGGAGTGCCCCAGCAGGGCCCATTCCCCCCTAGCTCCCCCCTGTACATAGTGCAGACACACACTGGAGTGGAGTGCCCCAGCAGGGCCCATTCCCCCCTAGCTCCCCCCTGTACATAGTGCAGACACACACTGGAGTGGAGTGCCCCAGCAGGGCCCATTCCCCCCTAGCTCCCCCCTGTACATAGTGCAGACACACACTGGAGTGGAGTGCCCCAGCAGGGCCCATTCCCCCCTAGCTCCCCCCTGTACATAGTGCAGACACACACTGGAGTGGAGTGCCCCAGCAGGGCCCATTCCCCCCTAGCTCCCCCCTGTACATAGTGCAGACACACACTGGAGTGGAGTGCCCCAGCAGGGCCCATTCCCCCCTAGCTCCCCCCTGTACATAGTGCAGACACACACTGGAGTGGAGTGCCCCAGCAGGGCCCATTCCCCCCTAGCTCCCCCCTGTACATAGTGCAGACACACACTGGAGTGGAGTGCCCCAGCAGGGCCCATTCCCCCCTAGCTCCCCCCTGTACATAGTGCAGACACACACTGGAGTGGAGTGCCCCAGCAGGGCCCATTCCCCCCTAGCTCCCCCCTGTACATAGTGCAGACACACACTGGAGTGGAGTGCCCCAGCAGGGCCCATTCCCCCCTAGCTCCCCCCTGTACATAGTGCAGACACACACTGGAGTGGAGTGCCCCAGCAGGGCCCATTCCCCCCTAGCTCCCCCCTGTACATAGTGCAGACACACACTGGAGTGGAGTGCCCCAGCAGGGCCCATTCCCCCCTAGCTCCCCCCTGTACATAGTGCAGACACACACTGGAGTGGAGTGCCCCAGCAGGGCCCATTCCCCCCTAGCTCCCCCCTGTACATAGTGCAGACACACACTGGAGTGGAGTGCCCCAGCAGGGCCCATTCCCCCCTAGCTCCCCCCTGTACATAGTGCAGACACACACTGGAGTGGAGTGCCCCAGCAGGGCCCATTCCCCCCTAGCTCCCCCCTGTACATAGTGCAGACACACACTGGAGTGGAGTGCCCCAGCAGGGCCCATTCCCCCCTAGCTCCCCCCTGTACATAGTGCAGACACACACTGGAGTGGAGTGCCCCAGCAGGGCCCATTCCCCCCTAGCTCCCCCCTGTACATAGTGCAGACACACACTGGAGTGGAGTGCCCCAGCAGGGCCCATTCCCCCCTAGCTCCCCCCTGTACATAGTGCAGACACACACTGGAGTGGAGTGCCCCAGCAGGGCCCATTCCCCCCTAGCTCCCCCCTGTACATAGTGCAGACACACACTGGAGTGGAGTGCCCCAGCAGGGCCCATTCCCCCCTAGCTCCCCCCTGTACATAGTGCAGACACACACTGGAGTGGAGTGCCCCAGCAGGGCCCATTCCCCCCTAGCTCCCCCCTGTACATAGTGCAGACACACACTGGAGTGGAGTGCCCCAGCAGGGCCCATTCCCCCCTAGCTCCCCCCTGTACATAGTGCAGACACACACTGGAGTGGAGTGCCCCAGCAGGGCCCATTCCCCCCTAGCTCCCCCCTGTACATAGTGCAGACACACACTGGAGTGGAGTGCCCCAGCAAGGCCCATTCCCCCCTAGCTCCCCCCTGTACATAGTGCAGACACACACTGGAGTGGAGTGCCCCAGCAAGGCCCATTCCCCCCTAGCTCCCCCCTGTACATAGTGCAGACACACACTGGAGCGGAGTGCCCCAGTAGGGTCCTAGCAACCTCCTTGCCTCCCCAGCTCAGCTCTTGCTTTGGAAATGGGAATCCAGGGCCAGATTTCTGCCTGCTCACTGCTGACTCCCCGGGAGGCTACCCCAGGGAGTTGGGGAGCATGGGGCAATGGGTTGGAGGAGCTCGCCCAGCTGTGGGAGCAGCGTGGGTGGCAGTTCCCCATCTGGACTGCTGCTGCCGGCGACAGAACCTGTGCTGCTGCTGCAAGGCGCAAAGCATCCTCTCGCCCTGTTCCCCCCCCCCCCCATAGCTGCACTCTGCCCTATGGTGGCCTCTGCCACTGGGGCCCCCTGGGCCCTGCCGGTCGGATTCCTAGTGGGGGAGAAGGAAGAGGCGTGGTGGCTGGGATTATCTAACTAGAACCGGTTTATTGACATGGCTCTGCCAGCGCTTGGGGCCAAGAGGTGGATCCTAGCTCTAAAGGCTCCACTGCCAGGATAACTGACTGGACCCAGGGGCCAGAGCAGGGAGGACCCTCACCCTCTTTCCAGAACCTGGCATGACCCAAAGTCGATCCTCACTCCACTGAAGTCAGTGGGACTTTTCCGTTGGGGTCAGGTCAGGCCCCCCTGTCTTCCCAAGAGGGACCATTTACTCGCACAGTAAGGCCTTGTTTACAGACTGGCTCCGGGCACATTCTGCCTCCCCACAGCTAATGGTGGAGGGGTGTCCTCTGAGTGCGAGATGCGACTGGGCTTAAACCTGGGCCCCAGGGATTTGGAGGCAGTTGCCTTGGACACGGCCTCGCCGGCAGATGCTCGTGCTTATGGTTCTGAGACATGAGAGGCAGGGCTGGCATTTGCTGGGGCCTCCCAGACCCTCTGATTACTGCTGCCCCGCCACCCCATAGCAAGATACGCAAGCACCAACCTCTCCCCTGGTGGGGCAGGCCCTACTACTGCCCCTCATCAGCTGGCTGGCAGTCAGAGCATTTTGCCACTGGTGGCAGCAGTGCCAGCTGCCAGGCCCAGCATCCAGCAAGGGGTGGCAAGGCAGGGGCAGGATGGGGTCTGGGCCCCTTTAAATGCCCCACCCCTGGGTCCTTGGGGGCAGGCTCCAGCCCCAGCCCCTCTTTTTAAAAACAAATTAAGTCCTGGCAGAGGTGGATTCACTGCTGCTGCTGCTGATCCCCAGGGGGCAGGCAGCTGTCCTGGCAATTGGCTAGCTTGCTGGTCGTGGGGCACCGAGTCTCCTGCCCTCTGTGCCTCCCAGGAACCAGCCCCCGGCCGGGGCACTGCCCCATCCTCTGGTGCCTCTGCTCCTCCATGGCCAGCGCGATCCTCTGAGCGGTCAGGGCTGGTGCTGGGTGTGAGTCCAGTGCCCCCTGCAGAGCGTTGTGCCCTGAGGGAGGCTCCCCTGGGAATTGCCCTGGCCTGGCTCCAGTTCGCCCTGTGGCTGTGATCCACCCAGAGGAGAATGAGGGCCACTGGCCAGGCAGGGTCCCGGCTAGCGCTGCCTCACCCTGTCCCCGTGCTGCTGCACCCAGTGTCTGGGCTTCTCACGCTCTCCCCAGAGGCCCCCGCGGAGACACAGGGCTCAGTCCTGTCCCTGCCTGATCTGCCCGCTCCCCTCCATCCTAGGGCAGGCCCTGGCATTTGGTGCTGGGGCCCTGGGAAGCCGAGTCCAGTGGTGGCTCCTGCGGTGCTGGGGGGAGCCGTAGCCTCAGGCTCACGTCAGCAGCTGCAGCAGGATGTCTCGCCCCAGATTTAGTGAGCAGCTGGGGAATACTTCACACGGTCTCAGCCCGCCGCACTCCCGCCCGTCAGCTGGAAGCGAGCACAAGGAGCCGGCAGGATGGCACAGTGCGGGTACCGTGCAAGGCTGCCCCGCCACGCTTGGTGTGTCCCACTGGCCAAACCCCTCCTGCACACACACCCAGCCCTGTGCACCCCCACCTCTCTGCCTGAGTCTCCCCCTACAAGGGGATCGGTCTCTGAGGGCACCTCACCAAATTGGGCGGGGCCGGGGTCCCTATGCATCGGCTGGCACCCCTCCCTGGGGTCAGTGCTGGCCAGGAGTCAACCTGGGGGCGGGTCTCTAGAGTCCCTCCCTCTTCAGGGCTCCCGCCAGTCTCTGGCTGTCAGGGTCAGGCTGGGATCCCCATGAGGGCAGATGAACCTCACCCCCCCCCCTCCATCTGCCTCCTGCAGGACCCAGCTGCTGCTGTCAGGGCAGGAGCCCGGTGGCGGGTCAGTTCTGTGTGCCAAGGATGGTGGCTGGCACAGGGAGAGCTGCTGTCCCTGTTCACCCTGCCCATGCTCAACCAGATGGGAAGGTGGCAAATTCCAGGCTGATCAAAGAGATTTGGGGTGACCTGCAATCCCCAAAGGCCTTCCAGCCCAGCCGTGACCCCGAATGCCCCTCTGGCCACCTGTAGCTTAGAAGGCTTCTCTGTGAAGGTAACCTTCTGGAGCAAGGTCCGCCTAGGTGGGGGCCCCCACTCTTGTGAACCCCAAAGGCTGTAATGAGCTCACGAGCACGCCGGGGCTGAGAATAATGAAATATATTGTAAAACAATTTCAGATTCAGAGTTATTGATCCGAGAGTGCACGTCCAAAATGAAATGAAATGAAATAAGATAAGATACGTGCTATTTGCACTGTGAGATTCCCGGTCTGTTCCCTTCCCCAAAGTCTCCGTCCTGAATGCTTCCATTCCCCTCGGCCCGATCTCCAGGGGCTGGGGCCGGTTCTTGGGAGGTTGTTTGGAAAGGTTCATGTTTGTGATGAGGAGACACTGAGCTACATGGAGACCACAGGTCTTAACAAATAGGGAAAGGTTAAACGTGTATGTAATGTGAAAGCTGAGAACTGGAAACTCACTTCATGCAATGGAGAAATGCTAAGTTCATGACCTTGAGTAATTGTGTAATCAGAAAAGCCTAACACGTTTGCAGACACTAGCCATAGGCCATTGAGCTGCAAATGGATTTCTTCCTGTGGACGTGACTGAAAGCACAGAGTTACCTGGACCCTGGAAAAGTACTTAAGGGGGAAGACAAAGAGAGATCATCAGAGCTTCATCTTCATCATCACATCTTACCAGCCAGAGAAGGGCTGCACCAAAGGAACTATGCAGCAAGGACTCTTGGAAACTCTGAGACTTGTACCCGGCCAAGCTCTCCACCACAGGCCGTGACATGAACTGAAATAGCCTCGGACCTGGATTAGGGTAAGAGTCTAAGTCAGGAGCATCCAAGTACAGAGAGGAATGCGTTATTGGTTCTGGTATCTTGATTTCTGCACTCTCGAGTATAATCTTGTACTGCAGCTTATTAGTGATTTATTCATTAAACTTCTTTTAACTGAATTTAGTGGGGTCCAGTGGAATTGCTGATCCTAACATCGGCGAGACACAGTTTGGGGTTAATTCTGTGTTTACAAACCCAGACGAACCTAGAGGGAAAGAGTCTGCGCTGGGAAACTCTGTGGCTGAAAAGGTGACGAGAAGGTTCCCCCGTTGCAGGTTCAATCGGTTCTAGCGAGAGAGAGAGCGGATCCAGTGGGAGCTGCAAGCCGGGGAAGCGGAGTACAGTGGGGTAGCGAGCCCCCAATCCCACGAGAATGTTTAGCCTTGGCCTCTCCTGGCTGTGAACCTCTTGCCCGCCAAGAAGGAGTCTCCTCGTCTCTTCTCTCCCCCAGGTTTTAGGTGATCAACCGAGCTTCCCTCCCCTCTGTTGTTCTGTCTGTACTTTCCCATCAGCTCCCAGGGAGGATGATCAGGTCCCCAGTGGAGAAGTCATTTCACTCCCTTCTGCCCTGGCTGAAATGGTTCCTACACCGGCGTTTGCAGTTCCAGGTCACTTCTATTTAGGATCCTGTTTCTCTGCACATGGCTTTCTACCTGTTTCTTATTCTGAGCCCATTCCAATGCTAGCCAACATGAATCCCTTTCCGTTCTATTTCTCGGTTTCACCAAATCCTCTGTGTCATAATGAGTACGTTGGTCACAGGTGCATGTATGATTTCCTGTGGGACTCCCGGCTGCAGGATCTCATGAAGCCAAGAGCTCACCAGGGTTTGAGAAAGGATTGGCCGTCACCTATACCTACCACATTGTGTGCTGTTTGGCTGCTCTGGAGGGTCAGGCTGCGCTAGCTTCCTCCGTCGGCGTGTAACTCCCAGCTCAGGTATGGGAAAAGGGGCTGCAGGTGGTCCTAGGGGGCTGGCTGATGGGAGATGTGGAGGTCACTGGGCATCTGGGCTCTTTGTGAGCGTATCTGCCAGAGATTCCCTTGTAGGAGAAGTGAAGATGCCACGTGGGTATTCTGCGATCGAAGCGGTCGGCCTTGACTTCCCGGCCATGGGAGATTGACAGACAAAGGTCTTTGCTGGCCATAGTCCTAGCAAGGCTCCTGGAGGAAATCTCCAGCAAAGCTGGGGAGCGGTGCGGGTAACGGTAGCACTAGCAGCTGGGACAGAGGAGCATTGTCTTTGGGTCTGGTCTATCACTATGTTACTCCCAAACCCTCTGATCGATGGGAGGGAGACTAAGGAACTTCTGTCTGCTCTCAGCTACATGTCTGTGCCCCAGCGTGCCTTTCCTCCTCCTCCTCCTCCTCCTCCACCAGAGCAGGAGCATGGTTTGCTCTAGAATAATGGCCTCTAGTATGTCGTGTTTTATCCCTGACTGACTGCATTACGTGATGAGACAGTCGGGGAATGGTCTTTCCCTTCCTGTAACAGGCTGGATACTAATGTCACATCACCTTTGTCGAGGGACAATCCTCTCCTCCCTGTTGGCAGCAGGGATTCCAATGTGGCACCTTCATTAACACAAGGGAAGCCCGGGTATTTGTGAGTGCTGCGGGGAGCTAGGAGTGTCTTGCTCCGTTCAACGGTATCAATGAAACTGAGGAGTCAATTTTTGATTTTAAAATAATGTTGGTTGGTCTTTGGCAGGATCTTGAGAAAAAACATTGAGAATATCAAGGCTTCTCTGCGGAGGAAGGGGGGGGGGGAATATTGACTGTTTGAAAGAGAAACCTACAGAGCTTCAGACCAAAGGAATATCGTGGTGGAATGGGGGTCAGGAATCGCCCTCTTCTTTATTAACAGTGCCGGAAGCAGGGCCTTTAGCCACATCCCAGACAGATGCTTGCACAGCTGGTTATCAAATCCCCGTACTGGGATGTTTGCAAGAACTGGTTGAATAAGCATCTGTCTGGAAAGAAGTAAACAGTGGGGTCCATCCAGGGTCTCTCCTGGGACCAGTGCTGTTTAATACATTCTTTAATGAGATGGGAAAGGGAGTGAAGAGAGAGGGCGGTGACTCCGTTTGCAAATGATACAAAGTTATTCAAGCTAGTGAAGTCCAAAGCAGACCGTGAAGAGTTACAGAGCATAGTCAATGCCAGACCGGGTCGGAGCAACGCTCCATCTAGCCGAGCATCCTGTCTCCGACAGTGTCCCAGTCAGTGCCAGACGGGTCAGAGCAATGCTCCATCTAGCCGAGCATCCTGTCTCCGGCAGTGTCCCTGTCAGTGCCAGACGGGTCAGAGCAATGCTCCATCCAGCCGAGCATCCTGTCTCCGGCAGTGTCGCAGTCAGTGCCAGACTGGGTCAGAGCAATGCTCCATCCAGCCCAGCATCCTGTCTCCGACAGTGTCACAGTCAGTGCCAGGCCGGATTAGAGCAATGCTCCATCTAGCCGAGCATCCTGTCTCCGACAGCGCCACAGTCACTGTGTCACGGGGGAGGGGGCACAACCCCAGTGCGAGCTCGGGCTAGCCAGGCACCACGCCACCCACACCCCTGTAGTCCCCACGCACGGGCTCAGACTCCTGACCTGGGAAGGTTCTCTCTGGGAATAAATGCCCGTCAGGATAGTGAATGGACCTATAGGCCTCACCGTGCCCAGGTCCCTATCATCATAGGGTGCCAGGTGAGTATAATGAGTCTGAGCCCCAGTCAGACACGTCTCTACAAGCAACCTACAACCAAGGGGGGGGAGGGGTCTGGACTGCTGTGGGGGAAACGTGCCCGGAGAGGAAGGATGGGGGCCCCAGGAAGACAAGGCGGCACACGGGTCTACAATTCTCAAAGGGGGGGGGGGAACTAGGGTTGAGCCTCGGAGGGGGAAGGGAGAGGGGGAAGGATTCACACGCCACGTACACTCACCACTCGTTCACTCTCACTCACACGTTCTCAGGTCAAGACTCTTAGGTAGGGAATTCACTCAGTCACACTCTAGGCAAACGTCATCAATACCAGTAAACTACTCGAAATACACAAGACTCAAACACTTAGCTCAGTCAAGGGGCTGGTCTCCGCTCAATCACCAGCGGCGAGTGCTTCTCGCCGCTGGCTTTTGTATTCATCCTGTCTCCGACAGTGTCACAGTCAGTGCCAGACCAGTCTCAGTCGCTTCATAGAAGTCCCCAGCAGAGTTCTCGCATCCTCATGAATGTCGCTTCCCTTGTCTCTCCCTCTGTTCCCCCTTCCCTGTCTCCCCTCCCGCTGTCTTTAGACTGTGAGCTCTCGGGCAGGGACCATGTCTATCTGATTCTCTGTAAAGCACCAGGTACATTGCTTGTGCTATAAATGTTTATAATAATTATAATAATAATAATAATAATGAATGGAGCGATCCATTCCTTGCTGTTCAGTCCCGGCCCCAGCAGTCAGAGGTTATGTCACCTAAACCTACTTGGCTAATAGCCATTAATGGATCTACTCGCCAAGAACTTATCCAGTCCTTTTTTAAACCCAGCTACGCTGCTGGGTTCGACCACATCCTCTGGCAACAAATTCCACAAGTTCATTGTGAGTCGCATGAAAAAATACTTTCTTTTATTTGTTTTAATAATCTGCTGCTTGTTCATTTCCCCGAGCGTCCCCTAGGTCTAGTCCTATCCGAGAGGGCAAGTAACAACTCTCTATTGACTCACTCCGCGCCATCTGTGAGTTTACAAGAGGAGAGCCTGGATAAGTTAGGGCTCTTCAGCTTAGAGACGAGATGAGTTAGTGGGGATAGAATAGACGTTTATAAAGCGACAAGTGGTGCAGAACGAGTCAATAGGGAGCTGCTATTTACCCTTTCTCAAAATAACAGAGTTAGGAGACACCTGGTCAGAAGGTCCAGAAATTAACTGGCAGGAAGTTGAAAACCAACAGAAGGAGGCGGGTTTTTTAAATGCAAGGTACAAGGAACCTGCGGAACCCCTCGCCACAGGATGTTGTGCCTGCAGAACTCCTCACCGGAGGATGTTGTGCCTGAGGAACTCCTCGCCGGAGGATGTTGTGCCTGCGGAACCCCTCGCCGGAGGATGTTGTGCCTGCGGAACCCCTCGCCGGAGGATGTTGTGCCTGCGGAACCCCTCGCCGGAGGATGTTGTGCCTGCGGAACTCCTCGCCGGAGGATGTTGTGCCTGCGGAACTCCTCGCCGGAGGATGTTGTGCCTGCGGAACTCCTCGCCGGAGGATGTTGTGCCTGCTGAACTCCTCGCCGGAGAATGTTGTGCCTGCGGAACCCCTCGCCAGAGGATGTTGTGAAGACTGATAGCACAACTGGGTTCCAAAAAGGATTAGATGAGTTCTTAGAGGCTAGGACCATCAATAGCTTTAGCCAAATTGCTCAGGGGATGTGACCCTAGACCGCGAGGCGCTGGGAGTGAACAGCAGGGAATGGATTGCTTCGTTGTGACTCTGTGTCAGGGGCTGCTGGTGGCAGGGGGTCCAGAGGAGTTGGTGTAGAGTTGGGGCCTGGGTCTCAGGACATCAAGGCAGACTGGGGACCGAAACACTGACCAGGGGGAGTGGCCAATCAGGCTGGAGTGCCAGAGCAGGGGGCAGAAGGGCAAAGACCAGTTTTGAGGCAGGATCAGAAGTAGGGGGGCCACGTAGGCAAATTTTGACGAAACACTTATGAAAAATACATGTTGCAGGGCCGGAAAGGGAAAGCCCAGTGGAAGAAGTAGGTTTTTGGAGGGATCCGATGGGAGGGAGCAGAGCAGTTCTTAAGCAGAAGAGAACTTTGACCACCCGGAGCATCCTGGCCGTGAAGCGAGGGTGGGGGTTGGGCTCTAGGAGTCTAGCTAACAGCCAGCTTCCTGAAGGGACGTGGGGAAGGGTACAAACTCCAAGGGCAGAGGCCTTCTTGACCCTCAAGCTCTCTCATTCCCTTATCCCCCCATCCATGCACACCTGGGGGGGGGGACAGATCCAGCTGGGAATGAATGCCCCCCTCCCCGCACACCCCAGGAAGGGCTGGGATGTTTAGTGCCAGAGTCCAGGGTGATCTTGTCACGGGTTGGAGGTCAAAGCCTTCCTGTAACCCGTCCCCTCCACTAGGGTTGCTCTCTGTCTCCCCATGTTCCAGGGGTAGAGGTGCAACTTGTTTAGGGTTCTCTGAGTCTTGTTTCCCCTCACCCTCCCTTCCCGGGCTGCTCTCCGGCTCCCCGTGTTCCTGGGATTGGGCTTTTTCCACCCTCCATCCCAGCATCCATTTGTTTATAGCATTCCCCACTAGCATTTCATTTTGTGCGTTTCTGGGGAGTACAGCGACCTGGATGGGTCCTTTCGTGCCTTCCCATTCTAACTCTGCAGTGGCTGTGGGCAAAATATCCCTGATCCCCGTTGCCAGTGATACCACAACCTTTCTATGAGTGTTTATTTTACGTTTTGGGATCAAGTCCTCCCGTACCATCACCATGTGTGCCCCATTGTCTAATCTCTCCACAGAGTTTACCCTGTTAATCTTGGCAGGTTTTTGTAGCAACTGATCTCCTATGGGTGGGTTAGGAATGATATAGCAATCATTAACCCCTCTGGGGACTGGTTGAAGTAGAGACACAAAATCCGCACTGACAGTCCCAATAATCTCATCAGACTCTATTTTAGGGCCATGAAACTCCCTTCTTTGGGGGCAGTCTCATACCACATGCCCTGTTTGCTTACAATTATAGCACTGTCTTGAATCATTAGTAGGGGATTGGGAGGTGTGTGTTCTTTGGAGTCTGAGTGATCCCTGTCTCCCCCCACCCCCATTCTTGTTTGGTTTGTTCTGGGTTAAATTTACTTGTTCAGATTGTGGATTGTACCCATTCTGCTTATTCCACCCTCTCAGAGCTGAGTTCCCAACTCCTGGGGCTTTCAGACTCTGCAGGTATGGGATTTACTCCCCTCAGAGGAGTCCAGTTACCTGGCTATGCTCCTCTACTTTCTACACATTGGTCCACAAACTGAGCTTTGCCTCACGTTGGGTGCCACTGTCACGGGTTGGAGGTCCAAACCCCCACTTTACCGGGTATAAATGACTCAGTTTCCCTTGTGCACAGCCCTCTTGAATTAGTTTCTCTCTCTGGCTAATTCAAGTCTGCCTCAGGGAAACTCCTTTGTCACTCAAGGGCCCGATCCTTCCTGTTTACAGACTCTTTACTCTCTGGGTTCGCAAGAGCTTGAGGGCTCTTGTTGCTCACTTGTGTTCCAGTGTCAGACACAGACACTTCTTCATAAAGATAAGAAGTAAGTTTATTGATTATATAAGGAAGATAGTTGATACAGAGTGGTTACTAGAAATCAAAGGTAAATATACCGCATTCCTGATCTATACTGGTTGAGTTTCTAAATAAGTATCTTACCCTATAAAGGTCCATAAGCTTCTTGTTCCTCAGTCATAAAGGTAGAATGACTGGGCACTGGCTTCTTAGTTGGTAGAGAGCAAAATCATGCCTCTCTGCTCATGGTTTCTCAAGCCTGCTGCTGGCAGGCTTTTCGTATGTGTCAGCATTCGGGCTCACCACCCCGCACCCCGACGCACCTCGCGGCAAGGAAGCCCCGCCCCTCCGGGGCCGCAGCCCCGGCTGCAACCAAGCACCACGCCGACACCGCCCGTGGCCCCGCCCCCTTTGCAAGACGCACCTCGGCAGGGGCCTGTGGAGGACGCAACAAGGCCACACACCCCTCCGCGTCGATCTGAGCACCTGCAGGCGCGTGCAGTGGGCGGGGTTAGACCTTTATCAGCCGGCAGTTTTCAGAGCTCTGTGCCGGTGAACAGAGCTTGTGTGTCTGTGGAGACTGGCCCCCTTGCCTGAAGCTAAGTACTTGCCATTGCGTGTGTTGCCATTGCCTTTGCCTTTCGTGCCTCCGTTTGTATTCCCCTCTCCCTGTGTTGTGCCTTCCTGTATACCCCCTTGTTGATTGTGTATAGCCCTGAGCAACTGTGTGTTGATAGGACCCTCACCCCTTGTTT
>QEPC01008216.1:5508086-5521631 GCA_003113815.1 Sphenodon punctatus
AATTGCTCTGTGCCCTATGATGATAGGGGCCGAAGCTCTTGGTGCGAAAGCATACTGAGCGGCCCACATACTATCCTGACGGGCAACTGGGAGCCTCGAGTGTCGAAACAGAGCTATTTGAGTCCCTTCGGAGCGTGTGGGCACCCTTACCCTTGTGTCTCCTTCCCTTCCTACCCTCTCCCACTGACAGTATGCAGATGTAACTGCTGAGATGGCTCAAGGAGAGAACTTTTAAGGTGACTCACTGGCCTGTTTAAATAGTCTTTCTCCTTCTTTGTCTCTGTTCCCGCCTTTGGGGAGACCTGCAATGTCACGAAGGCAACACAGGCAAACATAAAGGCCCATCTACATCTCCACAGGATTGCGTCTGGCAAGTGTTTTCAAATACACATTTTTGGTATCTCTTTGCATTTCCTGTAGCTTGGTCACGTGTTACATCTCTGATTTGGGTTTTACAGTTCTCCATTGTAACATTACATACATGTGGAACCTTTTGCATTACATATTTACCAGACTTATAGTCTAAATATAATCCTGTGTTACACATGTGTGACCCTATGTTTCTCTGTGACAGAGCTGTCTGGGGATTGATCTGTTACAGGGACCCCTGCTGCCACCGGGGCTAATCTAGAGACCTCTGTCCCCAGCACCCCATGGTTGAGCTGTGGGCCTCTGGCTATGGCTGGGTGGAGGCTGTCAGCAGGTTGGGGGGAAGAGCGCTCTCCTGGCCTCGCAGCTGCCTCTCACTCTCTGCATCAAGGATGCTAAGAGGAATCAACAGTGCTAATGAAATTGGCAGTTTATACTAAATCGGGAGGTGTTGGAACAGCAGTGAGAACAGCAGGGTGATGGTGGGGGGGGGTAGGAGAACTTACAGAAAGGAGAAACTGTGTGACCACATGATCGACGTGAACAAGGAGTGGGAGGGGGATGCAGGGCAGGAGAACCAACGTGCATCATATCTGGGCAGCAATCTGAATTTCAACTGGCAGTGGGGCCTGACCAATTGCACCTGAAGGAATTAGCTTAGAAACTCCCAGGGCTGCTGGCAAGTCTCTCTGCAAGCTCCTGGAGAAGAGGCGAGGGCCCAGAGGAGACCGACATGGAAAGAGAAGCCCTTGGGAGCTTTAGGCCGGCCTGACTTCAACAGCAGGGAAGAGACTGGGACCAGTTATAAGCCAAACAGCTGGGGGGGAGGGGGCAGCTGTGGGGAAAGTGGGGTGACCAATCCAGTCTTTTTCCTTGATGGTCACCTATTTAATGGAGAAGGGAAATCCAGCAGACACAGGAAACCTCAACTTCCCGAACATGATGTTATCATAAGAGAGCGGGAGAAATGTGGGCTGGATGGAGTTACCATTAATAGTATCTGGATGAACAACCCCACTGCAAGAGGAATCATGAATAGAATGGCATTGACGGTATCAGGCCCAGTTCAGTGGCAGCTGGTGGACTTTTAGTTTGGCGAGACTAACAAAATGGGGCCACCGGATAGAATTTTAGGTTGGTTGGGTGGTGAGCGGGGCCACCAGACCCTTTCACATTTTAGTGTGGCCTACGCAGTGAATACCCCACCCGCACCCTGAGGGAATGCAGATCTAAAAATGCCACAATGGTGGTGTGTGCGATAGTGAGTAAAGTGCAACGCTCTGTGAGTAAATCTAAAAGAGGAAACCAGCAGTTGCTCTCACAGGCCAGGGGCTAGAAAAGAAAATTGGCAGATCAAGGCTTCAAGTCTGTTTTAGGCAAGAGGACATTATAGACAGGTGCAATTTCTTTCACTTTTAACATTTGCAGTTTTAAAATAATAATCTACACAGGAGAGAAACCCTGTTCATGCCAGGAATGTGAGGAAAGCTTCAGAAGTTGGGGCACTCGATATACATCAGAGAATCCACACAGGAGAGAAATCTTACATGAACCTTCACTGGGAAATGTTACAGGGTGAGCTCAGCCATTGGTTCACACCAGAGAATCTACCACATAGGCGAAAGACTCTATAAATGCCTAACTGGGGGGAAAGCTTCAGTGTGAACCTCTGAAAGAACCCAAGGAGTTCCCCCATTCCCACCTCAACCTCAGCTGCAGTCAGAAGCGAGAAGAACATGAACAGGCGAGTTCACTTGGGAGGAGAGATGGGGCAGAGTAGGTTAGGAAACACTATATAGATGGGTCTGCATTTTGAACCCCTAACCACAGATCAGCCTTTCCTATCCCTGCTCTCCTTCCCTTTCACCTCTTTCCCCTCTGAAGAACAGGCAACTCCCTCACCTCGCCCTCTCTTTGCACACCTGACTCTGAGGGTTTAACCCGGGGCTGTTTGCCAGCCAGGACGGGGCTGACTGGCAACTCTACAGCGATGGGTGCAGCCATGTGGGTCAGTCCCCAAAGCCAGCAGAACTCCAAGGGGGGAGTAGCTGAGTCAAGGTACAATTCAAGTAGTTCAATTTAGTTTCCTTCAGAACTGGAAAATAAATAAAAATTAGAAACTGACTCCACTGTGCTCCTCCGCCTTCTATTTCCCCTTCCCAACCCACCTCAGGAGAGGGGAGGGAGCTCCACTGTTTTCGGACACTGAGAATCAGCACCTAGCGATGCCCCCCTCCCAGTGTCAGGGGATGAAGCTGCACCAGGGAGTGTGCGCCCCCTGGGATCCTGGGCCCTGGTGTAGCCCCACTATTGATTTATTGATTATTTTTACCATTTCTAGGCCACCCCCTCCTGCCTCAGGCATCTCGGGGCAGCTCACAACATATTCAAACATTAAAACATTAAAATAGCCATAATAATTTCAGTTAAAACAATGTAAAACCCCATCCCCGCCCCCCATCTCCCTCGGGAAAGGTCCGGCGGAACAGCCAGCTCTTACATTGTCTGCGGAAAGAGGGGAGGCCGGCAGCCAAGCGGATCTCCAATGGGAGGGAGTTCCACACCCATGGCGCTGCCACGGAGAACACCCTCCTCATAGTGGACACCCGGGGGACCCCAAGGAGGACGCCCCTAGCCGACCGCAGGGGCCGCTCCAGGACCCAGAGGGTGAGGCGGTCCTGCAGAGAGGCACTATCTGTCCCTAGCTCTGCCCTTACCTCAAAGTCATTCTAACATGCTGGGTTCCTACACTGGAATCCAGTTTGAGCTCCTCCAGCCCCTCTGTCACGGAGAAACATAGGGTCACACACATGTAACACGGGACTACATGTAGACTACAAGTCTGGTAAATATGTAATGCCAAAGGTTCCACATGTATGTGATGTTGCAAGGGAGAACTGTAAAATCCAGATCAGAGATGTAACACGTGACAGGCTACAGGAAATACAAAGAGATAACAAAATGGGTATTGAAGGTCTCTCGCCAGACAGTCTGTTGAGATGTAAATTGACTTCCATGTTTGCCTGGGTTGACTACGGGACCTGATCCAGGATTCCCCAAAGGTGCGAACAGAGACAAAGACTATTTAAATGAGCCAGTAAGTCACCTAGAGGAAGCCCATTCCTACAGCCATCTTGAGATCTGATCTACATGTGAAAGCTTGCCTGTCAGCAACAGCAGACTGGATAAACATGAGCGGAGAGACATGAGTTTGCTCTCTACCAACTAAGAAGCCAGACCCAGTTGTTTACACCAAAGGGCTGAGAGAAACTTATGGATCTGGGTAAGGTAAGACATTTACTTAGGAACTCAACCAGTATAAGTTAGGAATGTGTTATGTTTACCTTTCATTTCTAGTAACCACTCTGTATCAAATATCTTGCTTATGTAATCAATAAACTTACTTCTTATCTTTATGAAGAAGTGTCTGTGTCTAATATAGGAACACAAGTGAACAACAAGAGCCCTCAAGCTCTTGCGAACCCAGAGATTAAAGAGTCTGTAAATGGGAAGGATCGGGCCCTTGAGTGACAAAGGAGTTGTCCCTGCGGCAGACTTCAATTAGCCAGAGAGAGAAACTAGTTCAAGAGAACTGTGCGCAAGGGAAACTGAGTCACTCATACCCGGTAAAGTTTGGGTGTGGACCCTCCAACCCGTGACACCCTCCCTGGGTTGTACTGGACAAGTGTGCTGAGGGCAGTGGGGTCCATCGCCCCCAGTGCACATGCCCAGTAAAGCTCTCAAAGTCCTTTCTTCCCACCCCTCACCAAGATGAGAGGAAAGAAAAGGCATTGAGAGTGGAGGCCAGCAAGTGCAAGGCTGACTCTCTACTCCCTGGCAAGTTCTCACCAAGTGTCGGGAGAAGTCTTGCTTCCTGGATGGGACTGTCCTTTCTCTGTGCCCCAGACGGGGGACAGGGTGTATGCGTAGGGTCCAGCACAGCTCCCAAAAGAGAGCAGCGCACCCCTGCAACCCCACCCAGGTCCCTGTTAAACCCCGCCGGCTGCAGCAGGAACGTTCGTCGTGTCCCAGGGAAGGGCACCCAAGGTGTTGCCTCTTCCCCTGCTTTGCCATTGTCCCCAGGTGGGTTTCAATGACCCGTTAGTGGCCATTAGCCACCTCGTGAATCACTCAAGCCCGTTAGCTCTGCCCGTGCAGAGGTTTGCTAGGAAAGATGAGCCACAAGTCACCCAGAGTTCAACCCTTGGCTGACCCCAGCCACGTTCCCATACACGGGCCAAGCGATCATACATACAGGGTCCAGCTACTGCTAATACAGTGATCGTGGGGCTTAGCACCCCAAACCCCAGCTGGAGCATATGGCGCCGCACCCCTGCCGTGGGAAAAGCGGGGGGTTCCCAGGACAACATCAACATTGTGACACACTTACGAAAAAGGCCAAGGGCACTTTGGGCTGCATTAACAGAATTAATGTGTCCAAGACCCAGGCGGCGGTGCGGTGCCCATTATTCAGCACTGGCAAGACCCCACCCAGAGTCCCACTGGTTCTAGGCTTGGGCACTGCCCTCGAAAGGGTCACTGCCAAGTTGAAGAGAACTGAGAGAAGAGGAGCTAAGATGATGGCAGGGCGAGAAGTCACAGTATGAAAGGCTGAAAGAATTGGGTGGGTTCAGCCCGGAGGAGAGACAGGAGAGTGTTTTCAAATACCCAAAAGGAAGTCACAAATAAATAAATAAATAAAAATGATGGCCTTGCGTTCTGGGCTGTCGCAGAACACAGGTCAAGGGAGAAAGGACTGAAACTGGAGATTGAAGTTGGAGATTTGAAGAGGAGAAAAAGTTCCTAACTGTTGGACCCAGGCCTTGAACTGGCACCCATGGGGTTCCGGGGTGGGGAGTGGTTGGACGGTCACTCCTCGGCTGGGGCCCTGGAAATACTATGGAGACCTGCTCTGTGCTGGCTAGGCCACAGCCCCTCTCCTCCTCCCCCTCCAGCCTCACTCCCTGCCCGCGGCTTGGCTGCCCACCTGTACATAAAGCCAGGCTGAAGTGGCAGGAAACTGGGCAGATCAGCTGTTTCCTTTTCCTGGTCAACCCTTCCTTCCTGGGAGCTGTTCACCCCTCCCTGTTCTGTTTCCCCTTGAGTCAGTCCTGCCCTCCCCCCCACCTTTTGTGTTTGGGATGGCTCTGCCCTGCTCGGACTCTGACTGCCTGGGTTTGTTCTGAAACTGGTTCTTTCGCCCCTGCCCTGAAACTTGTCCTTCATTCTGTCTGCCCACCTGTCTATCCTGTCTTCCCTGCCCGCCTGTCCATCCCGTCTGCCTGTCCTGTCCGCCTGTCTATCCCATCTGTCCTCCCCACCTGTCCATCCCGTCTGCCTGTCCTGCCCACCTGTCCATCCCGTCTGTCTGCCCTGCCCACCTCTCCATCCAGTCTGCCTATCCTGCCCGCCTGTCCATCCCGTCTGCCCTCTCCACCTGTCCATCCCGTCTGCCTGTCCTGCCTGCCTGTCTATCCCGTCTATCTATCCTACCTGCCTGTCCATCCCATCTGCCTGTCCTGCCCGCCTGTCCATCCCATCTGTCCTGCCCGCCTGTCTATCCCGTCTGCCTGTCCTGCCCACCTGTCCATCCCATCTGCCTGTCCTGCCTGCCTGTCTATCCCGTCTGTCCTGCCCACCTGTCTATCCCATCTGTCCTGCCCGCCTGTCTATCTCGTCTGTCCTGCCCGCCTGTCTATCCTGTCTTCCCTCCCCACCTGTCCATCCAGTCTGTCTGTCCTGCCCATCTGTCCATCCCATCTGCCCTCCCCACCTGTCCATCCCATCTGCCTGTCCTGCCTGCCTGTCCATCCTGTCTGTCTATCCTACCTGCCTGTCTATCCCGTCTGCCTATCCTGCCTGCCTGTCTATCCCATCTGTCTATCCTACCTGCCTGTCTATCCCGTCTGCCTGTCCTGCCTGCCTGTCTATCCCGTCTGTCTATCCTACCTGCCTGTCCATCCTGTCTGCCTGTCCTGCACACCTGTCCATCCCGTCTGTCTGTCCTGCCCGCCTGTCTATCCTGTCTGTCCTGCCTGCCTATCTATCCTGTCTGTCCTGCCCTGCCTGCCTTGTCCATCCTGTCTGCCTGTCTGTCCTGCTCTTGGTTTGTATGCTGGCCTTGAATGTGTTTTGGATTCCTCAACCTGATTCTGCACAACCTTTGGGCCCAATCCTGTGCTTACTGTCCAGCCCCAATTGCTGAGACCCCCTCCCAGTGCAGCCCTGTCACTAATGCTAAGAACGACGGAATCAGCTGCCCAGGGAAGTGGTGGAATCTCTCTTCTTGGAGGTTTCCAAATCTGGCTGGTAGAGCCTCGGTCTGTGGTGCTGTGTCCTGCCATGGTGGAGGGTGTCCTGCCATGAACCAGGGGGCTGGGCTAGTTGAGTCCTGAGTTCCTTTCCCTTTCTTTGTCGATTCTACAGCACTGGGATTGGAGGGGAGAATGGTAGAAAGAAGGGAGCAGCAGGAGACTTGGTGCAGGCACGAAGGGGGTGGTGGTGGGAAGGATGGAACAGCCTGAGGAGGCAGAGACAATGGGCAGGAAATTAGCAGTGAGATACAGCAGCAAGAGGTGGGGGTGGGTGACGAGGGCTGCTGTGCCGCTCTGCTGGATTGGGCTTCCAGAGCGATGTGTTGGATGGGCCACCCCACCCCACCCCCTTGCACTGACCAGAGATCCATGCCCCCCACCCCACCCCACTTCCTGTGAGCATTGCCCCCTCTATGGCTTCCCCAACATGAACCCTCCTGCCACCCCTTCCCAGCTGGGCCCCACCTCCCCCTGGGCCTCCAGAAAGCTCTGGAGGGGCAGGGGAAGCAGAGAGGTGAGGCTCCAAGCAATGATCCATTCCTTGTTCTTCACTCCCAGAACCCCCCAACACTCAGAGGTCTCCTCTGCTGATCAACCTGGCTAATTATTATTTCTATTGAACAAGCAATGTACCCATTGCTGCACCATCAATAGCAGCTGTCGGTGGACCTTGCCCCTAACAGCGTAGCCTCTGCTGAGCTTTGCTATGCTCCTGGCTGCACATCCCATGGCAGCAGGTTCCGCCGTGTAACTGTGGCTGCTCGCCCGCTTGCTTGAGCACTTCTGGGGGCTTGACCCTCTAGGCAGTGAAAAGCTGGAGGCAGTGGCTTGGTCGTGGGCATAACAAGCATCCAGACCCATCCCAGCACCCTCCACCTACAGCCCCTCCCAGTAGGCAGCCAGCACTCACTCCGTCTCCTCTCATCAGGATCTTTGGGAGGTCTGTGTACTCCGGTCAGGCCTTGGCTACCCTCACTTGGGAGCCTTGGGCTGTTCAAACTATTCTCACCATGTTTCAGCACCCTGGAGAGCATAGAGTGCAGGAGCCCCAGGCAGGCAGGCTGGTCTGCTCTGTCTGACTCCCAGCCACTGACTGACTGGGTCCTGGGCTCTCTTGCCTTTATACGCCAAGGGGGAGGGAAGAGGGCGGTGTCTCAGTGGGGAAGCAGGCTTCCTTAAAGGGATCCTACCCTGCTTCATCACACACGTTAATGGTTTGCTGTGTCTGGCTGTCAGGTGGAGGGGGCTCCGCTTCAGAATAGGGAGCAGAAGCCGAAGGGAAGGGCTAGCTGGGGAAGAGAGAACTGTGGGTAAGAGAGGTTAAAAACAAGGAAGTGTAGACCCCCCCCAGCCGTTCTCCACTCTGGAGAACAGTAAGGCTCAGCACTGAAGGCCAGATTCTCCAGGATCACGGAGATTGTGGCTCATCATTGAGGTCAGGGATGGGACATGGGGAAGCAGCAATGGGACAAGGTCCAGGAGGCTTGAGGGGAAACAAGGGATTAGGATCTGGAGAAGGACAAGAAATGAGACCAAACAGGGATAGAGAGCTACAGAGGGAGAGAAACCAACAGGGATAAGGGTGAAGGGAGAGGAACGAGAGGAAACAGGGATAAGGGTGAAGGGAGAGGAACGAGAGGAAACTGTTAGGGTTTTGAGGCAGGGGGGAGGGAGGCGAGGGAGTGGGGCGCGGCGGCACAGCCCCGGGCGGGGGGCCGCGGCGCAGGCTCCGCCGCCGGGCCCCCCAACAGAGCCCCCGCCTNAGGGTGAAGGGAGAGGAATGAGAGGAAACAGGGATAAGGGTGAAGGGAGAGGAATGAGAGCAAATAGAGTTTCAGGGCTAAGGGGAGGAGCAACACCAAACTGCAATTGAGGGCGGGGTGGGGTGGGGTGGGGTGGGATGAGGCCAAATGAGGACTGAGAACTAAAGGAGGGGAATGAGACCAAACAGGGTTTAGCACAGCTGAGAGAGGATGCATTCGAGGAACAACCGGACCCAGCTGAGGGCAGGGTTGCTAAAGGGGGACCACTCCGAGAGGGGAAGAGAGGGGAAGACAAACCCAGGAGCAGTGGACACCTTGAGATGAGTAAGCAGCAGAGGTGACAAGCACATGGCAGCCAGGACTAACCGGGGAACAGGGGAAGAGGAGAAGAGATGGGGAAACCAGGATTATGAGTGGCACCTTAGTTACAGGAGACACCCGGGGCAGATCAGAAAAGAATAGAGGAGCCCACAGGAACTCAGAATTGGGGTGCAGGGGGAAGATAAACAATAACAAGGACACACAAAAGGGGAGGGAGGGCAGTGAGACAAAGACAAGAGGCACAAACCACTACAATGAAAGAAACAACCATGTACAGTGCAGGGCAGAGTCGGGCCGGGCCGGACAGGACAGGACCGGACCAGGACAGGACAGGACAGGACAGGGACAGGCCGGACCGGGCCGGACAGGGCAGGACAGGACAGGACAGGGCCGGGCCGGGCCGGGCAGGACAGGACAGGACAGGACAGGGCTGGGACAGGCCGGGCAGGACAGCATAGGGTGGTAGATACAGGAATGCAGGCCAGAGCAGAATAACAGGGAGACAGCAGCAGATGCTCCGCCAACTTCCAGTAGCTCCTAGCATGCCTGATATAAGGCTGTGGCCAATCAGGAAGCCGGCTAGCATGGAACAACAGAGAAAGAGAGATGGGGGAACAGAGCAAATGGGGAAAATTGCACACCACAAGCCAGCCAGGTGGTGGGTCAGGGAGGGGAAGCAGACCACCATTCAGGGCCATGGGTTCAAGGCTGGGTTCTGACAACGGCCTTTTGCTTGTTCCAACCCTGGTGTCAGCTTCATTGTGTGCCCCTTTCTAGTAAATAACTGCTCCCCATTTCCTAGCTCCACCCCCCATCCCATGATTTGGGAACCTCTCTCCTATTCCCCTGCTGAAGCTGGAAATCCTGGTCTGTCCTTGCAGAGCAGCCATCCCACTCTTTTGTCCTTCTTTGCACCGTTCCCAATGATGCTGTGTTCTCTTGGAGACAGGGTGACCAGGACGGATGCAGAGATGTCATTTAGCTTCTCTGCAGTGGCCTCCAGTTCCCTGGGTGCGCCCCCCTCCCCTGCCAATCGAATGGCCCGAGTGACTCTCCAGAAGGATTTCTGTTCTGATGCACTTAGCACCGTTTATTGGAGCTTCTGTATCTTAAACTAGTGGCTGCTCCCAGACCCCTTGGCTGCCGGAATGCAGATTCCCATTGCCCCAGCCAGAGTTTGTGCCCTTTCCTTTCTCCCTCAATCGCACTTGATTCCCACTACTTAGATGGTTTCCTTTTGGCTCTAATCGCCTCCATTTCTCTGCTGCCAGTTTGATGCTTCGAACGAATGCTCTCCTAGAGATCCAAAGAGCAGAGAAAGGAGCGCCTGTGGGGCAGCCCCCTCCAGCAGTCATGGGGCCACACTTGTTTGTCAATAGCTAATGATTCAAAACTGGAAGATGGCAGCTGAAGCTGGAGCCACAGCCAGTCAGTAAGGGCCAAGTGGCCACACTGTGCCAATGCCCCTGAAATGGAGGGTCCCTTTGATCTCCCTGCCAAGAGTCCATGGAACTGGACACCCACGACTTGCTGCTAACACAGATCGCTAGCCCTCCCCCTGCCCGGGACCCCCCTGCATCCTGTAACGCCGGCCATGCTGCTGGGTGACCCCTTGGGATGTTTTCCTCTCTGCCCCAGGCTGGCGGCTGGTCTGCGATCGCCTCCTTCCTGTCCCTTTCCACTAGGTTAACATTTCTCCCTTCCCTAGCCTGTCTCAGTCCTCCTGCTTCCCCATAATGTTTGTCCCGTTAGTTCTACCCAAACTCTCCCGCCAGCACTGGACTCTCAGGCCCGCTAGCTGCCCAGAGGCCCCACACGTATGCTCTGCGGTGGTGCTACTGCATGCTTGACTCCCCCCCCCAACCAGTGCCCCACCCAGCATGTCCCTTCAAACTCTTCCCTGCCTGGCTCCTGCCCCAGGCCCCCAGGCTGCTATCCTACCCCCCCCCAGCTCCCTCCATTCCCAGGCCCTCCCCCACCCCTTGTCCCCATGGCAGGCTGTGCCCCAGGGCCCTGTTTGGACTCTTCCTGTCGCCACGACGTCGTTTGAAATGTGAATTATTCATTGTCACTAAAAGCCCTTTCGTTTCTGCTGCCTTGCTGATCTGGCTGGCTGGCTATCGCTGTGTAACCGGAGCCACCGCTGCGCAGTCCCCTTCACTGCGGTCACCTGCTGCCGGCATGGGGCAGGGGCACGCTGAGCCTGGGACACCCCCCACCCAGCCTGGCCTGGCAGCAGGGCAGCTCTGGGCCCTGCTGGGCATGGCCCCCTGGGCTGAGTGGGCACGGCTCTTGGCCCACCTGGCAGCCCTGCCACACCAAGCCAGCGTGGGGCCGGGGACAGAGCCGGGGGAAGATGGGATGATTGTAGTCAGTCCTCTAGGCAGAGGAAGGAGCAGGCGGCATGTATTCTGGGCCAGCAGGTAGTCCAGGAGGTGGGGAGCTGGAAGCAGGACCCCATGAGACAGGGAGGGCTCCCCTCTCAGTGTGTTGGTCTCGGAAGTGCCGGATAGCCAGCACTCTGGGTTCTCGGCTGGACAATGGGGAGAGGTCTGCGGGCCGGGACTCTGTGTTGGGGGCCGTGTCCCCTGGGGCAGTGGCATCTCTCTCCTGCTGCTGGGCGGGGGCCAAGGGGAGCCTGGTCTGACCTAGTCATGCCCCTGTTGCCGTGTCTGGAATGAGGCAGCCATAGGGCTGCCTGCCGGGAAACTGCACAGTCTGAGGGAAGGCGACTGCAGAAAGACCCCTCTTCCATGTATGGGGGCACCAGGGGAGGATGGGCTGGTAGTTCCAGCTTGGGACACTGGCTGGGAGACCCCGCTGCTGCTGCTGCAGAGCTGGGCATGAGAGACAGGCCAGGAAGGGGGTGTCCAGATGCGCGGCCAGAGGGGCCCGTTGGGCTCCCCAGCACCAAGCACACTCAGGTGCAGCAGGCTTCTCTATTGCAGGGAATCCCGGCTCCAGGACAGTTCTGTCCCTGGGGAGAGCTGGGGCCCCGGGGCAGGGGAGAAGACTGATTGTTCCCATCCCCCACAGCCAGGCCAGTCAGGATTGAGCAGGATGAGGCTTGCTGCCCTGCAGCTCCCAGGGGCAGGGGACATTGGGGGGCATTTGGTAGCCCAAGGGGTCTCTGTGGTAGCTGCGCTGATCCCTACAGAGCCACCCTAAGCCTAAGGGAAAGGATGGGATACAAACTTCAATCAATCAATCAATGGTACCAGCCAGCAGTTTCGCTAGCCTGTCTCCCTCCCCAGAGGCAGCTGCATTCTCCTGTGGGCAGAAGTGCTCCCTGGGCAGCTGGGGGGCTTGGATCTAGCTGGATGCAAATACCAACCATGCCCATGATGGACGGAAGGGGACGTTGGCGCCAAGAGTCTGCTTGAAGGGGGACAGGCATGTGCTGGAGCTGGGTCCGTTCCGTGCTGTGGAGGAGAATGCAGGGATCTGACCCAGCCTGGCCTGCTCCCCCACTGGCCCTTGTGAAAGATTTATTAGTGCCAAGTGGATTGCGCTGATGAATCAGTTCCAATAATCACTGTCTATCAGCAGCGTTCAGCTTCCAAATGGGTGTCACCGGACACCCGGCCCCTCCCTGCCTGGGCTGGCGTGCACAGATAAGGAACCGCTTCCTGCTCCTGAATCGGCTGAAATGAAACCTCTGTCTGGCCTGCACAGCCCTCCCCTCCGTGGGGCAGGAGAGCCAGGGCTCGCCCCACCCCAAGGGGGACCCCAGGCACCCCAGGCAGAGGATGGGCATGGTGCCAAGTAGAGCTGGCATTATGACACCACCAGCCGCCAGGTCAGTGCAGACCAATGGGCGCAGAGATCTGGGGGTCCCACTCAGGAGGCCCTGCCTGGGGGCGCAGTGTCAGCCCTACATCCCTATCCCTTAGCGATCTGCCCTTCCCCCAGACGTTGGGGCTGGACTAGATGGCCCTTGGGTACCTCCCGACCCCCTCCACTTCTAGGATTTAATCCCGATTTCACCAGGCAAGCCAATCTCTTTGCATTTGGGGGGGGGGGCCCGTCTCCCCTCCACAGTCTGTCGCTCCTCGTTCTCTGGGCTCAGTGATCTGCCTATCCCAGCCACATACCCTGAGCAGGGACCGGTTCCAGCCGGCCTGGCTGCCAGCCCTGCTCTGTCCCAGTGCAAGGGGCTGCTTGCAGAGACGATAACAGCGGAGAGCTGCCAGGTCTGGGAGGAGAGGCTGAAGGAGCTGGGGACATTTGCCTTGGCGGAGAGAAGACGAATGGAGAAATGATCACGGCTTTCAAGAGGCTGCTGTAAAGATAACAGAGTTATTGTTCTCCCTGGCTACCGTCCGCAGGCAGGACCAGAGGCAATGAGATCGCACGCATGGGAGGCAGGTTTAGGCTAAAGCCCAGGGGCAACGTCCAGATGGTGGGTGAGCGGTGCTGGGCATTGGGGCAGGCTGCCTCGGGGACCGCCGGTGTGTGTGTGTGTCTCCTTCATCGCGGGGTCCCAAGAAAGAGCAAAATACACTTTGGCCGGGGATGGCAGGGGCTGCTCCAAGTGACCTTGCAGCCCCGTCCAGCCAGCGACGGATCGCAGAAAATAGGGACCCATGTGAAACAACTCCTAAAAAAAACCAGCGATGGAGGCTCCCCAACTCCTCCAGTTAGTGCCCATCCTAGACACACACAGGAGTGGAGTGCCCCAGCAGGGCCCATTCCCCCCTAGCTCCCCCCTGTACATAGTGCAGACACACACTGGAGTGGAGTGCCCCAGCAGGGCCCATTCCCCCCTAGCTCCCCCC
>QEPC01008216.1:5554031-5579623 GCA_003113815.1 Sphenodon punctatus
CCCCCTCACACCCCCATAGTGCCCCCCTGCCCCCCTCACACCCCCATAGTGCCCTCCCCGCCCCCCCATAACCCTAACCCTCTAATGGGCGGGCGCGGGCGGTGTTGTGCGTGCGCACGGCTGGGACGAACGTGGTAAACGGTATATCGGGAAATAGTCTCAACCGAGAAAGCATCAAGAACCGGGATTTTCTCAGTGATCGATTCCCGCAAGAACGGTGATTCTATTTTTTTTTTTTTTTTAAATTTAAGATCTTGTGTTTTTCTTCTATTATGATGTTTATTGTGTATTTCCATGTAACCGATTTGAACTGATTCTCAGCGAGAATCACGAGACAATTGCGGGTGAGTTTCAGCCCTAGTTCTGAACGCGCGAGGCGCTAGCCAAGGCTGAAGGAACCGGCTACACGTAGCTTGGCAGTAACGGGGACGCGGCAGGAGGAGTCAGTGTTTGGCCTGGGAGGCGATGGAGAGGAGCTGGGTAAGGGGGCTACCTCTGCACATTTTTCAGGGAACACTTATGAAAAATACATGTTGCAGGACCTGCATTGGGACCTGCACGATGTATTGTTCATAAGCGTTCCTTAAGAATGTGCACAGGGGTACAGCTCTAGACTGGGCAGTAGGACAGACTGCCGGGGGGGGGGGGGGGGATGCTCCTTCAGTGGCAGCTTGTGTGGGTCTGGCAGGTCCCCCGGGTGACCCTCAAGGTCCCTTCCAGCTAGGAGGGGTGATTGTCTGCCCCTGCCTAGGACGCTGCTCTGTCCCTGTCAGTGCTGGGGCAGGGTGGCGTCTCCCCCTCGTGTTTGGGAGCAGAAAGTGCCTCGCTGCTCTGGGCCTTGTGCCGCCAGGGTTTGGGGAACGCGTCCCCTTCTGGCTGTGCTGCAGAGCGGGGGGACGTCTCCCTTCCCTCTTGTGCGGGCGCTGTCGCTCTGTGAAGGAGCCAGGCAGGATGGATGAGCCCCCCGTAACTCTGGAGAGCTTATTGAATTACAGAGAGATTCCAGTTGTCAGAGCCCTCGCTGGAGGAAAGTTATATGGTGTCCCTCGACGGCACTGAGCCTCCCTGCGCTGCACATGCTGTCCCCGCTCCCTCTGCCTCGTAAAACATGCACCCGTCCCTCCCGCTGCCAGCCTGCTGTTTCTTCACTGTCTGTCTCCTGCTAGCCCTCGGCGTAGCCGCCATCCTTCCCGCAGACTCTCCCTCGGCGAGTTCTCCTCGGGCTAGGGGGCTAGCCCGGGGCTGAGGCGCCTGGCCAGTGTGGCAGTGCCTGATGTAGGGGTTTGCGGGGGGTGGATGGGTTTCCTCTCCCATCTCAAAGGCTTGATCTTTATTGCTGCGACATTATGGGGTCGCTCCCCCTCCGTGGAGATTTTCCACCGTACCGTGTATGGGGCAGCTGTTTAGGAGCCTTCCAGAATGCTGCGGAGAGGAAGTGCCGGGTTGTGTGTGTGTGTCTGGGGGGATCTGAGAAGTCCCAGGCCGGGAGGGGCAAGGAGGGGCCTGGCTGAGCTCTCATTGAGTTTAGTGGGGTGGGAGCAGGATTGAAGGGTGGGGCACTTCCTGGGAATCCTGCTCATAAGAACATAAGAAGTGCCAGACTGGGTCAGACCAACGGTCCATTGAGCCCAGCATCCTGTCTCCGTCAGTGGCCAGTCACGGGGGGCCTGGGAGAAGCATCCAACAGGCTTACCACCATTCCCTGTGGGTCATTCCCAGGCTCCCGACAGTAACGGGTTTTGTTCCCCAATCCTGTCTGGCTAATAGCTGCTAATGAAACTATCCTCCAGAAACTTGTCCAAACCTCTTTTAAACTCAGCTCTACTGCTGGCCTTGACCACCTCCCCTGGCAGTAAATTCCACAACCTAATTGTACGCTGAGTGAAAAAATACTTTCTTTTGTCTGTTTTTACTCTGCCACCTGTGAGTTTCATGGAGTGTCCCCTAGTTTTAGTGCTAGGTGAGAGGGTAAATAACCGTTCCCTGTTTACAAGTTCCACCCCACTCATGATTTTATAGACCTCTATCCTATCTCCTCTCAGCCGTCTCTTTTCCAAGCTGAAGAGCCCCAACCTATCAAGCCTCTCCTCATACGGGTGCTGTTCCATACCCTGGATCATTTTTGTTGCCCTTCTCTGTACCTTTTCTAGTTCCGCTATGTCTTTTTTGAGATGGGGCGACCAGAACTGCACACAATATTCAAGGTGCGGTCGCACCATTGATTTGTATAGAGGCATTATGACATCCTCAGTTTTATTCTCTATTCCCTTGCGAATAATTCCTAACATTCTATTTGCTTTTTTGACCGCTGCGGCACACTGGGCTGAGGATTTCAGTGTATTATCCACAATCACTCCCAGATCCTTTTCCTGAGTGGTAACTCCTAGCTTAGTACCCAGCATTGTGTACTCATAATTTGGATTATTTTTCCCAATGTGCATCACTTTGCACTTGTCCACATTAAATCTCATCTGCCATTTAGATGCCCAGGCACCCAGTCTTGTAAGATCTTTCTGCAGCTCCTCACAGTCTGCTCGTGTTCTGACTACTCTGAATAACTTGGTGTCATCTGCAGATTTGATCACCTCGCTCTTAACACCCTTTCCCAGATCATTAATGAATACATTGAAAAGAACTGGTCCCAGTACAGCTCCTTGGGGCACACCACTTTTTACATCCCTCCTTTGTGAAAACTGGCCATTTAGTCCCACTCTTTGCTTTTTATCCTTTAACCAGTTACCAATCCATAGTAAAACACTACCTCCTATCCCAGGGCTTTTTCATTTTCTCAAGAGTCTTTTATGTGGGACCTTATCAAAAGCTTTCTGGAACTCCAGGTACACTATATTTGCTGGGTCTCCCCTGTCCACATGCTTGTTTACCCCCTCAAAGAATTCCAAGAGATTAGTGAGGCATGACTTCCCTTTGTCATGCCTCACTAATGAAATCCATGCTGACTCTTTGCCATTAAGCCATGTTTATCAATATGCTCAGTGATTCTGTTCTTAATGATGGTTTCCACCATTTTGCCCGGCACAGATGTCAAGCTTACCGGTCTGTAGTTTCCAGGATCACCTCTGGATTCCTTTTTAAATATCAGGGTTACATTTGCCACCCTCCAGTCCTCAGGTACAGTGCCAGATGCCAGCGTTAGGGTACAAATTACTAGTAGTAGGTTTGCAATTTCCCATAATGATTCTAGTGGTCCCCACACTCCCCCCTTGCTTTAAAGCGGCCTGTAAGCTCCGTGGGGCTGGGACTGCGTGTGCCCAGTGGGGAGTTATTGAGGCCCTTTGCTGTGGCACGGATCAGAAGGAGCAGCAGCTCAGGAGGGTTCGGTGCTCTGAGCACGAGGAGGGGGTTGCAGGTCTGGAAGTGTTTGTGAGTAGGGAGATGGGAGCCAGTGGGCCAGACTGGTGATACCATAAAGACAGCACAGGTGGCTGCCTAGAGTGACACAAAGTGCAGCCACTCCTAGGATCCGGGATTACCTGGTGGCCCCAACACCCTCGGCCCCCCGATCCAGCCAGGAGGCGGGGGGGAGTTGGGGTCGCCAGTGCCTGCCATGCAGGGGGTGCACGCGGGGTGTGTGCAGGCGGTGCTGGTGGGGCCGAGCTTGGAGATGCGGGGAGGGGCTGCTTGGGGCAGAGCTCATAGCCGTGTGCCCCAGTTTCTGGGGTCTAGAGCGGTGACTCAGAAAGGGGGCTCCACTCCCCCCACCAACCCTTCAGTTCTCCCTGCCTCCTGGGTAGGGGCAGAGGGGCCCAGCCCAAACGTAGGGGAGCTGGCTGAAGCAGGCTGCTCCCCTCTCTCCTCTGGGCCGGGCTGTCTCTGCTGCAGCCTGAAATAGCAGCCGGACTTTCAGCAGCAGCAGCAGCGTCCTGGGCTCAGCTCCGATTTGCTCTCATCCCGGGTCTCTTTCCAGGTTTCTCTCCCTGTGAGCGATGTCTTCCCAGGCTGCATCTCCCTTTCTTCCAGCCTCTCCTGCTTCCTTTGAATTATTTCCCTGCTCTCCTAGCGTCTGCTGCAAGTCCCGTCGAGTGCCATCTGTAGATTTAATTGTCATTCATTACTGAAGGGAAATTTAGCAAGACCGTGGCGAGTGACCTCCTCCCGAGTTCGGTTGCTTTGAATCGACTCGTAACTTTTCCAGTGGTTCTAATGAAATCTGCTGCATCGTTACTGATCACCCAGGGTCCCTCTCGTTATCGAGCTGCTCCCAGGCTGGCTCCATTCGTTTCCGAGGGATTCGAGCTGCATTTACAGGCAGTAATTGTCAGGACCCGGCACCTTTCATTTGTGGGAAACCAGTACCCCGTTTTGGGGGCAGACAGCATTAGGAGTTTTTTTACCATTAACTTCAATGGAGATTCAGAGCTAGACCTCCTCCAAAGCTCTGGTTTTCTTTAACAATCATTGCCTGTGGTTCAACAAGTTAATTAGCTAATTCCTTTATTCCCTGGGACACCAGCTGATATTATCTATTTATCTATTGAATCTCTTTTATTTCTGTTGCCAACAGCTGTTTTTACTAGGCCATTACCTCTTCCTGGCTTTCCTGGTTAAGACAAGTTTAAACAATCTCCTTTCTTTGTTAATTTCATCTCCCTCCTTATTTATTAATGTGCTCTCCAGTATGGTGTCTGCCCTTGATGTAGCTGTGAAATCCTTCTAATTCCCTCCCTAGCACACAACGATGCTGCCTCTCTGTCGCCTTCTAGTTTGAAAGGATGCTGTTGCTGCCTCTTAGGAGAGAGCAGCCGGGGGCCCAGAATGTAGGGGGGAGATTGAAGTGTTTCCTTCTCTCTCTTCCAGGTGTCTTTGCCTATTGGGCTGCTCTGTCTGTCGTTCCCCTGGCTGGCTGGCTGTGTGGTTCTCTGCCCAGCAGGGTGTGCGAGGGCTGAGGTTGGGAGAGGAGTTGGGATCAGAAAGCTGTAGGGTTTGGGAGCAGGGGTGTGTGCGTGACCAGAATGTATAACCCCCACGGCAGAGCTACTCTCAGCTCAGGTGAATGGGCATTAAATGGCAAATGAAATTCAGGGTTGATAAGTGCAAGGCGATGCACGTAGGGGGAAATCCTCACTATACCGACGCGATGCTCGGATCTGATCTGGGTGTAACCCCTCAGGAGAAGGAACTTGGAGCCATTGTGGATAGTTCCTTGAAGATATCAGCTCAGCAGCCAAAAAGGCAAACCGAACGCCAGGCATTATTGAGAAAGGAACAGAAAATAAAAGGGAAAGTATCCTAATGCCGCTGTATCAATCTTTGGTACCACCCCCCCTTGAATAGCGGGTGCAGTTCTGGTCGCCCCGTCTCAGGCAAGAGATAAGAGAAGTGGCAAGGGGTTCAGAGAAGGGCAGCACCGGTGATAGGAGGGATGGCTTGAATCCCATACCAGGAGAGGCTGGACAGCTTGAGGCTGTATAGCTTGGAGAAGAGGCAATTAAGGAGGGATAGGATAGACGTTTATACAATCATGAGTGGCACAGAGAAAGTCAGTAGGGAGCTGCTGTTTGCCTTTTCTCACAGTAAGAGAACAAGGGGACACTCTGATGTTAAATGGCAGCAGATTTAAAATAAATAAGACTTTTTCACTTCGCAGATAATCCAGCTGCGGAACTTGTTGCCAGAGGAGGCTGTGAAAGCCGGCAGCAGAACTAGCTTCAAATGGAAACAAGATAAATTCTTAGAGGATAGAACCATAAATGCTTATGAGTTGGGGCTTAAACCCCTGGCTACCGGTCGTTAGGAGCGGTCAGCAGGAGTTGGGTCACACCTCCATGACCTGGACGTGTACTTCTCTCAAACTACTGGAGCTGGCCAACATCAGAGACAGGAGGCTGGGTTTGATGAGCACTTCTTAACTACTCAGTGTATTATGCATGCTTTGAGGCTTACTCTGCGTCTTTGACTCCTGCTCCCCTGTCTGCTCTCTCCTTCGCCAGCTGTCACCGTGGTCGAGGTCCCCCCCCTTTCTCTAGGCTGTTCCCCGAATGCCCACTAGGCCAGCCGCACCCAGTTGCCTGTGCCCGCGTGGGTTCCCAAGTGATCAGAAACCCTCACCGCAATCGGAGCTTTCGGAGGTCCGCACCCCCAGAAACGCCTCCCCTTGTTCTCCCCGCCCAGCCGTAATGCAGAGAACCTTCTCTGGCCACCCGTAGCTTGGAAGACTTCACAGTGGGGTTGCCTTACATGAAAAAGGTCCGTCTAGGCTCTCACCTAGATAGAGCGCCCCCTTAGTGGCCCCCCCGAAGGCCGAATAAAAACACAAGCACGGTAGGCTTGGTTATAAAACATATATTGAGTACATACAGTTATAAGGCTGTTGATCGGATGGTGCAAGTCGACAAATCAAATATAAGGTACACGCATTCTAAAATCCACTGAAGTTCCCTAACTGTCTCCTTACCCTAAGGCACAATCCAGGTCCATCAGAGTCTCTCGCGGCCTTTGTGTTGAGGTCGGGCTCAGTCCCTTTAGTGCATTGAAAGCTCTCTAGTTCATGCTGTGCAGCCTCTCCTGCAAGCTGCTTACTGGTCAAGATGGAAGAGAGAGTGTAGAGATCCTCCTGTCTCTTCTTTTCTTTGCAGGGGGCTCGGGTCACTTCCCCCTCCTGCTCCTTTTGTTGTTCTGAGCTGGTTGCATACCCCACCTGGGCGTTACCTTAGCAACAAAATGCTTGTTCTGCTTAACAGTGGTCTTTCTGTCCCCCCACCCTGCCAAACCAGTTCAGCAGGGTGGTAAAGGCTCACAAGCTTCTAATCTTTACCTTTAGCTGTCCTTAGTAGCCAAATTTATCACCAGTACCCCAAATTTTGTGTCCCATTACCCCAGCACTGGCTTTTTCTAACCTGAGATCTCTCGCCTCTCTTCCTTGCATCAAGACATGTTCATGGCCCCGTCACCTCCTTGTCTGGGCCGATCCCTGTGGAACTGGCTCTGGCTGAGGAACATTTAAAGGTGAGTTAGTTGAGTCCTGAGGTGGGGCCAGGTGGGTAGATTGCAAAGGTCGCTGCTCTGCTGTCTGTGGCACTACCTGTGACGGGGTCTTGCAAAGCGCTTCTCCCCCTCACTCTACTGAGATGGGAGTGCGGCAGCCCTGGCTGCTCCAAGCTAGAGGGGGCTGGGGATGTCCCTCTCCTTCCTCCTATGGGGCGGTGCGCTGGCCAGGCCTGCAGCCTGCTGTCCCCACCTCCAGTACCCTGTTAGCAACCTGCTTGTTGGAGTCAGCGCTCCCTCCCGGCCTCGGGAAGCAGATGGGGCTGTGCGCGGCGGGTTCATCCTGGCAATTGCAGCGTCCGAGCCAGGCAGCTCAGCCGGAAAGGGGGAAACCCAGGCTCTGGGACCTAGAGGAGCAAATGTGGGGGCTGCTCCGCGTTCCCTTCCAAGGTGTCTCTTGTCTCCCACGGAGCCGCTGGGCTGGGATGTGTGCTTGGAGACCCAATGAGCTCTGCCATCCAAAGAGGGTTTAATCTGGGCTGTTTGAAATCTCCTTGTACCTGTCTTTTTTATGAGTAGTATTATTTTTTAAGAAGAGACCAATCTGCAGCAGGCCATAAAGAGTGACATTGTGTGCGTGTAAGTGCCGCACTGACACGCTGCGCCGTCCCGCAAGGGCACTTCCCAGCTCCCCGAGCGCCAATCTGCAGCCGCTGGTGAATTGCGGGGGGGGAGAGAGACAGACGAACTGGCAGCGGGCAGGCAGCCCTAGTAGATGGCAGAGCGCGAGAGCCTGTGGCAGGACAGGGCTGCCTCGGCAGCGTGTTCCAGCTCCCTTTGCCGCCGCCGCCGCCTTCTGCCATCGAGGCTTTAAGGTTAACTATTCTGTCACCGGAACTATGGATTGAGTGGAACTGGACACCTCAAAGGCTAAAAATACAGCTTGCTGGCAGGAAACGTGCCAGCCTGCTGCTGGGAGCCTGGGCAAAGCTAGCTGGGATCCTTGCTGGCGGGACTGGGTGCCTCTGTCTGGGAGCAGCTAAAGCAGCCCCATCCCTTAGGCCTAACCCCCGGGGAGCCCTGCAGCCAGGGATTAGCTGGATTGGGGGCGGGGGGGGGCTCCTGCGCTCCGCTCCTCGCTTCCCTACATGCTGCTTCTAGCGCCAGCCTTTTGCCCTTGCTTGCTTCTGGACTGCCCCTTGTACCGTGGCCGGATTGGGCTGCTTCCCGGTGTTGGATCCTTGCCTTTCCCTCGATGTCGCCGTAGCCTGCTCCTCTCCTGGCGACCTCGGTGCTGGGCCTGACGCTCCATCCTTAGCCAGGACTTCCTCGGTTCTCCTCTTGGACCATTGGGCGTTACAGTATTTTCTGTGCTGTGTTTCATTCCTCTCCTAAACGTTCCAAGTAGCCCGTTGGCTGGTTTGCCCGCTGCTGCACATTGAGCGAATGGATGTTTTCAAAAAACTCTCCGCAGTGACTCCCAGGATCCTTTTCCTGAGTGGGAATGGTTAATCTAGAACTCAGCGTTGGGGGGTTAGGCTAATCGTTTCCTGCGTCCATGGCTTTGCGTGTGGCGCTGGGTATTGTCATCTGCCATTTTATTGCCCAGTCGCTGAGCTGTGTTAAATCCTTCTGTAAATCTTCAGTCTGCTTTAGATTTAACTAACTTGAATAATTTTGCAAACTTTATCCCCTTGCTCTTTGCTGCCTTTTCTTAGATCGTTACTGAGTGTGTGAAACAGCACCAGTCCCCAGAACAGGTCTTTGGTGGGATGCCCTGATGTTCAGTTCGGTCCTCTACGAAAGCTGATAACTTCATGACTGGTCCCTTCCTCTTATCCCAGGGCTACTTGGTTTTCTTAAGACTCCTTCATGACAGACTTTGTTCAAGGTTTTCTGAAAATCCATGTACTTAACCAAATGCCCCTCCTCTTACATGTCCATTGACACCCTATAGAAGTCTAATAGATTGGTGAGGCATGACTTCTCTTTACAGACAATGCATTGGCTCCTCCCTAGAATACTGTGCTAGAATTACAGCGCCTGCCACTTTGTCTGGTACTGACAAGACTCACGGGCCTGTCATTTCCAGAGTCTGGAGCCTTTATAAAATTCAGTGTTACATTTCCGGCTTCCCTCCCTCTGGTGCAAAGGCTAGTGCTAGCCAGTGAGTTCCTTGCTACTGACTCCTTGTGCCTTTGCCTTGGCATTCTCTGGGTTGATCCAGCCCTCCTCCTGAAGAGAGAGGCGCTGACTGTTCATCCCAGGCTGCTGGTGGGCTGTGCATGTCCAACTCCTCAGCCTTTCCTGTGTTGTAGGGATGGGACTCGGGGTGAAATTTTGGTTTCAGTTCTTTCTGAATTTTGGATCTAATTTTGGTTTCGGATCTTTTTCAACCATAGCAAGTGCAACCAGCTAAGACAAGATGACACGCGCAACATCAAAGTGTAGTGAACGGAAGTGTGGCGTTGTCAATGCCAGCTACAGTGAAGCTACGCCCAAAATCACTGCACAAAATAAAATACCCAAGATCTGTAATGGCTCGATTTACGGATTGCGGCTTTACATCTGAAACAGCCATTTCTGGACAATGTTGGTTCTGTCTGAAACTGAAATCCTCCCCTCCCCCTCGACTGTGTTGTAGGTTCCCTAGGAGAGCAGAGGCCCCTCCGTGCAGGCACACTGTCCCTCTGCATTGCGGCACCCCCTGGCTTGGCAAGTGCTTTGCGTCTGGCGCCTCTAGGGGCGGGGGACAACAGAGAGGCAGCTTGCGGTGGCAGCCAGCAAGGCTAGTGCAGGTTGGTGGGTGAGCTGCCCGGTTTGCTCTGCTCAGCATAGTGTGAAAGTGAGCTGAGCACCCCCCAGAGCGTGAAATGGGTTGGTGCCGAGGCGTGGCGACGTTGGCGTCCGGTGGAGTGTGTAATAGTCTGGAAAATAGACCTCTCTGGGCTGCGGTGTCCCTCTCTCCGTCCACGGGCGGCGGCGGCGGCTGCGTTGGCCACTGCTGCTCTAGCTCATGGGACTTTGCCCCCCTGGCTGCAGCTCCGATGTGGCCACAGGTGGCTGGCCGGCCCCAGAGCTCAATTGGGAGGCCTGCTGCCAGCATGTTTGTGCAGGGGCCGCCTGGGGGCAATGCCCCCTGCCTGTGTGGCTCGGTGCTTGCGCTTGGCGTGGTCTCTGGTAAGGGGGTGTGCCGTGGTGGCAGTGGGGGAGAAAGGAATTGTGTGCCATCTGGCTCCCAGGGTGAGGCAAGGCGAGTGGGACGCTTCTGGCTCTTTGGAGGCGACTGCGTTTGCGTGTGTGGCCGCGCTGCTCTGGGCCCGAGCCTCTCGGGGAGCACCCCGCTGGCAGAAGGGATGGGAGCTGGACTTGTAGGATCCCTGGGACGTCACGTGCAGGAGAGCAGCCCAGCTGAGTAGAGTGCGACTGACCCTCGGGCGCCCCCAGAGAGCAGCAGGAGTTGTTGAGGAAACAATGAGTTGTGGGTTTGCTGTTGAGGCTTGAGTCACACGTGCTTCCCGGCCTGACTCGGCAAGCATCTGGCTAGAAAGCTTTGCCTGGAACTGACGACACGAGGATCTAATGATTCCCCTGTGGCCTTAGTGGCTGGCAGAACAGGCCCCTCCTTGGGCACTTGCCTATAGCCAGGGACCTGAATTGACTGCACCAAAAAATCTTAAATTCTGCAACCAGTGAAGCCAAATTCTGCAAATTCACCGCAAGTATTAATATTTGCATAATTAACTTGATTTGCATAACTGCATGCTGGGAAGCAAATTTGCAATAGGTTTGACATAGAATCACAACTTTGCTAATCAAACACGACTCAAATCGTGTAAGGCTGCCTTCTGCCAGTTGTGTCTGGTGCGGAGGATGCGTCCATTCGTCTCCGGCCTGGACCTGGCCTCCCTCATCTATGCCTTCGTCACCTCGAGGCTGGACTACTGCAACGCGCTCTACGTGGGGCTTCCCTTGTTCCTGGTTCGGAGGCTGCAGCTAGTGCAGAATGCGGCGGCTCGTCTCCTGACGAGGACAGGCCGTCAGGAGCACATTACACCGGTGCTCCGAGCTCTGCGCTGGCTGCTGATACCGAGCCGAGCCAGGTTCAAGGTTTTGGTGTTGATCTATAAAGCCCTGCACGGTGTGGGCCCCTCATACCTCAGGGACCGCCTCGCCCTCCGCGCCCCAGAGCGGCTCCTTCGGTCGGCCGGGGGTGCCTTCTTGGAGGTCCCCCGTGTTAAGTGGGGGGCCACAATGGAGAGGGCATTCTTGGTGGCCGGGCCGCGCTGCACCTTTGGAACTCCCTTCCGGAGGAAGCTCGCCTGCCTCGAGCCTGTTGACATTCTGGCGAAGTTGTAAAACCTGGCTGTTCACCCAGGCCTTTGGGGAGGGTGGGGTGAGGGGGTTTTCAGCTCCCCCACCTGATTTATTATTTATTATTGTTTTGAACCTGAACCCTGTTTTAATAATTTATATTATTATTGATAATTTTAAATTGTATTTTATTGGTATTTTAGTGTTGGAAGCCGCCCCGGGCTGTTCGCAGGAGGGGCGGGGTATAAATAAATAAATAAAATCCTCTGGAATTTCAGCACCTCCCTCACACAAACACCGGGCCTTCAGACCCCACCCACCCACAGTTCATCTCCCAGGGGCCTATTTACTCTTGGGTCATGGTCAGGATTGGTTGATTCTGCGAAAATCACTGCAAATTGCAGCAACGCAGTCAACGCGGGTCCCTGCCTATAGCTGCGGGGCCGGGAAGGAGAGTCCATGGGGAGCTGATGGTGCTGGGGCGGGCAGGATGGGGAAGCTGGCAGGTGTGTCCTGGGCAAGGGCTGGGATGTGGACTCCCAACTGCTGCTAGCCGAGGTCCGTTCTGGAGGAGTCTGTGAGCAACTTTGTGTGGTGGGAGGAAGGGAAGGTCTGGACTGGAATTGAGCCTCTCCGGGTGGCAGCTTCCAGGGGGCACGGCCCTGTGCCAGGATCGGTGCGCTGTGCAGGCCCACTCCGCGCCGGTGCTGTCTGCTCCCCCTTAGACCCCGGGGGCTCGGCCCTGTGCCGGGATCGGTGCACTGTGCAGGCCCACTCTGCAGCGGTGCTGTCTGCTCCCCCTTAGACCCCGGGGGCTCGGCCCTGTGCTGGGATCGGTGCGCTGTGCAGACCCACTCCGCGGCGGTGCTGTCTGCTCCCCCTTAGAGCCCGGGGGCGTGGCCCTGTGCCGGGATCGGTGCGCTGTGCAGACCCACTCCGCGGTGATGCTCTCTGCTCCCCCTTAGACCCCGGGGGCTTGGCCCTGTGCCGGGATCGGTGCGCTGTGCAGACCCACTCTGCGGCGGTGCTGTCTGCTCCCCCTTAGACCCCGGGGGCTTGGCCCTGTGCCGGGATCGGTGCGCTGTGCAGACCCACTCTGCGGCGGTGCTGTCTGCTCCCCCTTAGAGCCCGGGGGCGTGGCCCTGTGCCGGGATCGGTGCGCTGTGCAGACCCACTCCGCGGTGATGCTGTCTGCTCCCCCTTAGACCCCGGGGGCTTGGCCCTGTGCCGGGATCGGTGCGCTGTGCAGACCCACTCTGCGGCGGTGCTGTCTGCTCCCCCTTAGAGCCCGGGGGCGTGGCCCTGTGCCGGGATCGGTGCGCTGTGCAGACCCACTCCGCGGTGATGCTGTCTGCTTCCCCTTAGACCCCGGGGGCTTGGCCCTGTGCCGGGATCGGTGCGCTGTGCAGGCCCACTCCGCGGCGGTGCTGTCTGCTCCCCCTTAGACCCAGGGCTGCTCACCCAGCCCCACCCCCAGCGGCTAATCAATCACTCCGAGTCCTGGCTCCCGTTCCGACTCCCAGTGGCTCGGAATCAGGCTGACGTGTCTGGAGGCTGGAGGATCAGCAGCATAACTGGTTTGACCCTGGGGGCGGGCGTCTCGCTCCCGGCATTGAGCAAGTTGCTACTGGGCCCAGTCACTGGAGGGAGGGGACATGAGCATGAATGTTCTGGCGGAAATAGAGTTTGGTTTGACATGAGTGACCAGCCTGGAAAACGAGGCTCCGTGCTCAGCTGGTGACTTTGTAGACAGGTGGCTTCTGCCGGCCCACTCTGGTGGCTGAGAGCCTGCGGCATGTGGGTAGCGCGGATGAAGGAGCTCCCTCGATGGGCGAGGGGCAGGATAGCTAGGGGTTGGGGGCCTGTGCCAGGCTCCCCCGGGTGCTCTTCCCAGAGTTTATCCGAGTTTTCTCTCCTGCAGAGAAGTTGCTTGTCTTAGTGGAGGCTGCTCCGCTCCTCACTAAATGAGGACGTGCTAAGGCCGGGGCTGCCTGTCCGATCCCCTCTCAGCCCCTGGGGCAGCTGCCCTGCTTAATGAAGGGATAATCCGCTGGTTCTAACGATGCCGTCTTGTACCATCTCTCCTGCACCGGGCGGGGCTCGGGCTGCTTTGTCTGTATCGGACAAATAGTCCCTCCCCAGCGATCCCCGTTAAACAAGCCGCGCTTGCTCCGTCGGCTCAGACTGGCTGCGGAGAGGCCTCGGTGTGTCCTGCCGCGCTCGGCGCCGAGGGAGGCTGTTCGGAGATAAATGGATCGGGCCTCAGGGCTGGAGATTCTGCCGTCGCTCCTAGTCCGTAAAGATAAAGGGACGGTTCTGCCAGTGACGCCGGTTGCTCAGAGAACGGACAGGGCGCCAGGTGCCGCTGCTGTGAGGAAACCACCCGCAACGGTGTTCTGGAGCACCGAGGGCGCTGTGTCCTGGCCCCTGAATGCTCCGCAGCCTGCGGTCACTGGTGCACTGACCCGTGCTGGTCTGGTCTGAGCGGGGCCCTGACCTTGTGGGGTACCCAGACAGGGCTTCAGCTGCTACGGCCTGGGAGAAGGGCCCCATCAGGAGCAGGGCAGACACCCACCCACCCCTTTCTGGCTCGGTGCTCCTCCCTGAGGTCACAGCTGAGCCTGCCGCTGTCTCCCTCTCCCCAGCCTGGACGCTAGTGGTTTGCAGAGACCCATCGATCATGCTGAGGCTCCATGGGAGCCGTCTGGAAGTGCCGCTTCCCCAGCCGCCGCAGCCGCCTGTCCGTCCGTCAGTCCATCAGCAGGATGGAATGAGATTTAGTGGAGCAGGCAGCCCTGAATTGGAGACACTTTCTAACCAGTGCTTGCAGCCGTGGCCAAGGGCCGACCGCAGAGTGCAGGCTCCCATCACGGCCAGCACAAGCACTGCAGGGCTCCCCGTCTCTGGACTGGCGCGGTGGGGTGCCCCCTTCCCCCCAGTTTTGGCTCCCTGGCTTGCTTCAGCACGGATTGAAGGGCAGGCGAGACCGGCACCTCCCAGAGCTGGGAACACCTGCCCTGGTGAGAGGCCCGTGCTGGGCGCTGCTGCTGGCTGTGGAGCAATCCGCTTTCAGTTCAGATCAGGGGGCTGGGGAGGAGGAGGAGAATTGAGCCTAATGTACCGGAGGTACCTCGGAAATGAGAGCCTTGGATGGATTCCTGGCCCTATTGATCTTCCGGCAGTTTATGCATCCTGACATTCATAATCTCGCTAGGCTGCTGATGTTCCAGATTAATGGGCCCAGAGGCTGTCCATCCGTCACTTCACATTAATTACTGAAGAGGTGTTTTTTCCAGTGAGTTACCTGACAGAGGCCCGTGATGAATACCCTGAAACAGAGTGGGCAGTGATTAATCACGAGGCCCCGCCCTGCCCCCCCCCCCGGCCTTCCCCCTCACCGCAGGACAGACCCCCCGAGCCATCCGTCTCCATAAACGTGGCCTGATGCATATTTATCGGGGCATGGGGCCTGGCAGAGAGGAGAGCAGGGCTGCTCTTAGTGCCAAAGATGATGAAAAATAAATCTCCCCAGCCGGAAGGAGCAGCGGCTGGCAAGCAGGGCTTTGGGGTGGCAGACGGGGTTGGAGGGGAAGGGTCAGAGCCTGGTTTGGAGCAGGAGGGAGAGGGCACGGTCTAGTGGTCGGAACCAAGGTCTGGGAGCCAGGACTCCTGGGTTCACCTCTCAGCTCAGCTGCTGATTGGCTGTGACCTTGGGCCATGTGCCCATCTCTCTCTGTGAACGTCCTGGCGCACGCGCTGTGCTGCTCCGCTGGCAGGAGTGGGGAGCCCGGCGGAGCGGAATTACTCGTACGGTGTTCATCGGGAGGAGTGCAGTGTCTTGGCACGGAGCAGCAGGCTGACTGCCCTTGGGACCGTGTCTCTGCGCCGTGCTGCCCCGGACTGTGCCGGTCACTGCCTTGGCAGGGGGAGTGGTGGTGCAGTGGGGCGGAGAGGCAGAGGGCAGAGCTTCCGGAGCTCAGAAAGGAGCTGGCTAATACAACTTATGCCCTGCTGGCCTCCGGCAGAGGAGGGCCTTGCAGGGGGAGTGGCTGATGCTGGGACTTCCTGAGAGGGTGTCTGGCCAGGGACTGCCTCTGAGTGTCTCCCCTAGCCTGTGCCACGGCCACATGAAATACATTGTGTGATTCTCTGGCCCACGGATCTATTCCCTCCCCCCGGGTACCACCGGAATGGAGATTGGGGGCCCATGGACCGGGCCCTCCCCTTCCATCACACACACACCCCTTTAAGCACCTCTCAGATCTGCGGAGCTTGGATTAGAAGGTCCCCCCCGCCCCCTCCCAATGTAGCCAGTGTGACCAAGGGGACTTGCCTTTGGGAGGTTCTGCTCCAAAAAGAGCTGTTTGCGGGGCCGCACACAAGCCCGCGGGCCCCGGGCGGCTCGGAGAGAGGGCCGGAGTCCAGTTTCCAGAGCCAGGCCAATGCTTGGCTGCAAGTAGCTCTCCCTCCCAGTCAGAGTCTGCAGGCTGGCCTGGCTGTTTGTGGGGGGGGGGGGCTGTAGCCCTGCTGCCCTTGCTGAGTTGCTCAGGGTGGGGCTGTGCTCTTTAGATTTTGGGAATTACTGGCCTGACAGCAGCGTAGGCTGCTTCCCTGAAAGGTGATAGAGACTGAATCCAGGAAGTGAAGCGTCTGGGAGGTGAAGGAGCCGGGTCCCTTTGGGATTGCTGGGTGCTGACTGGAGCCCCGTACATCCTGCTCCGTGCCCGATCCACCCAACATACAAGAGTTGGCTACAGCTGGAGCTCCAAGTGCAGGCTTGAGCCCCTGGTAGACTAGTGGCGGGGCTGGCTCATACGTAGCTCAGCCTGTGAGGGGAGCTCCCCACCAAAAGACTTTGCCCCAGGAAATACGAGAGAGACCTGGAATTGTCAGGAAAGCAACAAGGAGAAATTGTGCCTGGAAAGAGCTGGCCTCTAGGACTGTTGTGAGAGGGAACTAGATGAGGAGCATGAAGCACTTTGAACATTGAGTGTGCTCTAGGAAAGACTAATAGTAATCCTGCTCTGGAGCCACCTGTCATTGGGGCAGGACCGGCCTGAGATTATTATTATTATTAGCATTTATATAGCGCCAGCAGTGTACCTGGCTCTTTACAGTGAATAAGATAGACACAGTCCCTGCCCGAGAACTTACAATCTAAAGACAGGGAGGGGAGACAGGGAAGGGGGACTAGAGGGAGAGACAAGGGATGCGACATTCATGAGGATGGGAGAGCTCAGGTGCACGTGCTTGGCTTGGTTAGAAGGCTTCTCTGTGAAGAGAAACGTCTGGAGAAAGGTCCGCCTCGGTGGGTGCCCCCACTCTTGTGAACCCCAAGGGCCATAATGAGCTCACGAGCACGCCGGGCTTGAGCATAATGAAATATATTGCAAAACAATTTGAGAATAAGGCTTATTGATCGGAGAGTGCACGTCCAAAATGAAATGAGATGCAATAAAACACGTGCTAATCACATTGTGAGATTCCCTGTCTGTTCCCTTCCCTAAGTCTCCATCCCGAATGCCTCCGTTCAGCTCGGTCCGATGTCCACGGACCGGGGCCGGTTCTTGGGGGGTTGCTGGGAAAGGTTCTTCAGCCTCGGCCTCTCCTGGCTGCGAACTCCTTGCTCCCCTAAATGGAGACTGTCCTTGTCCTTCAGTGCTGCTGGGAGGAGACCCTTCCCCTCTGGCAGTAGCTGTCCTTCGGTCACTGAGCTCCCCCAGCCTCATCGTCTGGGTGAAGAATCCCCATCTCACTTCTACTATTTCTCACAGCCTAATCTCCTGTGCCAAATACACTTTTGCTTCAGTTTAAACACAGTCGCTCAGTTTCTCTGTTTGTTATACATCCAAAGGATTCCTTCCCTCAGATGCAGTGTGCAGAGACGAGTCTGACGCATTGCTTGGGGGGGGTTACCCACTCCAGATCCTAGATGACATGCATGTTGTATGTTAGTCTCCCGTATGTTGTGTCAGAAACCTCTCACACACACACACCCCCGTTCCCATGACGCTGCTGCTGCTGAGTCTCTCCCCAGCAGCTGATGTCCCAACCGAGCGTGTGTCCCAAAGCCAGGTCTTTTCCTAGTGGCTCTCCCCAGCGTCTGGAAGGCCTGGAGCAACAGGTGCTTGCTGGGGAGGGCTGGCTCCGGCTCGGCCTTTCCCAGGGGCAGAGATGGCCGTGGGGCCTCCGGCCCCAGCAGTGACCAGAGACTGCTCTGCCGTTTGGGAGCCAGCTGGAACCCCTCTGGAGTGTTGGCAAGGGCAGGAGCTCTTTGCTGCAGCATTATTCCCCTGTCAGATCCGCCCAGCAGCTTTAGGGGAAGAGACACACACACACACCCGGGTTCCCCCGTTGTGGAAACGCTGAAGTCCAAGGGGAGGAGGCAGCAGCGGGAGAGAGGGGAGGCTCGTGCTGCGGTTGTGAGGCCGGCGCTGGGGGAGCCAGTGCTGCTTGCGCTCTTGGTCTCCTTGCGGGCTGACGCACTGGATCTGGCCATGCTTCAGGGGCAAAGCTGTAAGAGGGGTAGGCGGTACAGGGAGCTGTGTCCCCCACCCCCCTGCCTCACTCCTGACAGGTCAGTGCCCATGAACGAATTCTTCTCTCCCTGCAGGTGTGGGCGGCGCCATGCAGCTGGACAGCGAGAGGAGCCGGACGCGGCCCAGGAAGCCGGACATGGCCCTGTATGTGCCCAGGGCCCGGCGGGAGATGGGAGCCCAGGGATCAGCCGGAGGCAGCACCGTGACAACAGCAGGGGATGGAAGAGAGGAGGAGGGCGAGCAGAGCCGCCAGCCTCTGCAGAAGAAGGTCTCGAAAGGCTGCAGTGAGAGCTGGAGGCAGAGTCCCGGTGCCAGAGCCCAAGCAGGAGAGAGAGAAAGGGCCTGCTCTTGGCGGGAGCCCAAGGGACTCTCGAGCAGGAGCTGCCAGCGGAGTAACGCGCAGGGCCGTAGCGGCCTGAGACCAAAGGCGCAGCAATGGGAGAGGCTAGAGTCCCGCCAGGGGCTGCGCCCGGCTCCCTGCTTCCTGGAGCCCTCTCTGGGGCAGAGTCCTGCACTGCTAGCAGGCAGCGAGAGAGAGACCGACACAAGCCCCAGCACCGGAACCCATTCCTGTGGGTTAGAGAGGACAGCTGGTCCGATGCTCCAGTCACTGCTCAGAGACCACCAGAGCAGTTCAGATCAGACACGGGTGAACAGGGGAAACTCGTCAGGGTGCACAGGAGAGAGCAGCCTAGATCAGACAGGGGTGAGTAGGGAAAGCTCATCTGAGTGCGCTGGGGAGAGCAGGGGAAGCTCGTCCAAGTGCACAGGGGAGAGCAGCCCAGATCAGACGGGGGTGGGCATGGGAAGCTCATCTGAGTGCGCAGGGAAGAGCAGGGGAAACTCCTCTGAGTGCGCAGGGAAGAGCAGCTCAGATCAGACAGGTGTGAGCAGGGGAAGCTCATCTGAGTGCGCAGGGAAGAGCAGGGGAAACTCATCTGAGTGCGCTGGGGAGAGCAAGGGAAGCTCGTCCAAGTGCACAGGGGAGAGCAGCCCAGATCAGTCAGGAGTGAGCATGGGAAGCTCATCTGAGTGCGCAGGGAAAAGCAGGGGAAACTCATCTGAGTGCGCAGGGAAGAGCAGCTCAGATCAGACAGGTGTGAGCATGGGAAGCTCATCTGAGTGCGCAGGGAAGAGCAGCTCAGATCAGACAGGCGTGAGCATGGGAAGCTCCTCGGAGTGCACAGGGGAGAGCAGGGAAAGCTCGTCTGAGCACGCAGAGGAGAGCAGCCCAGATCAGACAGGGGTGAGCAGGGGAAGCTCATCTGAGTGCGCAGGGGAGAGCAGGGGAAACTCCTCTGAGTGCGCAGGGAAGAGCAGTTCAGATCAGACAGGGGAGAGCAGGGGAAGCTCGTCTGAGTGCGCAGGGAAAAGCAGGGGAAACTCATCTGAGTGCGCAGGGAAGAGCAGCTCAGATCAGACAGGTGTGAGCATGGGAAGCTCATCTGAGTGCGCAGGGAAGAGCAGCTCAGATCAGACAGGCGTGAGCATGGGAAGCTCCTCGGAGTGCACAGGGGAGAGCAGGGAAAGCTCGTCTGAGCACGCAGAGGAGAGCAGCCCAGATCAGACAGGGGAGAGCAGGGGAAGCTCATCTGAGTGCGCAGGGAAGAGCAGCTCAGATCAGACAGGCGTGAGCATGGGAAGCTCCTCGGAGTGCACAGGGGAGAGCAGGGAAAGCTCGTCTGAGCACGCAGAGGAGAGCAGCCCAGATCAGACAGGGGAGAGCAGGGGAAGCTCATCTGAGTGCGCAGGGGAGAGCAGGGGAAACTCATCTGAGTGCGCAGGGAAGAGCAGCTCAGATCAGACAGGGGAGAGCAGGGGAAGCTCATCTGAGTGCGCGGGGAAGAGCAGTTCAGATCAGACAGGGGAGAGCAGGGGAAGCTCATCTGAGTGTGCTGGGGAGAGCAGCCCAAATCAGACAGGCGTGAGCATGGGAAGCTCCTCGGAGTGCACAGGGGAGAGCAGGGAAAGCTCGTCTGAGCACGCAGAGGAGAGCAGCCCAGATCAGACAGGGGAGAGCAGGGGAAGCTCATCTGAGTGCGCAGGGGAGAGCAGGGGAAACTCATCTGAGTGCGCAGGGAAGAGCAGCTCAGATCAGACAGGGGAGAGCAGGGGAAGCTCATCTGAGTGCGCGGGGAAGAGCAGTTCAGATCAGACAGGGGAGAGCAGGGGAAGCTCATCTGAGTGTGCTGGGGAGAGCAGCCCAAATCAGACAGGCGTGAGCATGGGAAGCTCCTCGGAGTGCACAGGGGAGAGCAGGGAAAGCTCGTCTGAGCACGCAGAGGAGAGCAGCCCAGATCAGACAGGGGAGAGCAGGGGAAGCTCATCTGAGTGCGCAGGGGAGAGCAGGGGAAACTCATCTGAGTGCGCAGGGGAGAGCAGGGGAAACTCATCTGAGTGCGCAGGGAAGAGCAGCTCAGATCAGACAGGGGAGAGCAGGGGAAGCTCAACTGAGTGCGCGGGGAAGAGCAGCCCAGAAGAGATAGGGGTGTGTGAGAGTCGTGCGTCTGAGCGCGTAGGGGAGAGTGCCCCAGAGGAGACAGTGGGCAGCTTGGGCAGCGTCCCCCAACAGACAGGAGCGAGTGAGGGGGGTGAGAGCATCCTACATCAGAGAAGGCCAAGCAGCCTGACCAAGCCGGTGAGTGAGAACACCCTGGGGGGCTCAGGAGTGCGCAGAGGCCAGAGCGTTGCAGAGCAGAACGAGGCGAGCGTGGGGAGCACATCTGAGTGCATGAGCTGCAGTGTCCGAGACCAGGCAGGAGTGAGTATGGAGAGCGTGGTGCAGTGTGCAGGGGAGGGCGTTGCAGAGCAGACGGAGGGGAGCATGGGGAGCACGTCTGAGCACATGAGCTGCCGTGCCCCAGATCAGTTGGGGGTGAGTAAGGAGTGCGCAGGCCAGTGTGCTGCGGATCAGACAGGGGTAAAGAGGGACAGCGTGTCAGAGCTTGCCTGGAATGACTCCGAAGGCCCACCCGCTCCTGCTGCCCGAAGCTCCAGGGCCTTGCCAGCATGTGGAAGTGAGGCCGGAGGCAGCCGCGAGACTGTGCCGAGCGTGGAGGCTGCAGGCAGAGTGGCCCAGGACTCGCTGCCTCTGGGTGGGGCACGGGCGCTCTTGATCGAGAAGGCAGCAGAGGAGCCCGACTGCCCCAGTGAGGGCCCAAGGGCATTGCATTCGCTGCGAGGCGCTGGCCAAACTGTGACACAAGGGGATGGAGACGCGAGGGACCCAGAGGAGCCTGCAGGGGCCAGCTCCATCCCTGCCCCCCCGAGTTACGGCAGTGCTGCCGCAGAGGAAAGCTGGGACTCTCTGTTCAATGACGATGGTGACTGCCTGGATCCACGACTGTTTGTGGAGGTATGTACTGCTGCGGCCCAGGGGCAGAGAGCCTCCTGGTGGGGACAGAGGCACGCCACTGGCAGGGGTGGGTCCCAGCACCACTGGGAGTAGCTACGGTGTCAGCGTGTGGCTCGGAGCCCCCAGGGTACTGTACAGTGTAACAGGGAGCAGACGGCCCCGTGCAACTGAGCTGCAGAGAGGCAGCCTAAACGATCTGGCACTAACCTGTAGGACTCCTTGCCTCAGGAGAGGGTTTGAGGGTCCGAAAACAACAGGGGTAACGGGGATGTCCCAAGCTAGAGCAATAACAGCAGGAGAGAGAGCAGCGTCTGCTGCCTGTGGTTCCCCTACACAGTTCCCCACTCCCAGGACAGGACTGCAGCAGGAGGCTGGGCCGGCGTGACCCCTGCAGAGCCTGCCTGGCAACTCCTCTGCATTAGCCAGAGAAATGGACTTGATTATTAGCGCATAAAGCGCACCCCGTAAAACTGGCTGAAGCACCCCGTTCTGCAGCGGTACGCTCGCGGTGCGGGATCCTAGCAACAAACGAATGGGCCGGGGATGAACAAGCCCCCATTGAAGTAGCAACAGGAAACTCCGGCGGTGCAATCAGCCTTGGTTCACGGGATGGTTCCGGCTAAATTTATTACAATGAGCTGCTTAGCACCAGGCAGCGCACACGGCTCCTGTCAGTTTATGGGGACGAGGCTGCTTTGGCTGGGAGTTGGAGAATCCATTATTAAATTTTTTAATCAATAGCGTAAACCCTGTAATTTCTGGAGTGACACAAATGCAGCTAAGTAACAAACGCGTCTAATATCGTTGGGGGGAGCGTCCAGCCCCCGTTAGCGGGAGATTCCGCTTGCCGACAGCGCCCGTGAAATGCCAGAATAACTAAACAGCTTTGTTACTGGCGGGTTCGCTAATAAACTACCGGAGACTGTAAGCCGTAGGGGCGGCTACGGGTGCGCGTCACTGCCGGTCAGCGGCCGCGCAGACTGACAGGTGGAAGGTGCCCCTTGCCGGTTGGGAAACCGCATTCCTGCCCCAGGGAATCCCGCACCAGGATAGAAAACAAAGTTTTCATTTCCATCCTTCTGGGGTCAGTCAAATGCGTTCATTTTGGATGCCCGCTGGCAGTGCGGGCACTGCCTCCCATGGAGAGTCTTCGGGAGTTTCATTGAGTGCGCCCAGCCCTGAATGCCAGGCTGGCACCACGTGGGCAGCAGGTCAACTTGCCCGTCTCTCTCCCTGGTGTCTTTGCTCTCTGATGGTGGGGGAGTCAGCGAGCGGCCGGGCTCCCCTGTAGTGCGGCGCGGCCGCTAGGATAAATCTTTAGAGAGCATTGAGCTGTGACAGACAGACTTCATTTCCTGTGTCCTCCTGCCTGGCATCCGTCAGCCAGACCTTTCCCAGAAGCAGACAGCTCTAGCATTAGCAATCGTTGGGAGGCAGGATCGAAAGGAAAGGTCAGGAGCTTTGTTAATGTGGCACTGGGGGGGCTCAGTTCCCGTCAGCAATTGAATCAGGAAGCCCCGGCGTTAAGGGGCTCGCACACTTGCCCCGTACATCCTTGCTGCGCCGGCCGACTCGCGTCCTAGGATCCCGCGCTCCGTTTCTGGACAGGCGGGTGGCTGTCACCCCGTGGGGTTGCACTGAGCGGCGTTTGGACCAGGGGGCCAGGAGAAAGCACCCCCACCCCCCTTCTTAACCTACCTGCTTCCGGGTACGGGAGTGCTTCCCTGCCAGCATTAATGGGCTTTGGATAGTTTCGTGGAATGCTTGTCTGTGGAGAATTTCATTTCATTTATATTCATGTGTTTAGACTTCTCCCCTGCCCTTCCCCCTAAGGCTCAGGGCGTCTTACATAAAACACACAAAACAAAAATACAATCAAACGTCCTTTAAAAACATAATTAAAAGAAAGAACCCCCACCCCAATCCCCGCCTGGCAAACGCTTTGCCAAACAGCAAGGATTTTACACTGCTGCCTCCGGAATATGCTCGGGCTCGGACAGATCTCCGGGGGAGTGGGCTCCGCACCTTCAAGTCCCTCCTCAAACCCCGCCTGTTCCGCTCTGCCCTTCCTGACTCCTGCTAATCACCCCCACCCAGGATTATCCCCCACCTGTTATCTGCAAACTCCCAACTTACTGTAACCAAGCCAAGCACGTGTCCCTGAGCTCTCGCATCCTCGTGAATGTCACATCCCTTGTCTCTCCCTCTGTTCCCCCTTCCCTGTCTCCCCCTCCCCGTCTCTTTAGATTGTGAGCTCTCGGGCAGGGACCGTGTCTATCTTATTTTTCGTAAAGCACCAGGTACATCGCTGGCGCTATATAAATGCTTATATTAATAATAATTAATAGGACCAGGATCGCCCACAGGCGCGTTGGGGAATTGCTCCCGTCTCACAGGATGAGGCTGGGGGATTAGACAGCCTTGCAAGGTTCCTTCCAGCCCCCCAGTTCTGGGATTCTGGGCCACCCCCAGGGCATCACAGAGAAGGGTGTAACCNGCGTCCTGGTGCCCCCCCCCCCCCGCCAGGGTGCAAGGCACGGGGTGGGGAGCTTTTGTTCCCAGCCCCCAGGCACTTGCAGTAGCTGGTCAGTGCTGTTGTGCCCCAGGTGCGGGGGGGAGGATTAGGAGGAGCACCATTGCATGGAGGAGCCCGCCCTCCTACCCCCACTGGGCTGCCTGGCTCACCCCATCACACATGCCCACTCGCTCTCTTGGCAGGACCTGTTGCAGGTGACCAGCGGAGCAGCCCCCTCCTCCTCACTCCGCAGCCAGTGGCTTGTGAAGGTCGGAGGCGCTCACACATTTTGCTCTAATCGGTCTCTACTGGAGCGCGCTGCTCTCTCGAGCATCTCAGGGGCTGATCCTGCTGGGACTTAGGGCTGTCGGCTCCGTGCTCCTGTGGGGCCGTTTCTGGCCAGCTGGGATCTTTGTCTCCGGCAGCGCATCCCGTACGTTTCCTTCTGGCTCAGCAGCCCGTCCCCCGTCGGGGATGTATGGACTCAGCCTCCCAAACCTGGCGTGCCCCTGGATGAGCGCTTGGGGGATTGGGCCAGGAGCCTGACGGAGTTATAGGCTCCCCTCCCAGCCGCGTCCGTGCTGCGGCACATCCCAGAGCGAGAGGCTCGTTTACAAAGCCCAGATCCCACCGGCAGTAACTCCCCAGCTGCCCATAGTGACCCAGTGGGGTGACCGGGACCAATCCAATCGCTGCCCCGTACAGCTTTGGAAAGGCAGCTCCAGCGCTGCGGTTCCCTATGTGCGTCTCAGCGGGGTTGTGCTGGCTACAGCGCTCCTCCCCAGAGCTGTGTGCACAGTAGCCTAGGCAGCTGAGGCCTTCAGCCATGAGGGGACGCGCCCCTTTGTTCATGCGGAGCCCGGTGGGCTGTGCTGGGGGGCACCTTGGCACTAACCCCAGATGCCTCGGGGGCCGCTGGGAGCAGTGTGTTACTGCTGGCTCCAAGCCGCTCTGACAGGAGAGGGGATTTGTGGTCCAGGCGGTTAGCGGCCCCTGAAGCCTCCTGCAAAGAGAAGCCCTGATCCCAGCATCCTGACTCGGGTCTTTGTGGGGTGGGAGGGGGAGACTAGCCACCTCCCTCAGCCATCCTGAACAGGCAGGGACGCCTCCCCCAAGGGGAACCAGCAAAGGGAAATGGTTAATGGGAAGAGCAGGCAGAGGAGGCGCCTGATCGATAATTCCCAATAGGCCGGGTGCCATTAATCCATCTCCCGGCCTTGACCTATTAATCAGTCTGCGCGCTGCCAGCTCCAAAGCCTGGCATGGAGCAAGGCCGGGCAGCCGGTGCCGTGACTGTCGCCCTAGGAGGAGCTGGTGTGGGGAGAGCTGGCATGGGGGCTGAGATTCTGCCTCCAGAGAAATTCCAGCATGGCTGAAGGGGCTAGGATCCTACTGTGTGAGCAATGCTGCTATGGAGGAGGGATAAAATCGTGAGTGGTGGGAACGAGTAGACCGGGAACGGTTATTGACCCTCTCAAACAGCACTAGAAGTAGGGGACACTCCATGGAACGAGCTGCCGGCAGATTTAATACAAATAAAAGGAATTACTTTTTCACTCAACGCATAATTAACTTATGGAATTTGTTGCCAGAGTAGAGCTGGGTTTTAAAAAGGCCTGGATAAGTTCTTGGAGAGTGGGTCCATTAATGGTTATTAACCAAGTACCTCACAGAATGAACTTCTTACTGTCGGGAGCTGGGAGTGAACAACGGGGAATGGATCCCCCATTGGGACTGTTGGTTCTTCTCCGGTGCGATCGAGATTGGCCACTGTCGGAGACAGGATGCTGGGCTTGATGGACCATGGGTCTGACTCAGTCTGGCACTCCTCATGTTCTTATGATCCTGTCCCCATGGGCGGTGTCAGTGTGGGTGAGGGGGCGGGGTCTCTGGGCGGTGTCAGTGTGGGTGAGGGGGCGGGGTCTCT
>QEPC01008216.1:5584733-5597351 GCA_003113815.1 Sphenodon punctatus
GGGGGGGGGGGGGGGGGCTTGGATCTAAGCAGCAGCGGAAAAAGATGCTGGGAAGGTGAGGGAGCTGCATGGGGGGCAGGGGGGTGATGGTCAGCTGGGAGGGTCGCTATGGGGGCACAGGGAAGGGTGCGTGGGCAGCCTGAGGTTGTGAGGGGGTGCTCTGGGTTGTAAGGTCGGTGCAGAGGGGCAGGGGGAGGGTGCTGTCAGAGCCCCAAAACGGCCAAGGGCAGAGCTCCAGTGTCAGGCAGGGGAAGGGCCCCGGAGGGGCTATGGGGCAGAGCTCCAGTGTCAGGCAGGGGAAGGGCCCCAGAGGGGCTATGGGGCAGAGCTCCAGAGGGGCTATGGGGCAGGGCTCCAGTGTCGGACAGGGGGAGGACCCTGGGGGCCCCAGAGGGGCTATGGGGCAGGGCTCCAGTGTTGGGCAGGGGGAGGGCCCTGGGGGCCCCGGAGGGGCTATGGGGCAGGGCTCCAGTGTTGGGCAGGGGGAGGGCCTTGGGGGCCCCGGAGGGGCTATGGGGCAGGGCTCCAGTGTCGGGCAGGGGAAACGCCCCGGGATTTCTCAGCTGTCTCGACACACGCTGGGCTCTGTACTGGGAGACCCCCCGGCCCTGCGTCTCAGACAGCTGCCAGTGGAGCGGGGCACCTCTGCGCGGTGCTGCCTGTTAGGCCCACGCTGCAGCCGGGGAGGATTGTCCTCGGGGTCAGCACGGGCCCCTGAGGGTGCTTTGTTGCCACGAGACCGTGGCTTCCCGGGGAGCCATTGAGGTGCCCCCCCCCCCTCCCGGAGCAGTTGTACCCTAGCGGCGAGCTGGAGGGGTAGCCGGTCTGTGCCGGAGCAGGTTGCAGGAAGCAGGGTTCGTTGGTGCTGGGAGGCAGGCAGCTCCCCTCCCGCCTGCCCCTATTCCAGCTGCCGCTGCTGCTAAACTGTGTAGCTGAACTGGGGTGGGAGAGGTTGGGGAGGAGAGGCCCGCCCCCCCCCAGCTTCAGCCTGTTGGGAGCAGGCGGCTTCGGCTGCTGCTTCCGGGCGGCACCGGCTGTGGGCAGGGGCTGCTAAGGGGACATGGTTGTAGTGGGAGGGGGCACAGCCTCGGGGAAGAACGGCTGCCCCCTCCCACGTGGGCAGAGCTTCCTCCTGTGCTTGGCAGCGCAGATGGTGGCGGGAGGGGGCTGGGCTCTCCAGCGAGACCCAGTGCCCTGCCTGCCTGTGTGGCTCTCTCCCGGGGGCTGTCATGCTGGGCACTGGCTTCTGGCGCTGTGACAAACTGCCCTGCGAGGGGGGGGGGGGGTGGGCAGGCCCCCCCCCCCCCTGGCTGAATAGGAAGCCCCGGGGGGGGGGGGGGGGCCCGTCTTCCCCCCCCCCCCCGAGCCAGGTGCTGCTGTTGGGTAAGCAGGGCTGGAGCGAGGCATCAGGATCGGGGCCCTGCCGCCCCGTGTCCTGCCCGCTCGATGCACCAGGTGCCCTCAGCTCTCCCTGTCCCTGTGCTGGGGGGGGCGGGGGCAGCGAGCCTCTTGGAAACAGCCCCCCCATTTGCTGAAGCTGTTCCTAGGCCTGTCCTCGCTTTGGGGTGGCAGCTGGCTCACCGCCTGCCCGTCTGTCCGGCCGGCAGCTGCAGCAGCAAGATAACCGGTGATGGAGCGTGCGGGCCCAGCCAGGGAGCACGTGCCTCGGCCGGACTCACTCGGAAACTGTAATGAGGGCAGCAAGGCAGCTGTGAATTCCCAATGCACCGGGCCGGCCTTCCGGCCGTCCGTCACAGCCAGAGAGGAGACTGCCACCGCCGCCATTAACCCTTCCCGGCCTGCCCGCTGCTGGGCTGGGGCACACGGTGGCAGGAAGTGCCTCCTGCTCCCTCAGGCAGCATCTCCAGCCTGTCTCTGGGGGGCTGTGCAGGGGGGTGGGGCATACCTGCTGCTCCCTAGGGGGCGCTGGTGTAGCCAGGCTCTCTCTCCATAAGGGAGACCTCAGTCCCTGCACCTCCCTGCTTCTGGGCTGCAGCGTTCTGCTGTGGCCACTAGGTGGAGCTCAAAGCCCACCCAGTCTGGCTCTAGCCCTGGGCCGGGCGGGGGAACTGGGGGGCAGGTCTCTGATGGGCGTTGGGTTCTTTCCATTATCCCCTCTCTTGACCATCCGTCAATCCGTTACCCCACTTGCCGTCTCCAGTGGCCACAGCTCGCTCTCTCCAGAACCGTCTCAGTCTGTAAAGGGGGAGTTATCCTGCCCCAATTCAGATTAATGACAATACAAAGCTGATTCAAGAGAGCGAGTCTAGTAAAAGGATTCAAAAAGTAACGCAATGCTCGATTCGCTGGAAATCTCCTAACGAGCATGTTGCCCTGCTCTGTGCCGCCCCAAGCGGCTGTTGGCAGGAGGGTGCAGGCTAGAAATACAACAAAATAAATAAATAAAATGTTACTCAGCTAGAACCCTCTTCTTCCCGATCTCTCTCGCGCGTCTCAGTCCGTGTCTCAGCTGGGGCTGGGTTGGCTTCTCTTTGTCATCTTAAATACTTTCTAGACGGCTCCTGGAAGGTTTGCCCTTCTGCTGTTTCTGGGCCATTCGCTCAGTCTCTGGAAGCTACTGGGAAACTCGAGTCCCCTCCAGGAACACTTCATCTACATTACAATTGTCTTCTCCCTGCTTATCACCAAAACCTGCCCAACTTGTTTTGGGCTCACATTTTATTTTCTACTTCCCAAACTTAACTTTTCTTTATAAATGGTTTCAAAGGTGTAAATCTATTGTTCGTTCATATGAAACCCATGAATGATACAAGTGTGTTACATACGTGTTGTTTCCATAACCCCCCATTCTGATTAATCGGGTTGAGCACCCGCGTGAAGTAGCTGGTGTCGAGGGGCCGCTCAGCCTGGGCTTTCAGGGAGCAGGAGATCGCTCCCAGCTCTGAGCTCCCCTGGGTGCAGTGCCCCCCTGGGCTTCCGCCCTCCTGCACGGTGGCTCCTGGGCAGGGAGGGGGCTGTCTGCGCGGATGGGGGCTAGGGCAGGTCCAGAGGGCAGCGGGGCAAGCCATGCTGGTCTCACCTCCTCCTTCTCCCCACAGAGCGCAAGCGTCTGGAGAGCAAGCAACGGGAGGATGCCTGGGAAGGCCGGGAGTGAGGATACTCCGCAGGCGGCGCGGAGGAGACTGGTTCTGGGCTCTGCCCCAACTCGGAGCTAGCCCGGCTGCTCTGCTGGAGGAGGGACGGGTTTCCTGCCCCTGCTGTGCAGAGTGGGGGGGGGGGGCGCCCCTCTCAGGGGTGGGGGAGGGGAGAGCGTCCTCGGGAGCCTGTCTTGGCGCGGTGCCACGTGAGCTCCAGCCGCCAGCAGGAGGCGCTGTGCCATGCGCTCTGCAGGGGGCTCAGCGGGGCCATGGGAGTCTCAGGGAAAGGCTTGGCTGATGATGGGGGGCGGGGGGTGTCCCCGTTCCCCCCCCCCCGATTTTACTATTAAACTCCTTTTATTTGCCCAACTCGCTATGAGCTGCTGGCATCTGTACCAAGGTGGCTGGGCATTGGGGGAGGTAGCACCCGGCATGTCCTGGCTACGGTGGGCAACGCAGGAGACTCAGGCGGGCGCCCCTCGGCAGAGTTGGGGGTGGCCACAGGCTCCCAGCCCCCTGCCCTGGGCACAGCTCCCCCCCTAAGCCTTACCCTGCCCTGACTAGACGCTGTGGCTTAGAGAGCAAGGGGGAGCCGCTAGCTCGGGGGCCTCTTTCAGCAGCTGGGAGCTGAGCCTTGGCTGCCATCTGGTGGTGGTGGTTAGCATTTATATAGCGCCAGCAATGTACCTGACACTTACAAAAAATAAGATAGACACGGTCCCTGCCTGAGAGCTCACAATCTAAAGACTGGGGGAGGGGAGACAGGGAAGGGATGCGACATTCATGAGGATGCGAGAACTCAGGGACACGTTCTTGGCTTGGTTACAGCAAGTTGGGAGTTTGCAGATAACAGGTGGGGGCTAATCCTGGGTGGGGATGGTTAGCAGGAGTTAAGAAGGGCGGAGGCGGAAGAGGTGGGTTTTGAGGAGGGACTTGAAGGTACGAAGGGAGGGGGCAAGGCGGACGAGGACAGGGAGGGAGTTCCAGGCATGGGGGGCAGCACGGGAGAAGGGACGAAGGCGGTTGGGGGAGCAGGGGAGGCGTGGGAAGGTGAGGGAGGGGATGGAAGAGGAGCGGAGTGCTCGAACGGGTTCGGAGGGAGAGCAGGGCAGAGAGTTTGGGGGGAGCGAGGTTGTGAAGGGCTTTGTAGGTGAAGACGAGGAGCTTGTGCAGGATACACTCAGGAAGAGGGAGCCAGTGGGGAGAGGAGAGGAGAGGCTGCACGTGGTCAGAGCGACGGGCTGGGTGGATGATCTAGGCAGCAGAGTTTTGAACAGAGATAAGGGAAAAGAGGTGAGAGTGGGGAAGTCTTGGCATTGCCGGGCAGGTAGGTCTTGAGCGGGACCTTCCTCCCTCCCCGGAGCGATATTTGAGTGACCGTTGGCCGCCCCGTCTCTGCATCACTCCTGTCTCTTACTGTCAATAGCAGCCAGCGCCCCGTACACTCAGACGCTGAGCATCTGCACAAACACGTCCCCCTCAGAGCCGGGTTTCCCTTTACGGGCACCAGCCCCGCAGGAATTCTCTGCTGCGGCAGCAGCGAACAAGGGTCTGTTTGTGCTGGATGGTCAGGAATGGCTGATCTTGATGGAGCTGCCTCAGGAGAGGGCAGATCCCCCACTTCCGGGGAGCCAGAACCAGAAATGCTCCCCCTGACCTAGCCTGATCCCTGTGCGTGAGCACGGCTGCCCTCAGACACACACGGCTCAGCCCCGGAGCTCGAATCCGGACCCTGTGCTCCCCCCAGCCCGGAGCCCCCTACACCGCACGGTCGCCCTCAGACACACACGGCTCAGCCCCGGAGCTCGAATCCGGACCCTGTGCTCCCCCCAGCCCGGATCCCCCTACACCGCACGGCCGCCCTCAGACACACACGGCTCAGCCCCGGAGCTCGAATCCGGACCCTGTGCTCCCCCCAGCCCGGATCCCCCTACACCGCACGGTCGCCCTCAGACACACACGGCTCAGCCCCGGAGCTCGAATCCGGACCCTGTGCTCCCCCCAGCCCGGAGCCCCCTACACCGCACGGTCGCCCTCAGACACACACGGCTCAGCCCCGGAGCTCGAATCCGGACCCTGTGCTCCCCCCAGCCCGGATCCCCCTACACCGCACGGCCGCCCTCAGACACACAGCGCTCAGCCCCGGAGCTCGAATCCGGACCCTGTGCTCCCCCCAGCCCGGATCCCCCTACACCGCACGGCCGCCCTCAGACACACAGGGCTCAGCCCCGGAGCTCGAATCCGGACCCTGTGCTCCCCCCAGCCCGGATCCCCCTACACCGCACGGCCGCCCTCAGACACACACGGCTCAGCCCCGGAGCTCGAATCCGGACCCTGTGCTCCCCCCAGCCCGGATCCCCCTACACCGCACGGCCGCCCTCAGACACACAGCGCTCAGCCCCGGAGCTCGAATCCGGACCCTGTGCTCCCCCCAGCCCGGATCCCCCTACACCGCACGGCTGCCCTCAGACACACACGGCTCAGCCGCGGAGCTCGAATCCGGACCCTGTTCTCCCCCAGCCCGGATCCCCCTACACCGCACGGCTGCCCACAGACACACACGGCTCAGCCCTGGAGCTCGAATCCGGACCCTGTTCTCCCCCAGCCCGGATCCCCCTACACCGCACGGCTGCCCACAGACACACACGGCTCAGCCCTGGAGCTCGAATCCGGACCCTGTTCTCCCCCAGCCCGGATCCCCCTACACCGCACGGCTGCCCACAGACACACACGGCTCAGCCCTGGAGCTCGAATCCGGACCCTGTTCTCCCCCAGCCCGGATCCCCCTACACCGCACGGCTGCCCACAGACACACACGGCTCAGCCCTGGAGCTCGAATCCGGACCCTGTTCTCCCCCAGCCCGGATCCCCCTACACCGCACGGCTGCCCACAGACACACACGGCTCAGCCCTGGAGCTCGAATCCGGACCCTGTTCTCCCCCAGCCCGGATCCCCCTACACCGCACGGCTGCCCACAGACACACACGGCTCAGCCCTGGAGCTCGAATCCGGACCCTGTTCTCCCCCAGCCCGGATCCCCCTACACCGCACGGCTGCCCACAGACACACACGGCTCAGCCCTGGAGCTCGAATCCGGACCCTGTTCTCCCCCAGCCCGGATCCCCCTACACCACACGGCTGCTGTCTCACACAGAGAGGACTCAGCCCAGAAACGGACATGACTGGAATCCCAGCCTCTGCAGACTGCTCGGCCATGTATCTCGGGTCGAGCTGCTGGTGCACACGCGTGTGTGATTAGTGTGTGCAGACAGGCAGAGTGACAGCAGGTCTGTGCCAGTGCTCTCCCCGTGCTGGGCTGGCTTGGGGCCTCTCTCCACAAGGCCACAGCCTGCTCTCCCTTTGGGAGCTGGAGGGCCTGCTGCTTGCTCGGGGTCAGGCCAAGCAGGGCCAGGGGAAGCACTCCTGTCTGGAATGTGCTGGCTAGCCACATGTTTACTGGCCCGGACAGCTGCAGGCATCTCCCTGCCCAGAACAGCTGGCCCTTGTCTCCGGCCTGGGCAGGGCTGGCTCGGGGAGCTGCTGTGATGTGGGCAACATTCTGGGAGCTGGGTGGGCGTCGGCTTCCTGCTGATTTTCCTGGCACTGGGGCAGTCTGACCGCCTGGCAAGGCCTAGAGCGGCACATGGGCCTGGCTCCCTCCTCAGAAACAAGCCCTGTCTATTCTGGGCAATGGGGCAGAACTGCCTGTCGCGCTGGGCTGCAGAGCGAGAGCGGAAAGGTCAGGAGGCCCAGGCAGCTCCTGTCCCAGCCCAAGAAACGCAGCCCGTCCTGCTACTTAGCTCTAAGCCTCTTGCCTTCCATGAGCGCCTGCTCCAGGGAGTTCCCTACGTGTGAGAATCCCTTCCAGTGCCGGTGGCTGCTGCCCGCCCCCCCAGCAATCTCCAGTGGGTCCCAAACGCGTCATCCCCGCCTGTGCCTCTTGCGTCCAGCAAGCTCACACAGCCCGTCCCAGAGCTCGCCCCGTATCCTCCCGCGTGGCCACTGCTGCCTCGGAGCCTGGGCCTGGCTGGAGACAAACCCAGCCCGCTCTGTGCAGGGAGCTGTGTGACCCACGCATGTTCCCACTAGGGCAGCTCTCCGTGTTCCTGGGTCTTTAATCCATGTGGTGCCACTACACGTATTGGGACTGAGGGTCACGCCGATCGGCATGGGGGGTGGAAAGCAAGGCCTAGCCATGAGGCGAGGCTGAAGGAGCTGGGCATGTTTAGCCTGGAGAAGAGAAGACTAAAGGGGGACATGATCTGCCATCTTCAACTATCTGCTGGGCTGTCGTACAGAAGATGGAGCCGGCTCATTCTCTGTTGCCTCCGAGCGCAGGACTAGAACCAATGGGCTCAAATTCGACTAAACGTTAGGAAGAAGTTCCTGTCGGTCAGAGCTGTTTGGCAGTGACACTTGGGGTAGATGATTGTGAAGGGCGTGGGGTGGGGTGGGGTGGGGTGAGCTCGGGGGCGATCAGGAACCAGCCAGCTAGCTGAAAGGCACATTATGGGCCATTACGAGCCATGAATACCCAATGGCTCACACCTTCCCCCCCCCCCTGCACACTGGCTTCCTGGGAGGAATTGGGATTCCCAGTGCAACCCCCCCCTGAACAATAGGGGTTTAGCGAGTGGCTTGCCCAAGGGCTAAGCAGCAGCATCCGTCCCTGCAGGCTGCCACGGACACCCTGCCTGCCCAGCCAGGAGGCAGAGAAAGGCCTCGCCCTCAGTTTGGGGGGCTGCCTAGAGGCTCGAGGAAACCCCGCAATCCTGTCGTTCCCCGTTCTGTGGCTTGATCTGTTCCCTCGGAAATGCCTCCCTGGCCTGGACGTGGAGCCGCCGCCTCCAAACCAGAACTAGCCCCGCTAGCTCTACGGGGCCTGCGGAGGCCTCTTGCCAGGCTCTGCTCCCCCTCCTCCAGGTGGGCCCAGGTAGTGCTTTGCACCTTGGTCCTGGGCCCTTCGTTTCCTCAGCAGCCTCGGTCTGGGTTGAGAGGCCTTTGGCCACATCCCGGTCCCACGCCGCTCCTGGCCGTGGATCCAGGCAGGGGCCGAGCTCGACCTCATCCTGCTGTCACGCTCTCCTCGAGCGAGGCCTGAGGCTGAGACCCTTTGCTGGGTCTCTCGAGGCTGGTGGCTCGAATTCCCAGGGTCCCTGCCCCGTGCCCTGCAGTCTCACACCCAGGACCCTGCAGGTGCTTTCCCGCCGCGACTCCTTGTTCTCTGGCTCCTGGTTTCTCTTCCTCTTCTTCCTGACCCCTCAAGGCTGCTGCTCCTCCTGGGCAGCGCCCTCTCTTTGCCCGGCTGTGTGAACCCTTGGCCAGTCTGCCTGGTTATAAGGGCTGGGTGCCTAAGTGCGCAGGGGGGGGAGCAGGGGCCGCCCATGCAGAGGGGACTGAATCCTCTCTCTGCCATCAGGTTTGCTCCCCTTGCTGCAGGCTGACCTTGCCTGCTCGGTGGTTTGAGCTGCTCCTGCCCCCCGATCTGTTAAACTCGATCCCCCTTGCCCAGACGTGCGAATGTTGGCACGGGGCCGTTCCCGCTTGGCTTTACCAGCCACTTGAGTTCAGGGCTCCCTTTTACACTGGGGCCTCCCGGAGATGGCTGCCAACTCCCCGGATCCAGGGGGTGACGCATCAGGGTAGTTCAGGGCCAGGCTTCCCAGGGCCGTGCCAACTGCCAGCCCTTTGCCCCTTCCCTTGGCTTGTCTCCCCCCTCTGGGTGGCCCCTCCCTTGCTGGGCAAGCCCCTGAGCCAGGGGGAGTCTACATGGAGGTCTGTCCCTTCAGCTCGTGGGCACTGGTTGAGGGGGAGCCCTCCCCTTCCTGGGCAATGACACAGACCAACTCAGGGTCTACTGAAACGAACTTGGGGGGCTGCCTAGAGGCTCGAGGAAACCCCGCAATCCTGTCGTTCCCCGTTCTGTGGCTTGATCTGTTCCCTCGGAAATGCCTCCCTGGCTTGGACACCCAGAAATCCAGGTACAGGAGAAACGACGGCGCGGGTCACAGGTTTTAGTTTGCGGGTGTGCGGCTCTGACTCCTCCCTGCTGCCCCCCCGGCTGGCCGAGTACGGAGTCTGTGCCAGGAGCAAGTCTGCTCTTCCCAAGCATTATTCCAGCCCAGAACTCGCTCACATTTGCTGGCTCTCCTCTCCAGCCCGCACTATCCTATTCCCCCTCCCTTCCCGGTCTCCCCAAGGGGTAATAGGAGTGAGTGGTCCCTCCCTCTGCTCAAACGGGACCATTAATAAGTCAGACCGACTGGCTCCAGGGTGGGTCTTGCCCAGGTGTGTGAGGAAATACCAAACTCTCCCACTCTGTGGCGTGGCTGCCTGGCTGAACTGCCCCCCCACCCCAGCAGTCAGGCTGGTGGGTGTCTGCCCTGCCTGACTTTCTGGAAGGCCGAGGGTCCGAGCCCATGGGGGTAGGCAGCCCTGGGGAGTGGGGCTGCCCCAGCTGGGTGAGGGAGGGCCACAGGAGGAGGCGGGGCTGCGGCACTGGCATAGCTGCTCTGCAGCGCTAGGGATTGATCGGCCCACGGGGCCTTGGCTTCACCGCAGGCAGGTGTAAATCACTGGAGCCCATTCCTCTTCCCTCCCTGACACAGGCCTCAGCCCCCACCCCCGGGCACCTGATGAATCACTGGCTGCTGCCATCCATCTGCTGGGCCGGGCCCCTACATAGATGGCCCAGGGCTGAGCGGACAGCAGCGCACAGCACCATCTGGACTGGGCCCGGGACAGCAGGAGGCCCACGCTGCAGAGGCTCAGGCACGCTCTGCTTGAGCTGGGCCTTCCCAGGGCAGGAGGGGCTCTGCTGGGCCAGAGTCCAGGGTGAGGGGCTCACTGCCCCCTCTCCTGCTTGGGGAGCCCCCAGAGCTTCCCTTAGGGGGCTCTGCCTGCCAAGAGGGGACACGGCAGGGGCTGTGGCGGCAAGAGATGGAGGGCTGGTGCTAGGATCAGCCAATGCTGGACAAGTTCCCGCGGGGGCGGGCTCCCCATCACTCGCAGCCCCCTCGCTTCCCTTCCCTCCCCCTTCTCTCACCCCAGGCTGATGGGCCTGAGATTTATTTTATTTGGTTTATTTTTGCATTGTTTATTTTATTCACGCCATGCACAGCATCTTGGGGCAGCTGACAACATTTAAAAGCAAATAATATTGTAAAATTAAAACAGTGACAATAACCCAACAGTAAAACCAATAAAAACCCACCCCACCCCATCTCCCTCAGCAAAGACCCGGTGGAGCAGCCAGGTCTTACACTGTCTATGGAAAGAGGGGACGCCAGGCGGGTTTCCCCCGGCAGGGAGCTCCACAGCCGCGGAGCCATCATCGAGGACGCCCTCCTCCCAGTCCCTCGACACCCAGAAAACCCGGATGAGGATAGGGGAGCGGGGGTAATACCAGGGCAGGGGTACGTGGGCCCTTTTGCTCACAGCGCGCCCCACAATCTGTGGCTTCTCATGGTGCTCGTTTCAAAGAGAACTGCAGGATGCTGCAAGGGAGCACTTGGGAACTGGTCCAGCAACGGTGGAACGATATTTCTTTTCCTAAGAAAAGTGCAGGCAGCTTCTCCCCTTCACCAGTTCTGCTGGCGGAGGGAGGGGGGGTAAGCCCATACTCTGGGGAAAATCAAGTGTGGGGGGGTGGGGTCTGTGTCAGCCGTGCTGAAACTCTGCTTGGCTTCTCTTTTTCTCCATCATGGGTGTGGGTGTGGGGGGGGAGTTTGCAGGGGTGCAGCCCAGAATCCCAGTGAACCCAGGCTCTGGCAGAGGGGAATACGGGGCCCAGGAGAGGCCCCGCTGCTGCTGCCGCTGCTGCTGCAGGTAAGCGGGGGCTTATTTTTACTTTGCCAGTAGGGTTCCCTAAGGAGAGAAGTGCACGAACACACACGCCGCCCAAGGGAAGAAAAATGTTTTGTTTTTATTTTCTGCTTCCGTGCAACGTTCGAACACAAGTCGGACAAAGAGGTTAACGTCCCAAATCACGTTGTGTCTCCCCCTAAGCCTGGGCCTTTGGCAGTGGTTTGTGACCACACAGAGGTTGGGGGAGCGCAGGCCGAGGGTCTGTAAGGGGGGGGGGGGGCTGGAGGCAGCTGTCCGTACAGGGAGCAGAGCGACGCCCCAGGCCCTGCCCCACAGACCCGTCCATGCAGGGGGAAGGCGGGGGGGTCTGCACGGTTGAGCACGAGGCCGCATTCTCCTCTCGCCTGTGCCCGCTCTGGGGCTGAGACTGACCCCAGGGTACCATTTCCTGGGGACGACTGACAGGTACCTTCCTGTTGCCCCCGCTGTCGGCTGGCAGCTCAACCCGGCTTTATTGACAGGACTCGCTCCGCGGGCTGGGGCAAAGTCGGAGTGAAGGGCAGCCCCCGTCCCGCCCGGTGCTGATGCACCAGCAGCATTGGGGCCTCATGCTGTCTAGTCCTGAGTGCTGCACACAGGCACCTTCTGAGACCACCCCCCGGGCTCAGGCGGTGCAGCCCACGGGCAGAGGGCTGGGCAGGTCCTGAGACACGGTGCCCCAGCTGGGGACTGAGGTAGTTGTTTGACCAGGATGATCCAGGCTCCTGGACGAGGGAGGGGAGAGCTGGGCTGGCAAGATGCCCTTCCCCAGAGAATGCCGTGGGTGTGGTTATTGTGCCGGGCGGTGGTGCCGCCCGCCCGTGAGGTCAGCGTGGAAAGCAGGGCCCCTGGCAGGCCCCAGCCCAGCTCTGGAGCTCACCACTGGGACCAGACAAAGGGGAGAGGCAGGGTGGCTTGGGTGGGCAAGGCCCCCAGGTGGCACAACCCTGGGGAGAGCGGCTGTGCAGGGGCAGAAGCTCCAGCCCGGCATGTTCCCTTCCCAGCTGGAGCACGGGGCTGCCCTGGGCTCCGGGATACATGATGCCGCATCTGGCCCTTGGCTGCTGCACGTGGGGCCCCGGCTTCAGATTTGGTTACTGGCCAGACGCTGCCGCTCCGACTCCCGTTCGGCACCATAGGCATCACCTGCCAGAGACAGACAGAGGGACAGGGTGAGTGGGGAGGGCTGCCAGGCTGGGGCGGAGCAGTGGGCCCCCCACCTCTGGGGCCCGTCTCTGGGGGAGGCGGCACCGTACGAGCCCAGCTCCCACGGGAAGCGATTCCCTGCTCCCCGCAGGCAGAAATAGGAACAGGGATGTTATTTCCACCCCCAGTCACTCGCTTCCATCGAGGCAGGGTCCTTGCCGTAGGGACAGGGAACTGGGCACCAATGCAGCCCCCCATAGGAAAGCGGCAGCAGGAGGGTCTGGGGCTCCACCAGGCAGCACCGTTGGTCTGAAGGAGGGGTGCGCCTGGCACAGGCTGGGGGAAGGGGTCTGCCCCCAGCACCTACCCGTGTGGCACTCGTGCAGCCAGATGCGGTGCCCGTCGTACTGGCATTGGCAGCGCAGGACGTTGTTGGAGAAATCAGACTCGGCGACCTCATGCTTGGGGTTCACGGCCACCTGGCAGGAAGAGGGGGGTGAGGGGCAGCCTCCAGGTGGGGGGGGGGGG
>QEPC01008216.1:5598713-5612652 GCA_003113815.1 Sphenodon punctatus
CGCTGGCTGTGGGGGGAGCTCCCGGCTACTCCGGTCCCAGCAGGGGGCGCTGTAGGGAGCGGGACAGAAGCGCTGGCTGTGGGGGAAGCTCCCGGCTACTCCAGTCCCAGCAGGGGGCGCTGTAGGGAGCAGGGTGGGGGCGCTGGCTGTGGGGGGAGCTCCCGGCTACTCCAGTCCCAGCAGGGGGCGCTGTAGAGAGCGGGGCGGGGGTGCTGGCTGTGGGGGGAGCGCCCGGCTACTTAGTCCCAGCAGGGGGCACTGTAGGGGGCAGGTCCACTGGTTGTGGGGGAAGGTCCCGGCTCCTCCAGTCCCAGCCTGTCCGAAAAGGGGGTGCTATGGGGGAAGGGGCTCGATGTGGAGGGAACTCCCCATTATTCCCCTGTCGAGGGCACTTTGGGGCCCCCAGCCGCACACCTTCCGGGCAGTTGGTGTCCTCCAAGCAGAAACTGGCCTTGTGCCCCTCAGCCACCTTGGAGCCGTTGAGCGTCAGCAGGTCGTAGTGGGTGAAAACCTCAATGCTGTGATAGTGCCTGTGGGGGCGAGAGAGGGGGGTCACTGACCGTGACTGGATGCTGCCTTCCGAGGGTGTGACGATATCCCACCCCCCACTCCCAGCAACCAGTGCTGCCCCAGACACACACACACACACACACACACACACCCATTGATGGCCCTAGTCCCTCACAAACTCAGCTAACCTGTTTTTGGGCTCAGTTATGCTTCTGGCCTCCCCAACACCCTGTGGCAAGGAGTTCCACAGGTTACCGGCACGCTAGATGGAAAAGCCTGGCTGTTTGTGTGGTTTCTAGCCTGTTCATCCCGTCAGGGGTCTCTTCGAGGGACCTACCGTGGGGGGGGGGGAGGACTGGTAGTGGGTGGGGAGGGGTATTTAGTCAGGACCTCATGGTGTCTGAAGTTGTATTTCTGCATTTTACTTTGATGGTTTGCTTTACGTTTTACAGTCGATATGTTCGCCGCCCCGAGCTGCCTTTGGGCAGGATACAAACTTTGAAAATAAAAGGCTGCTCAGGATTTTATTACCCTGTCGCCTCCCCCCGCCCCAAGCCGAGGTCCCCATCTCCTTTGAGCCTGGCTTCGTACAGAAGCCGTTCCAGCCCCCTGCCCTGCGCTCCCTGTACTCCTCTGGGGCGCCAGGATCTGCCCCCCAGGCACCCCGGGGATTTAGGAAGCAGCATTAGGATCCTGCTCTGTCCCTTTCTGAACGATCCCCAAGTCCGTTTGGCTTTGCGGTCGCCGCACACCGAGCGGAGGTTTTCAATGAACTGTCCACGATGACTCCTTTTCCCGAGCAGTAACCCCCAATTTAGAACCCAGCAGCCCCTGTGTAGGCCCAGTCTGGGTTATTTCCCCTGCGTGCATCACTCCGCTCCGCTGGTCAACACTGAGGCCGCTTGCAGACATCCCCCCACCGCTCCGGCGCATAGTCTGGCTGCGAGGGGGGTGGGATGCGCAGCCAGGAAACGCGAGGGGATCAGCCAGTCTGAAAGGGCCCCCTCTCGCTGCGTGGCTTTGCCGGCAAATGAGCTCTGCATCCCTGCACATGTTTGCCGACGAAACCGCGCACGGGGGGGTTGGGGGGCGGCTTTCAGTCTGGCCGATCCCTGCGCATATCCTGGCTGCGCATTCCCGCCCCCCCCACAGCCAGAATATGCACGGGGCGGGGGAGCCGGGGGGAATGTCTGAAAGTGGCCTGAGTTGGTGACTGACCCCTGGAAGGCCCCACCACTCCCCCGGTCTCTTCGGGGGGCACTGGGAGGGCGAGTTGCAAGCTTTGGCCAGGGGCATGATGGGAGGGATCCCCTTGCAAAGCTGGCTCTGGGGTCAGTGCAGGAGGGGGCTGGGGCAATGGGGAGATCAGGCTGGGGGGCGGAGTGCTCTGCTCCTCCAAGGGGCAGGAGAGGCCAGAGCAAGGCAAGCAGGCGAGGCCGCCGGCTCGGTGGCAATTACAGCTCTGACTCCCAAACCGCCCATAATGACAGCCCCGGCGCGGACGCCGCTGCCAATTACCTGGGCGGGACCGGCTCGGCCGTCGCCACTCCGTCCTGCTGGGGACGTGACCTCTCCCCCCATAGCACCAGGCCACGGGAGCCCCACAGCACGAGGCACTGGGTGCTCTCCGGGGCAGAGGAGAAAGTGCCTGGCTGCAGAGTCACGGCAGCGTCACCCGGCTCCGCTGTGGCTGCCCCGCGAGAGGTGGCAGCAACAAGATGGATCCCACTGGGAGCACAATGAAGGGGCGGGGGGGCTACCCACCTGTGGCACTGGTGCCAGATCCAGGCGTGCCGCCCGCTCTTGGGTAGGAAGTCGGCCCGGCCCAGGTTGTGGATCCGAGAGGAGAAACGCAGCAGGCGCCGGTGCCCGTGGGGCCAGCTCATGTGGTCGGCCGAGCCGGAGAGACAGCCCTCCTCGTGGGCACAGGTCAGCAGAGACAGGGGCCGGTCCTCCAGGTAGGCCGTCTCCTGCACCAGCTGGGCATTCATCACCAGGTCAGGGGCATCTACGGGGGGAGGGATACCGGCTCAGACCAGGGGTAAGGACTGCTACAGCCACTCCCTGCCCCCCAGCAGCCCCAGCCCAGCCGTGCCACCCCCTAACCCCCATTAACCCCCCAGCCCAGCTGCCACGCTGTCCTGTCAACCCTTCCCCCATCCCCCCAGCAGGGGGCTGCCACCCCCACCCACAGACAGTGCCTACATCGTGACATCACAACTTGGAACTGGGGGCTGGGCACCCAGACCGCCCCCCCCCCATCTCAATAGAGTTAGAAGCTGTGCCTGGCCCCGCCCCCTGAGCCATGGCTCCGCCCCCCACCCCCGCTCACGTCTGGTGCAGCTGACTCCAGCAGAGAAGCGCCCCCCTCCGGTGGGGCAGTGCACCGGGCCGTGGTGCCGGCACTGCAGGAGGGAGAGCTCGGTGCCTGCACAGCGCACCCCGCTCAGCACCACCTCGCCTGCCTCCGGGCTGCCCGGCCAGTACCACGTCTCCTGGAGGGGGAGCAAGGGGAAGAGCATCAGCAGCAGAGACCCTTGCAGAGCAGTGAGTCAGCCCCAAACATACCCCCTCCCTGAGCACGGAGCCCCCACTCCCTGGGCACAGACACCCCCAGGCCCCCCTCCCTGGGCACGGACACCCCCAGCCTCACCTTCCTGGGCACGGAGCCCCCTCCCTGGGCACGGCCACCACCACCCAGCCCCCCTCCCTGGGCACGGAGCCCACCCCAGCCCCCCTCCCTGGGCACGGACATACCCCATCCCAAGCCTGGAGCCCCAGCCCCCCTCCCGCTCCCGTCGGAGGGCTCACCTGGAGGGCATGGCTGGCAAAGCCCAGCCCCAGCTGCCGGCACACGACCATGGCCTCGTCGAGCCCCCAGTGCGCCCCGCACACGGCACCCCAGCGCAGGGCACCGCCCACTGGGGCCAGCACCTCCACCACGCCCTCCTCCGGGCTGCGACCCCCGGCCAGGCGCACCTGCCGGAGAGCAGCCGCAGCGTCAGCAAGACGGGGCTCCGACCGAGGGGTCCCCCAAGCGGCAGTGGAAGGTGGCGACGCCCTGGGGGGGCAGGGACTAAGCAGCAGCAGGAGCAGCCCCCCCCCCCCCCCCGGGAAAAGGCCTGGGCGAACAGTCAGGGGCTGAAGGTCCCCCCCCCCCGACCCCACACTTGTGGCAGCAGATCCGCCCCAAGGCCCGGAATCACCGGTACTCTCTCCACTCGCCGCCCCCCCACCCCCGGGCCCTACCGGCACCCACCCTGAGCCACGTGCTCTGCCCGGCTGCCTGGGCCCCATGCCTGCTGGCAGGGCTCACCTGGTTGTGGGCGCCGGTGCTGGGCACATTACAGCGGACGGAGGCATCACCCTGGTGCCCGCACCCACTCTGCGCCGCCTCCTGGAAGTGGCACTCGCCGAGGGTGCGCTCGTAGCCTCGGCAACGCACCGCAGTCAGGTGGATCGGGCCCAGGCCTGCAGCCAAGAACCAGGATTAGCACCAAACCCCCCTGCCGCCCACCCGGACCCCCAAGGGGCCCCATGGCGCTCACCCCCCAACTACCCAGAATGCTCCATGCCCAGAGCAGCCCCTCACCACAGCATCAGGCCCCCACAGGGCCAGGGGCCAAGCGTCCGTGTCCAGGCCCCCCAGCTCACCCTGGCCAAGCTGGGCCCCTCGGAGGGCCTCCCGGGCGGAGCCATAGCCCAGCTGGCGGCAGACCACGCTGGCAGCGCGCAGGTCCCAGCCCTCGTCACACACCGTGCCCCACTGGCCGCCACGCAGCAACTCCACGCGCCCCTCGCCAACCTGTGCCCCGGCACGGAGACGCACCTGGGGCTCCTGCCGGAGAGGGGGGAGGAGGTTAGAGACAGGAGCATCAGGCAACACACACGTCCATCCCACCGGGACAAGATATTGAATGATTGATTTATTTTCTGGATTTATACCCCGCCCCTCCTGAAGACAGCTGGGGGGTGGGGGGATCCCCCAGCCCTGCTCCCCTATGCTTCCAGTTCTAGGACTGGAGTAGCCGGGAGCTCCCCCTACAGCCAGCGCCCCTGCCCCGCTTCCTACAGCGCCCCCTGCTGGAACTGGAGTAGCCGGGCGCTCACCCTACAGTCAGCGCCCCCGCCCCACTCCCTACAGCCTCTGGCTACTCCTGCTGGGACTGGAGTAGCCAGAGGCTCTCCCCAGCATGGGTGCTCCTTCCCTAGAGAAATAATAATTTCAGCCTCCTCCCAGGATTCTGGGCCTTCTGTTTCCCCCCCCCCACGCCCCCCTGGCCCCCAGGCCATGATTCTACCCCCTCACCTGTCCACGCTGGGCCTTGGCAGGTGGCTTGGCTTTGCCAGGTGTCTGGAACTCAGGGCCCGGGGTGCAGCTGACCAGGGCATGCATGCCGCGCGGGCAGGAGGGCTGGCTGCGGGCTGGGGGCGGCACCTGCAGCTGGCACTCGCCCAGGTGCGTCTCTGTGCCCAGGCAGGTGACCCGGTGGATCCAGAACGTGTTCTTGTCACTCAGGCTTCTCAGGCTGCGAAGCGAGGGGTGGGGAGCCTGTCACTGGGGAGTCTCCCCCAAGCAACAGCTGGGACACCCTTCCCCTCCCCCCCGGGACCCCTCCCTGCCCTGCCACAAGTCTCTGCCTGGCATTCAGCACCGTCAGAGCGGCACCTGGGGGTGCTTTTCTCTGCACACCTGCCACCCCCTGCCCCACACTCTGAGCTGCCTCAGACACTCCCCCCTCGACAGACTTGGCCCGTGCGCTGTGGGGGCACTTGCCAGCTGGGATCTCCCCAGCCCCATAGCAAGGGGCTCCTCCTCACAGACCCCTCCCCCCCCCATCAGTACCTGCAGCCCCCTGGGAGGAATCTCACTGTCCTCCCCCACAGCTCTGCATGCCCGAGGCAGCGCCTCACCTCGACTGCGGATCCTGCAGCTTCTTGTCCCACAGCTTCCTGTGGGGGGAGAAAGGGAAAGGTCAGCGCGGGCAGGGCGGTGCGGGGCAGCAGAGTCCACTGGGACTGGGGATTGGATGGGTGCAGGACGGGACAACAGTGGAGAGATGGGACCGGGTGTCAGAAACAGACAGGCCCATGCTGGGCTGGGGCAGCAGCAACAGAGCAGGCGGGGAACCAAGCTGCTTGTGGCCTCTGAAGAACATAGTCACCGCCAGCCTTGGTCAGAGCAATGGTCACTCAGGCTTCCTGTCCAGCGCCCTGTCTCCGACAGTGTCACAGTCAGTGCCAGACTAGGTCAGGGCAATGGTCCATCCAGCCCAGCATCCTGTCTCCGACAGTGTCACAGTCAGTGCCAGACTGGATCAGAGCAAGGGTCCGTCCAGCCCAGCATCCTGTCTCTGACAGTGTCACAGTCGGTGCCAGACCAGATCAGAGCAATGGTCCGTCCAGCCCAGCATCCTGTCTCTGACAGTGTCACAGTCGGTGCCAGACCAGATCAGAGCAATGGTCCGTCCAGCCCAGCATCCTGTCTCTGACAGTGTCACAGTCGGTGCCAGACCAGATCAGAGCAATGGTCCGTCCAGCCCAGCATCCTGTCTCTGACAGTGTCACAGTCGGTGCCAGACCAGATCAGAGCAATGGTCCGTCCAGCCCAGCAGCCTGTCTCCGACAGTGGCCAATCTCGGTCACTTGGGAGAAGTATCTAACAGGTCACAATGGGGGCGATCCATTCCCTGTTGGTCACTCCCAGCTCCTGACAGTCAGAGGTTATATATTCCCCAAACCTACCCGGCTAACAGCTGCTAATGGACCGATCCTCCAGAAACGTGTCCAGCCCTTTCTTAAACCCAGTTATACGACTGGCCTTGACCACATCGTCTGGCAACAAATTCCACAACTCAGTTGTGCGTTGAGTGAAAAAATACTTTCTTTTATTTGTTTTAAATCTGCTGTCGGTTAGTTTCATGGAGTGTCCCCTTGTTCTAGTGCTGTTAGAGGGGGGTAAATAACCGCTCCCTATCTACGTGTTCCACCCCGCTCATGATTTTATAAACTTCTATCCTATCCCCTCAGCAGTCTCTTCTCCGAGCTGAAGAGCCCCAATCCACCCAGCCTCTCCGCATACGGGAGCCCTTCCGTGCACTTGATCATTTTTGTTGCCCTTCTCTCTTGAACTCCTTCGTTCCCATTGGTTAGAGGCACATCTCCTGCTGCGATGGGCAGAGCAAGCCTCCCGGAGCCGAGAGATGGGAGTCTGCAGAGAGCCTGGTCTGACGGCTCGGAAGGTACCGACTGGGGCTTGCTCACCAGGTCACTCGTGAGCCCCAACTGGCACCCGGAGCTGCTCCAGTGCCCAGAGCAAGTGGGGCAGGGGGCGCGGTGCACAGCTCCGGGCACCAGCAGCATCGGGCCCAGGGACTGCATGGACTCCAAGAGCATGAGATGTGGGGCAGCGACGTGGCACCCTCCCTCCAGGGATCTGCTTGGGCCGGCGCCCCGCAGAGCTCACTGTAATTACCCCGCCCGGGCTGATCCGCGGGTGGAGCCGCCACTGGCGCCCGCACCCGCTCATTGTGGGGCTGTATTTAGAATGTCCGGGGGGGGGGGGGGGGATGCTTTTGGCTCCACTGTCCCGAGTGCAAGTGAAGAGAGCAGCCCAGACTCCCTGGGCAGACGTGTGTAGCGTCCGCACAGAGACCTCCGCATGGGCACACACAAACCGCCCGTACACCCACGCACACACAGAGCCCCCTCTGCATGTACGTACACACACACACACACACACACACAGAGCCCCGTGTGTACGTGCGTGCACACATACACACACACACACACACACACACACACAGAGCACCCTCTGCATGTACGTGCACGCACGCACACACACAGAGCACCCCCTGCATGTACCTGTGTACACACACACACACACACACACAGAGCACCCCCTGCATGTACGNAGTGCCTGTGGGGGCGAGAGAGGGGGGTCACTGACCGTGACTGGATGCTGCCTTCCGAGGGTGTGACGATATCCCACCCCCCACTCCCAGCAACCAGTGCTGCCCCAGACACACACACACACACACACACCTGTCTCTTATACACATCTAGATGTGTATAAGAGACAGCACACACACACACACACACACACACACAGAGCACCCCCTGCATGTACGTACACACACACACACACACACACACACAGTCCCTGGGGCAGTGATAAGTGCCCACACCGAGTCCTGCACACACAGTCCCCGTCATGAACACACGGTTGCACACGTGCCCTAGTGCGCTCACTCACACACACACACTTACCTGTAGAAGCCCCCAGCAACCCGCCACTCACGGGGGAAGCCCAGCATCCCACACACCACACGGCTGTTGTTGCGGGTCCAGCCGGCGTCGCACACCTGGCGCCAGCGCCCGTCCAGCTTCACCTCCACCGCGCCCTCGGTGACCGGGGAACTCAGCTTGGCCCGGGCCAGCACTGGCTTGAGCCGCACCTCCTCCACCCTCCGGCCCTGCGCTAGGATAAGGGCTTGGTTAGCTGGGGTGCCCGCAGCCCCATGGAAAAGCTAAGGGGGCTGGGCCCAGGACGAGCTGTAGGCTGCTAGCCGGGTGCTCCCCCGACGGCCAACACACCCTCCCTTCCCACCCCTGAAGGCTGAGGGCAGGGAACAACAACATATAAAATATACTTAAATCCCATCAATATATTTATTTAGTTGGTTTTTGAAAGGTCTGGACTGCTCCCTCCTGCCCGATGGCAGCTCGGGGCAGTGCACATTAAATAAAACTAGAGTAGAAACACAATAAAATCATAACCAATTTATGGACTGTGTCAAACTCTCAATTCTTCTACAAGCAGCTTTCCAGCCCGTTCCCGCCACTAAATGCCGAGCCGGAGAAACGAGTCTTCCGTTGCCTCAGCAAAGTGCTCCGGTGGGGCTGGGGGGGAGCCCTGCCCAGGCAGGGCGGCACAGACATCTCCCCCCCGGCACCGAACCCCCAGGCCCGAACCTCAGGCAGCTGCTGCCCCGAACAGGAACAAGAGTGCGAGGACTGGGCAAGGTCTCTCACCTGCAGCGTGAGCCGTGGGGCTGATCCGAGGGTGGGGGGCTGGGGCTGCCCCACACACACCAGCCCGGCATCCTCTCCGTGGTTGCAGTCACTCACGCCCCAACCGTTGGAGCTGCACTGCGCCAGGGAGCTCTCCGTGCCGGAGCAGCGCAGGTTATCCAGCCAGATGGGGCCTGGGGCAGAGGGGAGACATGGGGTCAATGGGGGGGGCACTAATTCCCCTCCTGCCCCAGAGGCAGACCCCTCCCCTCCAGACAAACACTTACACCCCCCACAGCCCCCCATGGGCGGAGCCAGGGGGAATGGGGCGGGCCCTAGTGCAGAAGGGAGAATAGGGCCCCTGGGCCCCTCCCTGCAGCAGGGGACAGTGCGGGGGCCCCCATCCTCTTGGGTTCTGGGACTGCATCACTCCCTGGCCCTGCCCCCTACAGCGCCCCCTGCTGGGACCTCTAGACGGGGCAACTGGAGGGTTCAATTCCCCACGACCGGGCGGCTCTGACAGCGGCTCCTCACCTTGCCCTTGGCCGTACTTGCCGCTATGGGCCCAGGTGGCGGCCCCCTCGTAGCCCAGCTCCCTGCAGGCCACACCGGCCACGTGGATGCTGAAGTCATCATCGCAGACCGTGCCCCACTGCCCGTCATACAGAACCTCCAGCCGCCCCTCGCCCGCCTGGCTCCTGGGCCCCACCAGCCGCAGCTGGATGGATGGGGGCTGCGCCCAGCCGGGCACCCCCTGGCACAGCAGAAGCAGGAAGGGGACATGGCTGGCGGGGAGGGACGGCATCGCTGCTCACTGGGGTCGGACCCACCTAGAGACCAAGCAAACGGGTCAGAGACAGACCGCGACCCCATTGGCCTGGGGAACTCCCTGCTGCAGGAGAGGGGGCTGGGACTGGTCCGGTCTGGAGGGATAGAACCAACCCCCACCCCAGCCCTGGGCTGTGGCAGCCGCTGTCTGGCCCCCATGATCCCAGCCAGGCCATTCCGATAGGAGATTGGAGCCTCCCCAGTCTGCTGTCCTGGGAAATCTCCCCCCGCCCCACCCTCCAGGGGGCAGGAACACGGAGAGATGGGTAGCTGCCCATCACCCAGGAGCCAGGGCACCGCTGTGGGGAGAGGGGGCTGTGGGGCGGGAGAGACCCCACTCTCCTGTGGGAACCTCCTCTGAGCCAGCGCCCTGCTACGGAGCAACCTGCTCCCGGGTTGGGGTAGGTAGCGAGAGGGGCCTGGGCTAGGCAGGAGATGCCTGTCCTCCCCGTGGCAGGCCCCCAGCCCCCGCCTGCTCGGCCAGCCAGGAAAGGCTCTCTGAATTGAACCGACCCCCCCCCCCCCATGTTGCGCCAAGCCCCTCCCCATGGCTGGCTGCAGGGATGTGGGGAGCAGGAACCCATCGAACCCTTTCCTCTCCCGAGGTAACTTACCTTCCCAAGGGAGCGTGGCCAGATCGCGATGGAGGACGGGGCTGGGGGTGTGGGGCAGGGATCTAGGGGGCTGGGGTGCGGAGTTGGGGTGTGGGGGGTTGCAGGCAGGGATCTAGGGAGCTAGGGTGTGTGGGGCTGGGAGCTGCGGTGCAGGGCTGGGGTGTGCGGGGCTGGGATCTAGGAGGCTGGGGCGTGTGGGGCTGGGAGCTGCAGGGCTGGGATCTAGGGGGCTGGGGTGCGGAGCTGAGAGGCGCGGGGCAGGGATGTTGGGGGTGCAGGGTAAAGAGGCTGGGGCTGCAGGGTCAGTGTGGGGCAGCCGAGGGAGCCAGGGTCGGGCCGGGCTCCAGTAGAACCGGATGCTGTTGCTTCCCCTGCTCCTGAGCCCTGGTTCGCGCTGCGCCCGAGTGTCGTCTGGAGCCCGCCCCGTCGCGGCGCTTTTATTCCGGCAGCCGCCCCTGCGCCCCGGTAGCTGCTGGGCAAATCCGGGCGGGGTGAGGCGGGTTCCTGATGCGGGGGAGGAGTGGAGCCCAGAGTCCGGGGCGTGTGGGGTGCTGGGGAGCCCCGAGGTGGGGGGTGCAGGGATGGGGGAGCCCAGAGCAGTGGGGTGGGGAGCCCAGAGCCCGGGTGTGTGTGCAGGGACCGAACCCCTCAACTCTGAGCCCTCCTCTGGGCAGTGGAGGTTGGGTTCCCCCCCATGAGGAGGGCTGGGTTGAGGACCACTCTTTCAGCTGCCTCTGTCATCCCTAGACTTAAAGCCAGCAGAGCCCAGCCCAGCCTGGGAGACAGTTCAGGCCCAGGGCCAAGGTCTGCCCTGCTTGGGGTGGGAATGGGGAGGCAGCTCTGGGGTAACGAAGGCTGCTGCTGCGGCCTGGTCTTTGAGGGGCCCCAGGAATGAGACCAGCCCGGGCCTCCCCCAGCTGGGGCTCTGGGAGGGGAGGGGGGCAGTCAGCCGGCTCCATCATGTAAGGAGGCGTGTGCCCTGCCCTGCCCCGGGAGAGCGCAGCTCCTGAGCGTCTCCGAGCTCTCTCTCGGGTGCGGCTGGTGTCACCCACGTGGCACTGGCTGCCAGGTCACCCCATGTAGGAGCAGCGTTTACCAAGCTTCCTCCAGGCTTTAGTGCCAGGGCTGCTCCAGCCAGACTTCTGGGACCCCAAAGGAATGCGAGACTGTTGCCCTTTTGCTCTGCGCAGCCTCTACCCCGCCCCACTCTCAGTGAAGTGGGGCGTTACGCAGACTCCAGAGTCAGTCAGGTCATTGCGTCAGGGAGTTATTATTATTAGCATTTATATAGCGCCAGCAATGTACCTGGTGCTTTACAGAGAATAAGGTAGACACAGTCCCTGCCCGAGAGCTCACAGTCTAAAGACAGCGGGAGGGGAGACAGGGAAGGGGGAACAGAGGGAGAGACAAGGGATGTGACACAGAAACCTGGCTGGACGAGGAGGCGGGTCGTTTTAGCGGACCTCGTTCCGGCCGGGTATGCCGTGCAGCACCAGCCCCGCACGGGGGGCCGGGGAGGGGGTGTAGCCATTGTTTTTAGAGAGGAATGGCCCCTTCCTGTCCGGCAGCATCCCTTGCCGCTCTAGCAGAGCTGGCCTCGGAGGTGGCGCTGAACTCCTCCAGGATTGTGGTCCTGGGGGATTTCAACGCCGACGCCGGCCTTGTAGGAGCGGAGTGAGAGTTCATGGCCGCCATGGCAACCATGGACTTGTCCCAGGTGGTCAACTGCCCGACCCATGGGGGTGGGGGGGCATACCCTCGACCTGGTTTTCTGTTCTGGCCTTGAGGCGGGTGATCCGTTAGTGGGGGATGGGAGGGTCGTGCCCTTGTCATGGTCGGATCAGTATCTCCTACAGGCCAGCCTCTCGGTCCTAATGCTGTGGTTGTGGTCCCACTTGTGTTCCTATGTTGAGGCTGTGAGGACAGCAAAGAAAGTATTCTTTGCTGCCCTTGTAGCGTCTGCAAAGTTGCGCCCAGCGGAGGGGGCTGGTCAGTCCGGCCTCCCTCCGCCTGGATGGGGACTTGTCCCAGGCCCACTGTGAGGAGTTTGCCACCTACTTTGCCGACAAGATCGCTCCGATCCAGAGTAACTTTGACACCGGGTTGGAAGCAGTAGACGAGGAGCGCGAGGCCATGGAGGCACCGTCTGGTTTATCTTCCTGGGATGAGTTTCAGGAAGTGACGCCGGCTGATGCTGTGAATATCCTGGAGTCTGTTAGGGCCACCAGTTGTGAATTAGATCCGTGCCCGTCGTGGTTGTTGAAAGCCTCCAGGGAGACTTTGGGGACGGTGCTGGCGAGGGTAGTGAACGCGTCCCTTCGGCAGGGGAGGCTGTCACCCAGTCTCAAGGAGGCTGTGGTGCGCCCCCTGCTGAAGAAGCCTTCATTGGATGTGGACGCACTCGCCAACTACCGACCTGTCTCTAACCGTCCCTTTTTAGGGAAGGTTATTGAACGGGCAGTGGCTCTGCAGCTCCAGGTGCATCTGGATAGCATCGATTTCCTTGACCCTTTTCAATCTGGGTTCCGCCCCCCGGCTATGGTAGCGAGACAGCGTTGGTGGCCTTGGTGGACGATCTTTGCCGAGAGATGGACGCAGGGCGGTCAACATTTCTGATCCTGCTAGATCTCTCGGCTGTGTTTGACACCGTGGACCATGGGCTGCTGCTGAGACGGCTGCGTGACCTGGGGGGTCTGGACAGAACTGTCCTTGGGTGGTTCCGCTCATTCCTCTCGGGGAGAAGCCAGCGGGTGGTGCTGGGGGTGGAAACATCAAACCCCCAGGCTTTGACCTGCGGCGTTCCGCAGGGTTCAATCCTGTCTCCATTATTGTTCAATGTGTATATGCAGCCCTTGGGGGAGGTCGTGAGAGGGTTCAGGGTGCGATGTCACCAATATGCTGATGATACTCAGCTGCACCTCTCGTTTTCAGCTGACCCAGGTCCTGCTGTCTCGTTGCTTTCCCAGTGTTTGGAGGCCGTGGCGGATTGGATGCAGCAGAGCAGACTGAAGCTGCATCCCGACAAGACGGAGGTGATGGTGGTGGGAAGAGCGAGGGGGGTGCTGGCTCCCCTTGTGGGGGGGGGGAGGTCCGCTCTCCTGTAGCCCAGCAGGTTCGGAGTCTGGGAGTGCTTTTGGACTCAGACCTCCGTCTGGATCGACAGGTGGAGGCGGTGGCTAAAACTGCCTTTTGCCAGTAGCATCTAGTGCGGAGGCTGCGTCCGTACATTTCCGGGTCTGAACTGGCCACCCTCATCCACGCCTTCATCCCCTCGAGGCTGGACTACTGCAACGCGCTCTACGTGGGGCTGCCCTTGACACTGGTTTGGAGGCTGCAGCTGGTGCAGAATGCAGCGGTCCGTCTCCTTACAGGGACGGGTCAGTGGGAGCATATTACACCTGTCCGCCGCGCTCTGCGCTGGCTGCCCATAGCGTGCCAAGCCAGGTTCAAGGTGTTAGTGTTGGTCTATAAAGTCCTGCACGGTCTGGGCCCCTCATACCTCAGGGACCACCTCGCCCTCCGCGCCCCAGAGCGATCCCTTCGGTCCACCAAGGGCGCCTTTCTGGAGGTCCCCCGTGTAAGGCCGGGGGGCCACAATGGAGAGGGCGTTCTTGGTGGCCGGGCCGTGACTTTGGAACCTCCTGCCGAAGGAAGCTCGCCTGGCCCCAGCTCTGCTGGCTTTTCACCGAGCCTGCAAGACCTGGCTGTTTGCCCAGGCCTTCGGAGGGAGGGGGGTAGTTGGGGGTAAATTTGGGTTAAGATATTTTTATATATTGTTGCTTTTTTAGTATTTGTATTGTATTTTTATGTATCTTTTGTTATTGTATGCTGCCCCAAGATGCTGTAGGCATGAGTGGGGTGGCTAATAAAAATAAATAAAATAAAATAAATAAACATTCATGAGGATGCGAGAACTCAGGTACACGTTCTTGGCTTGGTTACAGTACATTGGGAGTTTGCAGTTAACGGGGGGG
>QEPC01008216.1:5615377-5626369 GCA_003113815.1 Sphenodon punctatus
CTCCCCCCATGCTAGCCATGGGCTCCCCCCCAGCCCTGCTGGTATGCCCCCCCAGTAACCACCCCCACGATGCCAGTCATGGGCTCCTCCCCTGGCCCTGCTGGTACCCCTCAATCCCAACCCCCAGGCACCTGCTGCCCTCTCCCCTGGGTCTCCCCTGCCTGCTGCTTCCTCCTCCTAGCCCCCCCCCGCTCAGTTGAGGCCTATGACTTCACTCCAGGAGAAGTCCTGCCCACCTGCAGGAGGAAGGGGATAAACAGGAAGGGGCGCTCCCCATGCCGTAGCCCACCGCATTCCCGGCAGGAATGTGCCCCATGGCCACGGCCTGTTTGTCTGGAGTTTAAGAGCCGGTTCCTGCGGGAGAAGCCAGGAACAACACAGCTGAGACCAGGCCGTGAGATCAGTGCGCGGGGGGGGGGGCTGAGAGCCTGGTACGATGGTAATAAATAAAATACATCATCCTCATCCTCATTGATTTATAGCCCACCCCATCCCCCAATGGCTGCTCAGACAGGTCACAAAATAAAGCAATAAAATCCTTTTAACCAGGTTAAGAGCAGGACACTGCTCTCCAGCCAGGCGAAATTACTCTTTATATATTTATTTACTGAAATAGAGACTCACCCTTCTAAAGGCAGCTTACAAAATACACACACACACACACCCTACCCCGATCTCCCGCCCAGCCCCTAGCCCCAGCTGACAAACGCTTCGTCAAACTCAGGCTTGAGCTGAGGCCGTAGCCGAACCTCCAGTGGCAGAGAGTTCCCCAGCGTGGGCCTCTCCGCACACCCTCGCTGTGCAAGCCTGACCAGAGAGCACTCCAAGCTGACCACAGGGATCGCAATGGGGCATGATGGGAAAGGGGGTATCTCAAGCTGGGACTCTCCCCTGCTCAGATATGGTCACTCCTACAAACAGCCCAGCATCCTGTCTCCGACAGCGGCCAATCTCAGTCACAATGGGGCGACCCATTCCATGTAGAAAAGGGGACTGGGATCGACTGGGTCAGAGCAGGGGCAGGTGGGAGCCACGACTGCGGGGTTCTGTCCCTAGCTCTGATATTGATCAGGGACAAGTCACTTCAATTCCTCAGCCTGCTCCGCGTTTCCAGTGGGGATTGCATCCAGTTCCTGGGGCACGAGGCCGCTGTCAACGTGCTGGCAGACCCATCCAAAATCCTTTGCCCAGGATAAGTGGGTGCCCGTGCACGGGGCACAGGCTGGAGCTGGCGTTCTGCTAGGAGGGGCTGTGCCGGCCTGCTCCCCGGCCCCAGTTCTCCCCCAGTCCGCGCTGGCAGCATGCATCCCACCCCCCAACCCCCTGCTGCCCATGGGGAGTGTCTGGGGCTCGGGGCCGGTATGCAGCAGCATTGTCCCTGGGGAGCCTGGCTCAGTCTGACGGGGTGTAGGAGAGGGGCACCTTGCCCGGCAGCGTGAGCATCTCCACCCGGGATGTCCTGTGGGCGAGGCTGTCGGTGCATCTTGCCTCCTAGGGGAGCAGCCCAGGCAGCGCTAAAAACAGCTCTGCCCCAAGCTATTCTCATCCCGTCAATATTTATTTAGCTGTCCCAGGTGCCCGGAGCTGCTTTATTTAGGGGCTGGCGGGAGGCCTTGAATCAGAAGCATTGTCGTCAGGAGGAAGCGGTTTAGAAAAAGGAGCTCAAGGCTATAATCCTCGGCTCCTCCTCCCAAACTGGGGCAGTGAGGGCACGAGGGGGGGGTTTGCACGTGAGTCGTGTGGGCACAGCTGGCATGAGGCCCTAGGGTGGTTCGGGAATGGGCAGCCGTGCCTTGCAGACGACAAACAGAGGCCCGGTGTCCCATGGCCAAGGGGCAGGGTTATTACAGACTCGCAGCCTCAGGCCACTTGTCCGGGGCTGATGGGACACCGTGCCAGGGATCGGCATTGCTGGGATTCACACCAGAACGCAGCCTGGCTCGAAGCAGAGAGATTTAGGAGCCAAGTGAGTCCCTGGCACGAGCCTCGAGCACCAGGGCCGTGCCAATGTGCCAAGCCAGGCACGTGCCAGGTGTGACCGCCTAGCCTCACGCAGAGCCTGCTGCGCCCGTGCCCAAACACAGGGCCGGGATGAACCCACACGCTGCGTCACACACACTCACAGCACGCCAGGGTAGACGTGCCCGGGGGAGGGGGGGGGCAGAGCATTCCTCTCAGAACAGTGCAAAGATTTACACAGTCACAAGAAGCCGAGGGGCTCTTCTCCCGATATGGGGGGGGGGGGAAGCCCCCTGCTGAGTCTCTCTCACTTGCCCCTGCTTCCATTAGGGGGGCCACTAGGCACATTTTTAAGGAACACTTATGAAAAATACATGTTGCAGGGCCCGCACTGGCGGGTGCCAACGCAGGCCCGGCAGGGGGGTTCGCCCTCCTATAGCTCGGCAGGTTCGGAGTCTGGGGGTGATACTGGACGCAGATCTGCGTCTGGAGCGGCAGGTGGAGGCAGTCGCTAAGGCTGCTTTCTGCCAGCTGTATCTGGTGCGCAGGCTGCGTCCGTTCGTCTCCGGCCTGGACCTGGCCTCCCTCATCCATGCCTTCGTCCCCTCGAGACTGGACTACTGCAACGTGCTCTACATGGGGCTGCCCTTGTTCCTGGTTCGGAGGCTGCAGCTAGTGCAGAATGTGGCGGCTCGTCTCCTTTCGGGGACGGGCTGTCGGGAGCATATTACACCGGTGCTCCGGGCTCTGCACTGGCTGCCGATCGCGAGCCGAGCCAGGTTCAAGGTGTTGGTGTTGATCTATAAAGCCCTACACGGTCTTGGCCCCTCTTACCTTAGGGACCGCCTCGCCCTCCGCTCCCCAGAGCGGCTCCTGTGGTCTGCCGGGGGTGCCTTCCCGGAGGTCCCCCGTGTTAAGCGGGGGGCCACGATGGAGAGGGCATTCTCGGTAGTGGGGCCGCGGCTATGGAACTCCCTTCCGGAGGAAGCTCGCCTGGCCCCGAGCCTTTTAACATTTCGGTGACATTGTAAGACCTGGCTGTTCGCCCAGGCCTTTGGGAGGGAGGGGTGGGGTGGGGTGTTTAGTGCCCCCACCTATTTTGGATTTTATGCTGCTCGTTGCCCTGTTTTAATGTTATAATATGTTGAATGTTTTTTAATTGATTTTATTGTTTTGATATTTTGGAAGCCGCCCCGAGCTGCATGGCAGGAGGGGCGGGGTAGAAATGCATAAAATAAATAAATAAATAAAATAAACCTGTATTTTTCATAAGCGTTCCTTAAACATTTGCCTCAGTGGCGCCCCCTAACGCCCCACATCCACCAGCAGGCAGGGCCGGGCAGGCCAGCGTCCCAGGGCAGATGCCACAGCTCAGGGGCTGCAGGGCCAGACAGACACGGTGCCACGGGCAGGCTGAGGGGGGAGCAAGGGGCAAGCAGGCAAGCCCAGCCTCCTGGGGCCAGAGCTGCCAACCCCATTACTGTACCACAGTCGGGCCCTGCACAGAGGGGCAGAGAGTCCAGCCTCAGCGCATCGACCTGCCCTGGAATCAGCCTCTGGCCTGGGAACTGGCTCACCTGCCCCGGCCCCATGACTACCATGGGGCTATCCCCCTCTGCCATGGGGCCATCCCCCCCTGTCCCAGCCCCATTGCTGCCATGGGGCCATGCCCCCCTGCCCCAGCTCCATCGCTGCCATGGGGCCATGCCCCCCTGCCCCGGCTCCATGGCTGCCATGGGGCCATGCCCCCCTGCCCTGGCCCCATTGCTGCCATGGGGCCCTGCCCCCATTGCTGCCATGGGGCCCTGCCCCCATTGATGCCATGGGGCCATCCCCCCCTGCCCCGGCCCCATTGCTGCCATGGGGCCATCCCCCTCTGCCTCAGCCCCATTGCTGCCATGGGGCCATCTCCCACTGCCCCAGCCCCATTGCTGCCTTGGGCCCATGCCCCCCTGCCCCAGCCCCATTGATGCCATGGGGCCATCCACCCCTGCCCCAGCCCCATTGCTGCCATGGGGCCATCCCCCCCTGCCCCAGCCCCATGGCTGCCTTGGGCCCATGCCCCCCTGCTCACTGGCAATGCAGGGGGGACCCTCTTGGTGCTTCTCAGTGGGGACCAGTGCCGGCTGGACACGGGGGTGGGGGGAGCACACGGTATTGGGGGGGGGGGCGGGGGGAGCATGGGGGCGGCCAGGGCTCTGCAAGGCGATCTGTGACCCCCTGGACTCCACCGAGCAAGTTCGGGAACGGAGGGTCGATGCTGCCACCTTGTGCCGAGTCGCCTTCACTGCAGCCTGTTTCCCTTTTAGATTGTGAACTCTCGGGCAGGGACCGTGTCTATTTTATTACTTTGTAAAGTGCCTGGTACATTGCTGGCGCTATATAAATGCTTGTAATAATAATAACTAGAGTGAGGATGGGAGACTGCCCCCCCCCCCCGTCTCCTGTGCCAGTCAGCCCGGGCACAACGGGGCAACCGTGCCCTCTGGGAGACTCTGCCACCGCCCCCCTCCAGCGACACATAGGGCCGAGCGTGGTGATGGTGCAGGAGTTACGAGTTATTGGGCGCGTGTCTGGTGTCCGGGGCGTCGTGGTCACACTGCAATGGCAGCGAGGAAGTTGGACTGTGAGATAATCGAACCCGGACAAACTCACCCAGAGAATCCCCGTCCCGTGGGGGGAGCCGGCCCCTCTGGCCCCGGCAGATTGACCAGGCACTGTCACCTGACAGAGGAAGCGGGTTGAGGGGGGGCACCTAGGCAGAGTTTTAAGGAAGACTTATGAAAAATACAGGTTGCAGGGCCTGCCTTGGTGGCTAAGGGAGACGGGGATGTCCCAGCGGCAGCACGGACCCAAGGCAGGCCCTGCAACCTGTATTTTTCATAAGTGCTCCATAAAACTGTGCCTAGGTGGCCCCCTTAGTGTTTGGGGAGCTCGTGGAGGAAAGAAACGGGGCCCGTTGGCAGGAGGCGGAGGGAGGCTGCACAGAAGGGACGGACTCTGGGGATTTAAGGGGGCTTGGAGGCGGGGAAAGTCAGGCCCCGGGCCCCTTTAATAACCTCACTCTGTCGTACACTCTCGCATTATAAATCTGGTGTCTGCGTTTGCCGACACTGGGGACTAGAATTGGGGGGGGGGGGGGAACGAGGATGGTCGGAACGAACCCATCGTTTGTTTCACAGGCCTGAAGAAAACCACCAAGAGTTCAAGTAACAGAGAGAGTTGAGACCCCGGGGACAGTGGGGGCCACGGAGCTGCAGCACGTTGGGGGGCAGCCCGACAGAATGAGCCCCGCAAATCTTTGTTCCCCCGGGAACCCCAGCCAGCATTAGGGGTGGGAGGAGTCTGCTGCCCCGGCGGTTCAGTCGCTCGCCTCTCGCCAAGGCAGGAAGTGCAGGCCCAGCCGCGCCAAGGCCCAGGTGGGGTAGTTGGATTGGTGGGCTCCCTCGTGGCTCCATGGAGGTGGGCAGCAAGCAGGCCCAGGACACACACACCCCGAGGCAGCTGCATCCTGGCACAGGCCACGCCCTGGAGTTGGGAAAGGGGCTAAGGATCCTAGACCCCTCCCTATTTTATCCCCTCCTCCCAGCCATTCCAAAGGGTTGCTTCTGCTGCCCCCCACCCGCCCCCCAGCCAGTGCTTTGCCAGAGCTCCATGCCAACCCCCCCCCCATCTCCTGCGCTGACCAGGGGAGGGGGGTCAGCCGGATTTGCAGCCTGGGGGCAGGGAGCTGCTCAGAACAAGATGCTCTTTGCCAAGGCGGAGAAGTCGAGCTCCCGGTGCCCAGGCCTCAACGAGACGTGTCCAGCCCCAGGCAGGAAGCAAAGCCCAGAGACCTGCCCCCACACCCATGGGGCCAGTGGATGCCGGCTGCCAGAGACCCCTAGTCTGCACACTGTGCCCCAAGGACAGCAGTCTTTCCTGAACCACAGCCCCCCCCTCCCCCCCACTGTCCTTCCCCACCTGCTCCCCAGGGGCACTGGCATCGAAGGCCTTGTCACCTTGCCCCCGGTACTGATCCACACAAGCTCCCGTCTCCACCCCCCAGCACAGCCTGGCAGCTTGGGGGTCGGTATAACGCAGCACTGAGGAGTCACGGCCAACCCCCAAATCACAAGCACGTCCACAAGCTTGTACTCCAGGGTCTGTTGATTTGGGGGCACGGGCTGTGTTTACGGGTCCCCCCACACCACAAGCATCTTAGCGACAAAAGGCTGTCCCTTAATTCTAGTATGATGAGTTGGGGGGGGGGGTTCCGCTGTCCCCCCCTTCCCCCCCTCCTGACCGGCTGTGACCGTTTCCCCACTCGCCGTCTCCACTGGCCACAGCCCTCTCCAGAACTGTCCCAGACTGTAAAGGGGGAATTATCCTGCCCCCCAGGGTCCCTGGAGGTTCCCAGTCACAGACACTGTAGTAAGGTTCCCCCAAGTATCTAACCTGGGATTATCCCCCCATCTGTGTCCCCCAATGTCCGGATCACACCAACGCACCAAGGCTCAGTTAAAAGAATTTGTATTTATAAATTCAGATTAATGACAAGACAAAACTGATTCAAGAGAGCGAGTCTAGTAAAAGGATGTTGTCGTGGGACTGGGGGCTCACTCCCCCACTCTGGGCTGTCATGACTCAGTTTCCCTGGCTTGCAGCTCTTACTGGATCAGCTCTCTCTCTAGAACGGATTGAACCTGCAACGGGGGAACCTCACCTTTTCAGCCACAGAGTTTCCCAGCACAATCTCTTTCTCTCTAGGTTCGTCTGTGTTTGTAAACACAGAATTAACCCCAAACTGTGTCTCGCCAACGTTAGGATTAACAATTCCACTGGACCCCACTAAGTTCAGTTAAAAGTTGTTTAATGAATAAATCACAAATAAGCTGCAGTACAAGATTATACTCGAGAGTGCAGAAATCAAAATAACATAACCAATAACGCATTCCTCTCTGTACTTGGATTCTCCTGACTTAGACTCTTACCCTAATCCAGGTCCGAGGTTATTTCAGTTCATGTCACGACCAGCGATGGAAAGCTTGCCTGGGTACAAGTCTTAGGCTGCTTTTAAACGAGGAGCGCTGAAGCACCTCCTTAACGCCGCATTAAAGGAAAGCCGCCGGAAGTGACGTTCTCCCCGTTGCCAGCGGCGGCGGCTGGAGACACGGGGCTTTGGAGCGGCGCGTTCTTAAGACTTCAATTATCAGGCTTAAGAACGCGCCGCTCCAAAGCCCCGTGTCTCCAGCTGCTGCCGCCGGCAACGGGGAGAACGTCACTTCCGGTGGCTTTCCTTTAATGCGGCGTTTGGGAGGTGCTTCAGCGCCCCCTCGTTTAAAAGCAGCCTTAGAGTTTCCAAGAGTCCTTACTTCATAGTTCCTTTGGTGCAGCCCTTCTCTGGCTGGTAAGATGTGATGATACAGCTCATGCTGAACAAGCTGATCTCAACCCCTGAGATTCTTCTTTGTCTTGTCTCCCCCCACTTAAGTACCTTTCCAGGGTCCTTTGTTTGATTTTCTCACCAGATGACTCTGTGCTTTCAGTCACGTCCACAGGAAGAAATCAATTTGCAACTCAATGGTCTATGTGTCTGCAGAAGTGTTTAGGCTTCCTCTGAATACACACTCAGCATGACTTTGCATTACTCCATTGCGTGAAGTGAGTTTCCAGTTCTCAGCTTTCACATTACATACACGTTTAACCTTTCCCTTTACACATTGGTTAGACCTGTAGTCTCCATGTAGCCCGGTAGCTCCTTATGACAGATGTAAAAAGTAACACAATGCTCGATCCACTAGAAATCCCCTGACTAGCAGCTCGCCCTGCTCACAAGTCCGTATTACCCAGCTAGACACCTGTAGCTGGGCCACCTTCTTCTCGATCTCTCTCGATGCTTCTACATTACAGTTGTCTTCCCTACCTGTCCCTAAACCTGCCCAACTTGTTTTGGGCTCACGTTTTATTTTCTACTTTCCAAACTTAACTTTTCTTAATATTGTCCCCACCTACAGATTTCCCCCTCATTGGACTCAACGTCCCTAGTCCACTCTACCACCACCAAACGTGGCATATTTTACAGAATGGTTTCAGAAGTACAAATGTATTGTTCATTCACATGAAACCCACGATGCATGCGTGGAGCTGAAGCATTAAGAGAAATGCTGTCCCCGGGCTCTGGCCAGAGACACCTGCCCTTCCCTGGGAGAGAAGCCGGCCCGGCCCGGCCCTGACTGTCCCTTCTGCGTACAGGCACTAAGAGTGCAGCTCAAGGGGAAGCCCTGCCCCAGCTGTTTCGGAGACAGAGCCAACCTGCTCACAAGCTTGCTCCGTACAGACTAGGGATGCGTTATGTTTATGTTTGATTTCTATGTGCCACTCTCTATCCAGCGTCTCGATGCTTATGCAATCAATACACTTTAACTACTACGAAGCGTTCTGTGGCCCTAGCATTGGTAACACAACCCGAGCAACTGGAGTTTGCGAACTCTCACCAGCCCAGAGAGAGAGAGAGTCCGTAACGGGAAGCTCCCGGGGAGTCGGGGGTGGCAAAGGGATTCTCCCCTTGGCAGAACTGGAGAGAGCACGGGGTTCAGGTGCAAGTGAGGGAATCTGAGTCACCCAACCCAGGAACGTGGGGGTGTTGGACCCGCAAACCCGTGCCAGGCGCGAGTGCCCACGGTGCAGGGAGTGTGTGCACGTCGTGCAAGGGTGGCCATGTGGGCACTTGCTAGTCTGTGTAAGGGTGTGTGCACAGTGTGTGTGCGCAGTGGAACTCTCACTGTGTGTGCCAGGGTGGGGGGGGTGCAGGGGGTGCAAGGGGTGCGAGTGAGTGGGTGTGCGAATGCGCGGGTGTGCGGATGCGCGGTCTCGCTGGCTGGGCAGCGACGTTGGGGGGTGGGCTGAGCCGGCTGCTGCCCCTGCCCGGGCTCACCGGTGCTTGAAGTCCTCCAGGGCTGCCCTGGCTGCATTGCGCCCAGCAGCTCCCATCACGCCTCCACCTGGGGAGGAAGAACCGGCATGAGACCCTAAGGCGGCTGCTCTGCCCATGGCAATGCCAGGGCAGGGGGGACCCTGTAGCACCAGCCCATCCCTCCCAGCTGGGGACAGAGGCCTTGCTTGGGCCCCCAGGGCAAGGCAGCCCTGGGGGCCGGGTGGGGGCACTGCCTGTCCGTGCCCCAGGAAGGAGCAGCCCATAGGCCCCAGCACAGACGGCNGGAATGAGCAGCCCATAGGCCCCAGCACAGACGGCGACCTGGCCCTCTCAGGTGGATGCAGGTTCCCCCCCACAGCCCCAACGGGCTGAGCTACGGTTGCGGTTCATGGAGGACCCACGCACTTTACTCCAGTCAGCAGAGCCTGGAGGGCAGGGAGGGGGTGGGGGTGTCACTGCTGGGAAGAGCATCAGGCCCTTGGGGCGCCCTTCTCCGTGGTCCAAGAGTGCAAAACCCCACGGCAGAGCCAGCCCCGCGGCTCCCACGCTCTCCCAGGCCAGAGGCAGCGCCTGTGCCTGCGCCACTGCGTCCCACAAAGGACAGGGACCCTTCTCTGTTGTAGGGTGTAGCTCACAGCAGACACTGCCCCCTGTGCCCCAACTGGCAGCTCTGGGCCTGGTGCTCAGCAAGGCCTGGCTGGTGCTGGGACCTGCAGAGTCTCCCCCCAACACTGGGCTGCCCTCTCGCCCATCGATGGGGCGCATGGACCCCAGGCACCTACCAGGATGGGCACCGCTGCCACAGAGGTAGAGGCCCTGGACTGGAGACCGGTAGCTGGAGAAGGAGGGCACCGGCCGGGCGAAGTAGAGCTGGTCTAGAGACATGGCCCCATGGAAGATATTCTGCAAGGAAGAATGGAATCCTAGTTCTCTGCTCCCAGCTGCACCGAGCCGGGACTTGTGGGGCAGGCCCCCTTCACGCTGAGGCTCCCTTCCCCTCCCCATGGCTTGGGCCCCAGCTCCGGGCAGGCGCTGTGTGGGACAAGGGCCCAGGGGGCTCGGGGGGAGATGCTCACCCCGCTTGGAAGGCTGAAGATTCTCTCCAGGTCCGGGGGTGTCAGGACGTCTCTGCCGACGACGGAGGCCTTGAACCCTGGTGCGTAAGCCTCGACCCAGTCAAACACTAGGGGAGAAGCGGAGACGCGGCCCAGCTGGGTGGCTCGGCCAGGGAATCCCACCTCCGTCCATCGGTCCCGGCTGCACTGCTCAGCCCTGAGCACTGCCTGAGGTTGCCCCGTGGCAAATCCTTTCCCTCTCTCAGTAAGGGCAGGGCTGGGCGGGACCCCTGCCCCTGCGAGAGGGGGTGGCCCCTGGGAGGCTGGAGGAGGCCTCTTCCCAGCAGGGGGTGCAGGAAATGGGTAGATCTGACCCACCCCATGATGGATGGGGAGGTAGTGCCCCCCCCGACTTCCTGGTGGCTTTACCCCGGTCGGCATAGGCATCCCGCTCCTGCTCGTCCCACGGCTTCCCCCCGTCCAGCATGTAGGGCGTGTACTGGGTGAAGAGAGAGACCACGTGGCAGCCGGGGGGAGCCAGGCTGGGGTCCAGTGCCGACGGGATGCACAACTCGATCATGGGCCTGGGGAGACAGAGTTAGCACGTGGCTGCCCACAATGGGTCCCTGGCCGCCCCGAGCCCCCGGAGCTGCATGCACCCCCCACCCCACCCCACCCCCGGCCTGGGCGCTATTGTGCCGGGTAACAGCTCCGCTTAGCACGAATGGGGAGATCTCATCCTGCCCTGCCCCACGGCTCCGGCCTCACCCCCACACCGCGGCTCTGAGCCCCTGCAGCCTGCACAGGCCGTCGGAAGGGTCCCGGCATGCTTCCAGCAAAGCCATACCGGGCCGACGGTCTCCCGTGCGTGGCTTCCTCGTAGGCCTGGTGCAGGAGCGCGGTCTCCTCACAGTTGAGATGAATGGATCACTGGTGATGGGGCAGCGGGTGGCCGTCACTGGCATTCGGTGCCGCCAGGAAGCTGGGCAGCTGATTCACGGCCACTGGGGACATAGAGAATGGGAGACCGGGGGGGGGGGGCAAGATTCAATTTTTCCTGCA
>QEPC01008216.1:5635162-5651630 GCA_003113815.1 Sphenodon punctatus
CCCCCCCCCCCCCCCAGCCCCGCGTACCTGGGCGTCCTTCGGAGAGAACTGGGCAATTTGCTGCTGGGTCTTGGCCATGTCATGTCCCAGTAGGAGGGAGCGGGGGGCTCTGCCAACCACCCCCGCCTCCAACATGGGGGTGAAGGAGTAGGGGTTGCGGGCCAACACCCGCAGACCATGTTTCTGCAGGACACAAGCAGCACAGCCAGTTGGCGCACCCCCATAGGGGTTGGAGGGCAGGAAACCATTCTGAGCAGGACCTGGATGTTTGGAGACCAGCCCTGGGGGAGGTCGGTCTGGTTGGTGCTTTGGGGGCTGGAAGGGGGGCAGTGACCAGCAAGGGAGCGGGAAGGCTGCTGGGCCAAGGTGGGGCTGGATCATTGTGGGAAAGGGCCCTACAGGGGACAGGCTGGCACCCCCAGAGCAGCCAGTCTCTGAGGGCAGGTGGCGGGGACGGCTTTGCCAGTACCTCCAGCTCCAGCTCGCGGTGGATCTGGGGCCTCAGAAGGCTGAGCAGGTAGGAGGCTCGGGAGAATCGGAAACCTGAGAGGGGCATCAGGAGGGCACTGGGGATGGGGGGGCAGGGCAGCTGGGGGGCACCGTAGGGAGGGCACACCAAAGACCCAGCTGGGGGCAGTGGAGGGACTTCAGGGACCAGCTGGGGGCGCATGGAGGAGCCCAGAAAAGGCGAGCAGCCCCCACCCCACTGCTACCCAAGCAAGGGGACGGGGGGTTTACCTGGGATGATTTCTTCCGTGACAGCCGCGCCCCCCAGCACGTGGCGTCTCTCCAGCACAGCTGTCCTCAAGCCCCCCATCTGCAGGTAGGCGGCCTGTGGACATGGGGGTGGGGGGGTCACTCCAGCCCGGCCCAGCCCCCCTGCCTTGGAGCTGCCAAGGGCTCCCCGCCAACTGCAGAGACCCTGCCCTCCCCCCCGAGCCTTGATACTCACCGCCACCAGCCCGTTGTGCCCTGCAGGGAGAGAGATGGGCACCAGTGACAGGAGCTGGGGCCCCCGCGTAGCCCAGCGACCCCTGCCGCGCTCCCAGTGCCGGCCCCTGGCATGGGCGCCTGTTTAACCCACCCACCCCTGCGGACACCCACCTGCCCCGATCACCACAGCGTCGTACTCCCGCTGCAGCTGGGCTCCAGCCCCGGAGTGCGCCCCTCTCCTGCGCCCCAGGCCCCGCCACCAGCCCGCTCTGGCTGCCATCGCGCTGCCTGCCTGGACTTTGCTTTCCTCAGTCCCCTCCCAGCCAGGGGCGGGATAGGGAAGGGACCAGCCCAGGCAACTGGGACCCCGCCTTGCCCTGGCACAGAGAGAGCCCCCCACCCTCCCCCCGAGCCTTGCAACTGTCAGGACAGACAGGCAGAGAGGGGGGTGTGTGCTCACCGCCTTGGGCCCGAGTGACAGATAAAGGGGTTCCAATGATCTCCTTTATTGGGGCCAACTGTTGTTGGTGAAAAGCAGCAGCTTTCGGGGCCCTTCCTCAGGCAGGTAGCGAAGTAGATCCCATGAGCCAGGGCAGGCCTATGGGTCATATGTATAATCTGAGGTTCCATGCCCCCTCCTATACACCTGCCCTGCGCTGGCTCAGTTTATCTATTTCTACTGCTGGCTACGCTCCATGCCTGAGGAAGGGCCCGGGCCCCAAAGCTGCTGCTTTCCACCAACAGTTGGTCCAGTAAACGAGTTCATTCCAGCCCCTCTGTCGCCAGACGGACACCCCCGACCCCATCTCCGGGGGAACCAGCACTGGGCGTTGGAGGCACCTGGGGACGGGCGGCCAAAAGGGGCATTTCATCCCAGTCCTCCCCCAGAGCCGGCCTGTTTTCCCTTACGAATAAAGCTAAAAGAAGGGTGCGCCCCCCCATTCAATACGGGTGCCTCCTCTCCCACGAGGCTTCCCCTCCCCTGAACCGAGCTCAGCCCCTGCCCCTGCAACCTCTCAACTGCATGGCAGATTGTAGCCCCTGCGGGCGGGGACTCACGTTCACGGTATTTTCCCAAACAGCGAATGTGGATCCATCTACAATGATGGTTGTGCAGCACCAGGGCCGTCGCTGGCCCCAAACAGTGACACTCAGGAAAAGGATATTGGAGTTCGGTACAGTTCACTGAAACCCCCAGCCCAAAGCGCCGCAGCGGCCAAAAGGCCAATGGGATGCAGAGAGTATTGGGAGACAGAAGTAGAGCAGAAGGTTGAAGAATGTTGCTGCACAAACCCAGGGTCCCCCTCCCCTCTACAGTTCAGGACACCCCATCTCAAAGGGGACGCAGTAAAAAGTGCAGAGAAGGGAAACAGATGAGCCAAGGCCTGAAATGGCTTCCATAGGAGAGGCTCAAAGGGTTAGGGCTCCTCAGCTTGGAGAAGTGACTGGTGGGATCACAACCAACCAAAGGAGGGTTTCCCCCGCACTCAGCGTAGAACGAACTGTGGAACCCACTGCCAGAGAATACTGTGAAGGCCAAGAGAATACGTTCCAAAAAGAAACGGATAAATTCTTAAAGGATCACTCCATAAAAGGCTGTTAGGTAAGTAGGCTGGGGGATGAAACCTCTGATTGTCTGTGGCAGGATTGGGACTGTTGCGACTCAGTTTCCCCGCTCACTGCTCCTACTGGATCAGCTCTCCCCAGAACCGCTCCAACCCATGAGGAGCTTAGGGTTAACTCTCAGTCACCTTTGCCTCAGAATTTCCCAAATTCAGAGAAAATACTTCATCAGATTCGTGAGCATGAGGACTCAGCATTTCCCCAAATCTGTCACCCCAAAGTTAGGAACTCACTTAAGCACACAGGCTTAGTTAAAAGAAGTTTATTATAAGATTAATATACAATGCAAGATTGTGCTCCGAGTGCAGTAAATCAAATTATTATAGGGCTGCCCTATAGTTAAGGCAGTAGCAAACACACTGAAGAGCACCTGTGCTGTTCAATGGGAGTCAGCAGAGCAAAAACGTCGGGTTGGAGACCATTCTAGCTTTCCTCCAGCAACATGTGGGTTCTGTGATTACAAACAATGAAGGGGAGTGCAGGGGCACCTTGGGATCTGGGAGATAAAGCTGTTTGTTTACAAACCACTCCTTCCCTTGGGAGTGATCGGAAGGTTGCTGCCTTGTAAAGAAGGTTCTTCGAGACGGCTCCCAACATTCGTACAACTGGATTGTGTCTCCTCACCATATCCAAATAATAGATCACGTGATGGTCTCGAGCTCCTCTAGTATAAACAACAGACTCCCCTCCTCCCCCCCCCCCCCTCAGAATGACAGTTCCTTCCAACCCTTTCTAGGAATAAAAGGAAAAAATTCCACGCGGGGCTGGAAGGGTGGGTGTTGTGAGAATGTTTGGAGCCATCTTGGAATACTTTGTTTACAAGGCAGCAACCTTCTGCTCTTCTTCGAGAGGCTCCTCACCTGCCCTTTCTACATGGCTCCACCCGGTGGGAGGTCCATGGGCACGCCGGTGCATGCACACGGTTGCACATGCATCCGTTTCCCCCGGTTGCTCCGTGCGTGGGGGGGTGAGTGGGGATGCATGTTAGGCGGGCATGCGCACGCCCCTCCATTCACTGCGGGTGCGCATGCCACATTGTTCACACGGGGCTCCCTCCCCCACCCATGAACATGCAGCGTTGGGGCAGGGCAGGGCTTGGGGGCAGCAGCCGGAGGAAAGCCTAGGGGTGCAAAATTCCTAAGTCTGGCTTTGGCCCGACTAACATTTACACCGATGGCCTCTGGTCTTCAAAGTGCTTCAAACGCGAAGTGCTGGTTAAAGTTCAGCACGATGAGTAAATGGTCTCTACCGTGTATTGGTCTCCGGTGCTACAGTGCGTTGTGAATACAAGGCATGGGAAGCCCAGACATCTGTGGTATCGTGACCTCCCCCATGTTACCTGGTCCCTTCTCTACGCTGCTATAACTTTCATTCTGGCTTTTACAATATGATAAGCCAGGTCATATCATTCACACTAGAGTTGTTCTGTGCATTACACTGATCAGTTAGACACCAAACAGGGCTATACTAATACAGAGTAGTCATTTGTGAACATGTATGTAACATGTATGTTGGTTTCCTGCTCTTTACCAGCATGTCGGGAGCTAGGAGTGAACAGCAGGGAATGGATCACTCCATTGTGACCTGTTGGGAACACCTTCCAAGTGACCGGGATTGGCCACTGTCGGAGACAGGACGCTGGGCTGGACGGACCACTGCTCTGACCCAGGCTGGCACTGACTGTGACGCTGTCAGAGACAGGATGCTGGGCTGGACGGACCATTGCTCTGACCCAGGCTGGCACTGACTGTGACGCTGTCAGAGACAGGATGCTGGGCTGGACGGATCATTGCTCTGACCCAGTCTGGCACTGACTGTGACACTGTCAGAGACAGAACGCTGGGCTGGACGGACCACTGCTCTGACCCCCCATCTGGCACTGACTGTGACACAGTCAGAGACAGAACGCTGGGCTGGACGAACCACTGCTCTGACCCAGGCTGGCACCGACTGTGACACTGTTAGAGACAGGACGCTGGGATGGACGGACCACTGCTCTGACCCAATCTGGCACCGACTGTGACATTGTCAGAGACAGGACGCTGGACTGGATGGACCATTGCTCTGACCCAGTCTGGCACTGACTGTGACACTGTCAGAGACAGGACACTGGGCTGGACGGACCATTGCTCTGACCCGGTCTGGCACTGACTGTGACGCTGTCGGAGACAGGACGCTGGGCTGGATGGACCATTGTTCTGACCCGTCTGGCACTGACTGTGACACTGTCAGGGACAGAACGCTGGGCTGGACGAATCACTGCTCTGACCCAGGCTGGCACCGACTGTGACACTGTCAGAGACAGGATGCTGGGCTGGACGGACCACTGCTCTGACCCAATCTGGCACCGACTGTGACATTGTCAGAGACAGGACGCTGGACTGGATGGACCATTGCTCTGACCCAGTCTGGCACTGACTGTGACACTGTCAGAGACAAGACACTGGGCTGGACGGACCATTGCTCTGAACCAATCTGGCACTGACTGTGACACTGTCGGAGACAGGACGCTGGGCTGGACGGACCATTGCTCTGACCGAGGCTGGCACTGACTGTGACACTGTCAGAGACAGGACACTGGGCTGGACGGACCATTGCTCTGACCCAGTCTGGCACTGACTGTGACACTGTCGGAGACAGGACGCTGGGCTGGATGGATCATTGCTCTGACCCAGTCTGGCACTGACTAGGATTGTTTATTTCAGGCGCAATATTTCTATGTACCTGTTTTTGTCTATTTATGGGAGCGAAAAGCTGCATAAACACAAAAATATTCAGTACAATATTTTCAAAGTGTTCACTCCTCATTACTGCCACTCCCATCCACCTAACTGGAGAACTGGGCTTATGGGTTCCCAGTACAGTTTAGGCACAATGGCCTTTTTAGTAGCCTCTGGCCTAAACTGGTCCCTCAGATCTAACATTCAATTACTCACAGCTTCAGGGGCGCCTTTGCCTTCCAGCAAGGGGGTTCAGTCCTTAGGTTCGGTTTAGTCCAAACAGGCCAGGAGCCATTCCCTTAACTCCATAGCACAAGGTCAGTGTCTCAGAGCAAACCGAAGACAAGATGGAAGACTCCCCTTGAGAGGTGTGGCTTTTCTTTTTAAAAGCCCCCTACCCCTCAATCATGATTGGTCCTTGGGAGGTTACCTGGCTGTACCTAGTCCAATCAGAGAATGACCCCTCCAGCCATGCTGGCTGTAGGCCCCTTCCCCTGGGATTGCGAAATCCTGCCGTGCGGCCGGTTGCAAAACCAGGCCTAGTCAACCTGGAAGCCAGAGTGTCAGTGAAGGTCACCTGGAAAGGGCAGGGTTGCTCCTGGCAGCTTCTGCCACAGGGACGAGATGGCTCTTGGGAAGATTGATGACAAACCCGACGCTCTGTAGGGTATGCATGGCCACCTGCAGGTGCTGGATCGCTGCTGGGTGGGACACTGAGCGGATTAGTATGTCGTCCAGGTACGGGTAGGCGTGGACCCCTTTCTTGCGGAGTATAGCTATCAGAGGGGCCAGCACCTTGGTAAACGTACGAGGGCCCGTGGTGAGCCCGAACGGCAAGGAGGTCTACTGTCAGTGCGCACCCCCATAGTAGACTCTCAGCAGCGCCCTGTGCTGGCGGGCAATGGGTACGTGTAGGTAGGCCTCCTTCAGGTTGATTGAGGAAAGCCAATCCCCTAGTTCCAGCGCCTGCAGGGTGGACTTGAGGGTTTCCATCTGAAATTTCTTGTACTTTGTGAACCCATTCAGGAACTTGAGGTCGAGCACTGCTCGCGTTCTTCTTGGGTACGAGGAACAACAGTGAGTACAGGCCCCTGCCCTGTTCCATGCCCGGTACTGGCGCGATTGCTCCAATGCCGGCGAGTCTTGCTATGGCTGATTTCATGAGACGCCTCTTTGCGGCGTCCCTCAAAGCCGGCGACCCGATGAACCTGCTGGGTGGCCAGGTCACCAGTTCGATACAGTACCCCTCCTTGACAACGGACTTCACCCACTCGCCTGAGATATGAGTGCACCATATCGGACCGAAATGGGCTAGGCCCCCCCGCCCCCACCCCCCAAGGAGGAGTAAGACCTCGGGGGGCATGGCAAGGCCGTCATTGGGAGGGCTTTGGGCCCGGTTGCTTGGTTTTGGGCCTTGACCTGTTGTTGTTCCTGGTACTTCGGGTGGGGTGCCATCCGGGCTTATGGTACTTATCCTTGGAGTAGTACTGGCAGGCAGTTCCCCTCGAGTATCCCTGTCTATGGTGCTCGGAACGAAAGGAACCCGCCTTATTCCTTCTCTTGTCCGTATTTGGCGTGAGGGCCTTCTTCTCCTCTGCCATTTCCTCCAGCATCTTGTCGAAAGTAAGGCCGAAAAGCTTGCTCCCCTCGAACGGGTCCAAGGTCAGGGTGGTCTTTGATGCTGGGTCCATTTTCCACATGCGGAACCACAGACGCCGTCTGGCCGCCACATTGATAGCTGCTGCCTGTGAGCTGGCCCTCATTGAATCTATAGAGGCGTTCGCGATGTAGGATGCGGCTGAGACGATTCTGTCCATCCTGGCAGCCCATTCCCGGGGCTGCAACTCGGGGTCTCTTGCCTCCTCCGTCCAGTTCAGGATCGCCTTTGCGGCGAAGGTAATTGCCGTATCGGCCCTAAGGCCCGGACGGCCACTCTGCGAATGAGCTTGTCCAGCACTGGAACACCTTGTTGGGGGAGGCCATCGACAGGGTGGCTCCAAGACGTCGTCTCCCGTTGTCTTGTCACTGCAGGGCCCCTTGGTTTACTGAGGGGCTGCGATATATGAAACAGGTAGGTAGGAGACTAGAGCGACGCTGACGTCGGACTCGCTCTGAATCTGACCAACTTCTCCATAGGACCCACTTGCAGTCCTATGTTGAGGCTGTGAGGACAGCAAAGGAGTTCTTTGCTGCCCTCATAGCGTCTGCGAAGTCGCGTTCAGCAGAGCTGTTCTGGGTGGTGCGGGGGCTGGTCAGTCCGGCCTCCCTCCGCCTGGACGGGGACTTGTCCCAGGCCCGCTGTGAGGAGTTTGTCACCTACTTTGCAGACAAGATTGCTCAGATCCAGAGTAACTTTGACAACGGATTGGAAGCAGTAAGTGAGGGGCATGAGGTTATGGAGGCACTGTCTGGTCGATCTTTCTGGGATGAGTTTCAGGAAGTGACGCCGGCTGATGCGGTGGATGTCCTGGGGTCTGTTAGACCCACTAGTTGTGAACTAAATCCGTGCCCATCCTGGTTGGTAAAAGTCTCCAGGGAGACCTTAGGGACGGTGCTGGTGAAGGTAGTGAATGCGTCCCTTTGGCAGGGGAGATTGTCACCCAGTCTCAAGGAGGTGGTGGTGTGCCCCCTGCTGAAGAAACCATCTTTGGATGTGGACGCACCCGCCAGCTACCGACCTGTCTTTAATCGTCCCTTTTTAGGGAAGGTTATTGAACGGGCAGTGGCACTGCAGCTCCAGGCGCATTTGGACAGCGTTGGTTTCCTGGACCCTTTTCAATCTTGGTTCCGCTCCGGCTATGGTACGGAGACGGCGTTGGTGGCCTTGGTGGATGATCTCCGCCAGGAGATGAACACAGGATGTTCAACATTCTTGATCCTGCTAGATCTCTTGGTCGCATTTGACACCGTGGACCATGGGCTGCTGCTGAGACGGTTGCGAGACCTGGGGGGTCTGGATGGGAACATTTGGAAGACTATTGCTTGAGAGTAACAGTCAGTGGCTATGCTCCTGAATTTACCAAGCGTAAAGCTGTTTCTTCAACCGGACTTGTCACAATTTGGCAAATAAAACTTTATTTTTTCTCAGCACAAGTAACAATTGTATGGTGTCACTTCATGTACTCTGCAGGAGGTGGGTGATATGCACATTAGGGGTGTGGTTATTCAAATGAGGCAGGGAATGTTCAAAGTAAGGTTGGGCAACACCCACAGTGACCGGTAGACAGCTAGCTTCAGTAGATCTCGAGCCAGGCAAGTGTGGGTGACCCTGGGCTACACCCTCCTCCTTGGCTCCTACTACCAAGACAGCAGACTCCCTATACCCGATAGCTCCAGACACTCAGCCCGTGTTCTCGAAGCACCCAGCTCCGAAGCCTCTTGTGGCTGCTGCCACACAACGATCCAGGGCTGAAGCTGGCCAGATATCACCCTTTGACAAAGAAGGCAGACGGTGAGACGTCCTAGGCCTTTGCCCTCAGCAACACTCGCCCTCAGGACACTCAGCTGCCTCTTGGCCTTATGTGGCTACTGACACTGGCCATGGACACAAACCCCTTCAGCTTCCAACCCAGACTAGGCCTTCGCCATACAACAGGAGGGCACTCAGGTAGCCCAGTTTCAACTGACAGCATGCCTTTACGTGGCTGACTGGGTCACTTGGCAATCACACGACGCAGGCATGCGTGGCTCGTCCATGGCACGGATACCCGAAAATAAGACTTGCATCGAGGATCTCCCCTTCGATGGGGACTTTTCGCTAAGATCACTGATGACACGCTCACAAAAATAAAAAAGACCTGTCAAACCACTCGATCCACGGGGTGGGGGGTGTAAGGTCACTCAAACGAGTATTTTGGGTTCCAACCCCCCTATTCCTATAGGCGAAGGGCCCTCTCCTACCCCTATTTGACCTGATGTCCCAGACAACAGCAATGCAGACAACAGCCTCACCCATCAGGACGTCAGTACAATAAACCCCACCAACGGGGTTGGAACCAACCATCCCTGCCTGGGGGCCAACCATCCTGGTCCTGGGTTTGGCGCCTACAGGGTTGAGATAGCCAGACTTCTTCGTTCTCAAACAGACTCGCACAATTTTATTCTGAGTGGTGCAGGATAACCAACGACAAATGCGTTCAGGACTGGATACACCATCCAATTCACGGTTGTGCCACACCCAAAACCCCATCCCCTCTCCCTCTTTAGGGACACCTCTCACAAGACAGTGCTGGAAGAGATAACCCACTTCTAGCTAAAGGGGCAATTAAAGAAATCTCACCCTCCAGGGCAAACAAGGGCTTCTACTCCCGCTCCTTCACCGTTTGGCAGACGGGGGGAATGAGACCTATCCTCAACCTCAGAGCCCTAAACAAATTTGTCTGCAGGCTCAAATTCAAGTTACCCTCCCCACTATCCTTCCTGCCCTATAGGTGTCCCTTGACCTCCAAGATGCGTACTTTCACATCCTGATTCACCCCGCTCACCAGTGCTTCTTACACTTTATTGCAGATGGCAGTCACTTCCAATATACAGTCCTACCCTTCAGCCTCTCCACGATCCCAAGGGTGTTCTCCAAGTGACAGCTGTCATTGTGGTAGCCCCACAACAACAGGGGATACAGGCATACACTGAACTAGACAACTGGCTCCTGGTAACCAACTCCAAGTCCACCCTGCATTGGGACATAAACTCCACCAGACATCTCCTGCATGAACTGGGCCTCGTCATCAATTGGAGAAAGTCGTCCTTCACCCCCACCAAAGTCCTACCTTTTATCGGCACAGTTCTCGACTCTTCAGCAGCAGGAGCCTTCCTCCTGAAGGACAGTTTCTACATGATTTGGAGGGCAATCAACAGCCTAAAAGCCAGACCCACCAGAACTACCCACTTAATCCTCAGTCTCAGCATGATGGCAGTGATGACTGCTGTGACTCTCTTTGCCCATCTCAGAATGTGCCCCTTGCAGTGGTGAGTCAACAATGTGCACACCCCCATGTTCCATCTCCTCTTGCGCAGACTGACCGTACCAGAGGACGTCCTCCTGTCCCTCCACTGGTGGGAGAAGCAACACCATGCCTTAGTGGCTATGCCATTCCAGCCTCTGGAACCCAAAACGACACTAATGCCAGACACATCCCTCTCAGGGTGGGAAGCCCTTAGGTGAAATCACAGCCCAGGGCACTTGAAGCCCAGACAAGGCAGCGCTGCACGTCAATGTGCTAGGACTGCAGGTGGTCTGCTGGACCCTAAACTCATTTGCCCTGCACACAGAGGGCCGCATGCTCTGGGCCCCTTACCTGCAGGACCACCTCACCCCCTCGAGTTCTAGATCAGCCCCTGTGGTTGGCCGAGGGCACCCTTCTCAAGTTCCCCCGAGTCTCTCAGGTGGCAACCAGGGGGAGTGTGTTCTCAGTGGCCGCTCCGAGGCTGTGGAACACCCTCCCGGTAGCGGTCTGTCTGGCCCTGGACCGCCCCTCCTTTCAATGACAATGCAAGACCTAGCTGTTCCACCAGGCTTTTGGTGGGGAGATGGGAAGTGGGTGGGAGGGTTGGATTTGGGGGGATTTTTGCTCTACTTGGTTTTTGTATTTTTATATTATTGAGATTTTATATTGTTTTTTACCATGTATTTTGTAGCTGTTTTTATTATATCTGTACGCCGCCTTGAGCTGCCTTTTTGGCAGGAGAGGGCAGGTTACCAAATTGCAGTAATTAATAAATAAATAGTCACAATGTGGTACAAAAACAAGCAAGGGGGAGCGAGATCTGCCCCACTCTCTGAGGAGGTGGAGGAACGTCTGTGGGCATGGTGCATCGCACACAGAGTGACCCCGTAGCAGTGCACGTGCCGGGCCCATCGGACGTGCTGGCAGACAAGCTTGAGTTGCGCAGAGACAGACCCCGCCACAAGTTAAACCTGCATCCGGATGTGACCCAAATGCTCTTCTGGACATGGGGATACCGGAGGATTATCCTATTTGTGACAAGAGTCAATGCAAAAGCCCTGGAGTATTGCAGCGTGGAGGGTCATGACCTGGGATCACTCTCCAATGCCTTCCTCATCAAATGGAACCCCGACCTCCTGTGTGTCTTCCCATCCTTCCCTCGGATACCATGGGTCATCTACAAGACCCTGAAAGAGGGAGCACACATCATCCTGATTGCACCCAACTGGTCTCAACAGCCATGGTACGCTGTCCTATGCCAAGCGGCGATACGGCGATGCCTCTGCCCAAATGCTCGGACATACGGTCTCTCAACAACGCCCATCTCAACTGCCACTATCCAGCACGTCCCATCTCCAAAGCTTGGGACTAGCCCTCTCTTCGCCCAAAGAGGTCCGCTTTGCAGTGATCTCTGCCCACCGCCAGCCCCTACAGGACAAACAGGTCTTTTCACACCCCTTAGTAAGAGCCTTCTGGAACACTTAACCCCCGGCCTGGCAGCCCATGCCACAGTGGGACTTGGCACGGAAATATCCTCCCTTTGAGCTGCTGGCATCATGCTCTCTAGGTCACCTATCCATAAAGGTTGTGCTCCTGGTAGCGCTCATCTCAGCGAGATGGGTCAGCGAACTGTTGGTGTTATCAAGTTATGAGCATTGCAACCCTTCTTCCGTTTTCACCGAGATAAAGCAGATCCACGGACTGACTTGCTGTTTGCCCCGAAAGTAGTTTCCAAATTCCATGTAAAGCAGATGATTTCGTTACCTGTGTTCTTCCCCAAGCCCCACTTCTCCCTGGAGGAGGCCCTACTCCATACCCTTGAGCTTAGGGGAGCTTTGCTGTTCTACCTTTCCAGAACTAGATACTTTAGGAGGTTGGACTCTTCGTTTGTATGATATGGAGGCAGAACTATTGGGGTCTCTGTGACGCCCCAGAGACTATCCAAGTGGATTCTCAAAAGCATTATTGTTGCCTACAGCTCTACGCACGTGACACCCGCCCCGAGGCATGAGAGGTCACTCCACACGTGCAATGGCAGCCTCAGTGGCCAACTTCCATTTCACCCCTATTGACCCGATACGTGAGGCAGCAACATGGGCCTTCCCACATACATTTGTGAAACATTAATGGAAGCAGCTGCGGGCAAGGCAGCACTCTCCTCCATATCCTGCCTGATCATTGTTGTGTCACTTAATTCTGCACTCTACCCCATTTCCTGTTGATAACCTTGTCGCGAAGGAACATGAGGCCACGCAGGAGAGATACGAGACTCTAGGTCTAACACGGATGTAATGCTGAGAACTGACAGCTCAAGCCACGTAATCATGTCATGTAAATGGACAGTTGGGAAACTGCAGGAAGTGGAGACATTTAAAGAATGTGGTTTCAGGGAGATGCCAGACAGAATCCTATGGAGATGCAAATGGACCTTCCTGTTTACCTCTCTGCGGACGTGACAACTCAGGTTGGGTCAGTATAGAGACAGGTACATGTACCTAATAAGGAAAGCAAGGAGCCCTGAGACTGGGGGGAAAAGCACGTTTGTTAATAGGAGGGTTCATTCAAAGTTATGAGAACTCATTGCTTGCATTTGCAATACATTTTGTTGTTGTGCCCGACACCCCCCCCCCCTTCCTGTTTCTTCCACTGCTTATCAGTATCCCATAAGCAAGACTCACGGGGCGCCTCAAAGAAATTCAGGTTACTTACCAGTAATGGTTCTTCGAGAGAGCTCCGCCCTCTCCTTCCCCTCTCCTCAGCTGGTAGGGGTTGGAAGGAACCGAGGCAGGGAGGCTCCCCTCCTCTCTCGAGAGAGCAAATGCCCACGCCTGGAGGAGCGAGGGGAGCAGAGGCTAATATCTGCCTCTGTCCAGAGTATTCTATAGTCTGCCTAGCAACTGTTGACACAGCGTTCCGGACCAGCTGCTGCGCTGGAAGGTCAGCCCAGGAGTGAGAATACGCAGAGCTCTCTCAAAGAACTCAGTTACAGGTAAGTAACCTGAATTTGTGGACTGGACTGTAAGAACACGCTGACTAATGTGCTCCAACTGAAAACTTACATTATACGGGATGTTCAAAATCTTTAAATGAAACAAGCCTCAGTCGTATCAAAGTCCCATTCGACTAAGCTTGCACGATTGACAGGCAAGAAAGGACTCACGCTACGTTGGCCCCAAGCAGGAACGCACCATCGCCCTAGATCACAGCTAGGGGAAGGGAGGGAGTGGAGCCAACCCTGGGGGTTTGGGGTCGTCCTCTCGGCATGGTTATTCCACACAAGGCCGGCACCTCTGTGGTCAACGCCCCAGCAATAAAAGCATCTTTGCTAGAGAGCTCAGCAGCTGGAAATACACAGAGGATTTGATATTCAATGATTTTAAAACACCAGGATATGGATCTGGGAGAGGAAGGGACCCAGGTCTCCAGGGCAGGCAGTGCTGCTCAGGGGACCGAGCTCCAAACACGAGGGAGGGGGAGCAGTGGAGCCCCCAAGTGTCTGGGGCTAGAGAGCTTGGCCAGTCTCTAGGAACTAAACTGCCTGCTGCCCCCCATCCCCCCAGTGACTTGCCATGTATTCCAGTAGATGCCCAGCTGCTTCCTAGCCTGTAAACTAGGAAGGGGGGCTGCGCCACAAAGTTGCCAAGAGCCTGCCCCAGGGCTCCACCCCCCCCCCCATTCACACTGCTGAAACTGCCCCACAGTAAGGGGCCAGGCCGGCCGGCCTCTACCCCACAGCATCCCATAAACTGAACTGGGCTGCCCCTTGCCAGAGTCACAGTGGGGCAGCAGCAGGAAGGGCAGGCGCTGGGCCAGACCCCTTTGTGTAGCAGATGGGGGGGTGGGGAGTGGCCTCGCTAGCACGGGGGTCATCCGGGGGCTACGACCCAGTGGGTATGAAACCACCTGGGCACCACCGCAACGCCGTATCTGGCAGCTCACAGGCCGGCAATGCCAACGCTATGAAGACAAACCATGCTTGTTTGCACGGTGGGCCGGGCATGCTGGGAAAACCCCGGCCAACCCCAAGCAAGGACGTTCCCATGGGACGGTCAAGGTGCCCTTGAGCCCCAGTCTGCACCGTGGGGTCTCCAATCAGAGCAGCAGGAGCAAAGTGCTCCGGGGGGCGACTGGGAAAGGATTATTTGAGGAAGATGGGCCAATCTTCTGAGGGGGGACTGGCTACGGTCGGACAGCCCAACCGAGTTAGAACAGCCGTGCTTTGAGCGGGGGCCGGGGCAGCTCATGAAAAGCCCATTTCAGGCGAGAGACTCACTTTGCAGCACGGGGAACTTCTGAACGAGCCCAGGCTGGAAACGGGACCCTCAGAGTGGAAACTCTCTGTAGCTTCAGACTGAGACTGAATCCTATTTCCTACAGAAAAGGGTTGGTCTCAAGCCGGCGGTGGGTTCAGCTCTGCTCTAAACAGAGCAGTGAACGACCGGAACCCCTTCCTCCGACGGGCAAGCGCGGCGGGTGCCGTACGATCCAGAGAGTCTGCACGTACCTTCTCTGCGAGCAACGGGGCTGTGGGGGCGACCGTATCCCTACGCCCTGCAGCCATGGGGCTACGGGTAGAAACCCTGCCCGGCCAGACGGGGGAACGTAGTTCCCAGGGGCTGGTAGCTGGAAACCTGCCTGCTCCCAGGCTGGATGCTGCGGAGGGGGGGGTGCGCGTGCTGGCGGCGCACTCCAGGCACTTGTGACACGGGGAGGCAGCAGCGGCGTTAACAGCAACTTTAATCCCATCCAGAGCTCTGGGACAGACACGGACGTTTCCAGCAGGAGGGTCCCCGCCCTGACCCCATTGCAAGGGCAGCTCCTGCCCAGAGAGGGGGAAGCCCGGCCGGCTGGGGAGCAGGTTCTGGAGCTGGGGCAGCACAGGGGCTGGCCCCATGCTGAGTCCCTAGAGCAGGGGGATGCGGCTGGGCTCCCAGAGCTGCCGGGCCAGGGAGCAGGCCTGCTGGATCACAAACTCGGTGGGGACGATGCCCAGGTGGACGGTCAACAGCTCGTAGCACTTCACCACCTCGCCCGTGTGGGCCTTGCTGTAGTAGCGGAGGAGCTTCCTGCGGGAGGACGGGATGGGGGTCAGCAGCGCCCACGTGGCACAGGCTCCACCAGCAGGAGGCACCCAGGGGATAGGCTGCAGCAAACGCCTCAACTCGCCCTGCGGGTGCAGCTAGACACTGAGGGGCAGAACCAGGGAGACGAGGCAAAGTCTGGTGCCTGGAGCTCCGGGTTCGAATCCTGGCCCTGAATGGGGGCGGGGGGTGGATGGAACTGGGCACTGGGTGAACCAGGCATCCTCATAATGCCCAGGGACGGGGGCTCGGATCCAGCCTTGCAGCAGCTCACAGGGCTCCCCCGAACAGGAGAAAGGAAGGGAGCTGGGGTGCGTGTGTGTCCCCCCCCACGCACCTGTAGTAGTCGCCAGCCAGCATCCCCACGGGGGCAGAGTCGTCGGACAGAACGGGCACCTCCATCACCTCCAGCTTGTGACCCTGCAGGGAGAGGGCACAGCGCCGAGTGTGGGGTGGAGGGGCGTGGCCGAGGGGCTTGCATGCCGGGGGAAGGACTCTCCCGTTTCCCTGTCCCGCTGCCAGGACCAGTCTCAGGCAGGTGAGAGACCGAAGGTGCTCACCCCACCCGCTCCCCACGCTCCTGTCCTCCCGCGCGGCCCCTCCCATCTCTAGGGAACCACATGTCCTGTCCCCGCCCCCACGTACCAGCTCATTCTCAAACCAGAGGAAGTAGGTACAGTAGTAATCCCCGTCGCGCACCGTCAGCGTCGTGTAGCCCTTCTGCAGATAGCGCCGCGTCAGGGCAAGCAGCGACCAGACCTGCAGGGGGGAGAAATGGGGGAACCCTGCTCAGAGCGCACTAACCCTACAGCCCCAGCTGAGACCCTCTATCCCGCTCCAGCAGGCTGGGTTCAGGTAAAGGGGATGGGAGCCGAGTTCCAGCAGGGCAGCAAGAGAGGAGCCAGGGGGAGGCAGCCAGGGTAGGGGCAGAGCCCTTAGCCAGGCATGGGAGGAGGCAAAGGGGGGCATGTGCATGGGGACACAACCCCTCCCCCCCCCGGCCAGGTGCAGGGTGAGGCAGAGAGGGATAGGTGCATGGGAGCAGGCGCAGGGGGAAGGCAGAGGGAGACAGGGGCATGGGAGCAGGCGCAGGGGGAGACGGGCATGGGAGCAGGCTGAGGGGGGAGGCAGAGGGAGACAGGGGCATGGGAGCAGGCGCAGGGGG
>QEPC01008216.1:5670600-5699516 GCA_003113815.1 Sphenodon punctatus
ACTATGTACGGGGGGGGAGCTGGGGGGGAATGGGCCCTGCTGGGGCACTCCACTCCAGTGCGCAGATGTACTCTAGGTGCCCGCAGGCCCCAGTGTGGCTACACCGATTGTAGCTATGCCGGCTACAGGGGCAGACCTATGGGCACCCAGCAGAGGGCAGTGAGGGGGCGCACCCCAGCAGGTTGCTCTCCTGATTCTCCATGCTGAGGGGATTTCCCGCTGTGCCTCGCTGCCTTCTCTTAAGGGCGGTGCTGCTGGAGGCAGGCTGTACAGGGATGGTGTCTCTGGTGAGACCGATCCCGCAAGAGATCCCTTCTGGCTCCCAGGTTCTGTATAAGTAGGGACCCGTGCTCAGTTCAGTTTCTCCATTGATGGCAATAGAGGAAACACAGTGAACGTGGGCCCCTGGACAATGGTGCAGCAGGCTGCTGTGGGCAGGCATGTGCTACATATTGCCAGCGCCTTGGCACCGGCCATTCCCGTCTGGGCATGCGGGAGCATGTGACAAGAGGGAAGCCAGTCCGCTGAGCCACGCTGGCCCTGAGAAAACATGGCTGCAGTCCTGTGCCTACGTTGTCCGTCGGCGAGGCAAAGGCAAATCTTTCCCCTATGAATGAGAAGCCAAAGGCCGGGCGGTGGCAGCGCGGCAGAGGTGGAGCTGGGTTCTACTCCCAACAGAATGAGCAGAGTATGAAACTGCTGCAGAAAAAGCAGACGGCGTTTGGCCGGGATACCAGGTGCATCACTTCCCAGAGACGGAAGCTAACAGTGCCCCTGTACTCAGCCCGGGCGAGGCGTCGCCCGGGGAGCTGACCATGCCCAGTTCCGGGCACCGTGCTGCTAGACGGATGCCAGGAAACGAGACGATTCAGGGAAGAGCAACAAAGATGGTGGAGGGTTTGGGATACAGCTCATCCAAGGAAAGGCTGGCAGAACGGGGAACTGAGGGGCTGGTGAGGGGCACCACGGCAGTTTTCTAATATCTAAAATGTTTCCACAAAATAGATGCCGGAGTACCCAGACTGCAGCATGGGCACCCAGCAGCAGGAGCCCATGCAGCCGCTCGAGGAGGATGAGGTGAGGAATTGCCATTGCTGGAGGTTACCCAAAGCCAGCGGGACAAGCACCTGCCTGTGACGCTGCACTGAGGGGGTGGGGGTGCAGTCTCATAAGAACCTACTCAGTGCCAGACTGGGTTAGACCCATGGTCCGTCGAGCCCAGCATCCTGTCTCCGACAGCAGCTGATCAAGAAGTCTCCCATTCCAGTAATTCCTCAAGGGACTGGTCTTCTCAGGGCTGGTCAATGTGCTTGGTGCTTCTTGGTGGAGGTCCCTGGTGGCGTGCTGCCCCCCACCCCCTCCCTTTTTCCTGAGAAGCTGAAAGGGCTGTAGGGCTCATTTCCCAGCTCTTTGACTGCAGGACTGGGAACATCCCGGTGACACAATGCCAGCGAATGCACCTCACCGATGTTGGAAGAAGTCTGCTTGGCAGGTAAATTGCCCGTTCCCCCAGAAGACTAAAATGAAGTAACAGGGCATGGGTGCGTCCCCTGCCTGCTACCCCAATCTGACCTTGCGGGGCCAAGAAACCAAGCAATACCTAGGGTCTGGTACCGAGGGTGCTGGGCACGTGTTGTGGGGTTTAGAACTTGGGCAGGTTTCTGACTTGGGGTGAAGTTTTGTTTCAGATGAGCTCACTGCAACAGCTCTCCTTGTCCCGGCACACTCAAGAGAAGCTACGGGCGTCCCTTCCTAGAGGACAGCTGATGCCCTGCCTGACCCCAGGTGTAATGCTAGCAGCAGAATAGCCAGGAGCAATCTGCCGGCTCTTGGCTCCAGAGGAGTGGAGGGAGCTTGCTTCAATTATTGTACAGAACCCAGAGCTGCTGCCAGCACCAGGGCCGTTGGTGGAGAGGCAGGCACCTGAACAAAGAGCAGCTCAAGGCCTGGAGCTGATTTATGGGCCATTAGGGGAGAGGTCTCCAGCGATTTGATTTGTGGGGTTAAGGCGGCCAAGTCCCCTGAGTGCCACGGGGCCAACGCCGGCCCAAGAGCTTCCGTTAGAGAAGGGGAACCCGGAGGAGACCGTTCTCTCTCTGGTTTAATTCATTGCAGGTGCGTTTAGAAGTTGATTAGCCAGCCTGTCAGACAGGCCTATTAACCAGATACCCGTCTCCAGAGCCATTATGCGGGCGCAGGGCACACTCCTGGGGGGAGCAGCGCAGCTTGATGGCAGGCCTGGGGCTCTTAAACTGTGCTCTTACCACATGGGAAGAGAAGAGTCTGTGATAACTAGGAAACCAGCATAACAGACCCTCCGCCCGGCAGCCCCGGGGGAGCTGTAACCAGCAGAGGCAGCTGGACGCCAAATGGGGGCTCTGCAGCTCCATGGGCTGGCCCCCCCCGCCATGCCATCCAGGCCAGAGCGAGGTGCAGGCGTGCAGACACCTGGGAGGGGGATGCACCTGGGCAGGTGTGGTGCAGCCGCAGAAACTGCTCCCAGCCGGCGTGTCTGTGCAACTCCAGGGCCACAATTACTCTGTGGAGCCAGCAGGAGTGTGTGTGCGTGTGCGCATGCGGGGGCAAGAGCTATACTGGTTCCAAAAAAGGACTGGAAAATGAAGGAACGAGCAGACCCTCCAAAGGAGGGAGCATGGCCAGGCCGGGGTACAAAAGGGGTTGGTAAGGGGGGCACAGAGGCCACCACCACCCCCATTTGGCCATAGACACAATCTTAGAGGTCTCTATACTAAAGACCGGGGTTTAGGGAATAAACAGGATAAACCTGGAATCGTACTACATGAGGAGAACTATGATTTAATAGGCAGCAGCATCAGTCGGACTTGGTGGGATAATCTCCCAACTGGGATGTAGGAATCGAAGGCGAGAGGTGGCTCCGGAAGGATGCAGGTCAGAAGGGGAGGGGGAGTGCCGCGCCACCAACAGGGAAAACCCAGTGAACACCAGGCCCCGCCTGTGCAGAAATCTATGGGGCTGAGAGTGAGAGTATCTGGGTAACTTCTAACTGCGGCAAACAACAGATGGGATATTATGGTGGGGGCAGAGGAGCCCCTCCTAGAGCAGACCAGAGACCTCAAGAAGGCATGAACTAGTGATAATGGGGGGACTTTAACCACCATGGAAGCCTGGCATTTGTTTATGTGGGGGGTGCAGCCTCTGAATGTTAAGAAATGGGCAGTTGGGGGGATCTGCGAGGCAGCGAAGGTCACTGTGCTTGGAATGTACGCGGGAGCAGAGCTAAAAGCCACTCTGTGGTGAAGAGAGCTTTTGGGCTATTAAAGCAGTGCTGGAGATGAATTGTTGCCAGAATTAACTTCCAGCTGGAGACCGCTCCGCTTCTATCTACTAGCCGCCCCGAGCTGTTTTCAGGAGGGGCGGGCGGGGTATACATTTCAGAAATAAATAAATACAAATAAAATACTACGGCCTGTGTTCTCCATAACATCTGTGAGACCTGTAGGGCTGCCTTGGAGAAAACTCCACCAATTAGCTTTGGCGAGCCGGTGCCCGTTCCGGGACCAGCTGAATGAAGCAGAGCAGCGCATGGCCGGAGAGTTCCGAGATGCAATGCTAACCAAAATACCCACCATCAGTGAGTTTAATGAGCATCGGCAAACTGGTTTAAGTTGTCTATTTTGCGATCTCAATAAAGCCTTTAGAAATATTTCCTGTGTCACTGTGTTTTCCTCTGCCCCTCCCCCAAAGCTTCCCCGGCCCCCCAGCACCAGGACAGCATACTTCCCCTCCTTGGGCCCCTCCCTATGCTTCTTCCCACCAGGCAGCCTTTCCCTGGGTGTTCCTTATTGGCATTTATAGATTAGCTGTCTGCAGCCTGAACGTCTGAATTTCCGATTGGCGTTTGCAGGCTAGCCGGGTCTGGGAATGGCAATAGGAAGCGCAGAGGCACAGGTGTGCAGCAGGATACTATGCCTCCGCTCCCTCAAGTGCAAGATGGCTAGCAGACGCCCCATCCCCCATTTTCAGTGACACCCCCTTCCCTTCCAAACCCCAGTTCCCAAAGTGGTTTAGCACAATGCCAAACCACCATTCTCCAAGGTCCTCCTCCCCCAAACTTCCCTCTTTTCTAAGAAGAAGCACAGAAACCATGGATTATAAAAAAAAATTAAAATTATTTACAAAAAATTAAACTATTTCTTCCTGCGCCTGCTCCTTTTAGGGCACGTGGGCATGCTCGCTTGGGTGGTGGAACTGGCAGGGGGCATTTTCCCGATCCTCCTCCCGCAGATCTGGCTGTGGAGGAGTGTTTTCCCCTGCCGTGTTGTCTCCCAAGCAACTCCTTTGCAAAAATCCTCCCTGTGCTGCTGGTTGCGGACCCACAGGTCCCGGTTCTACTGGGTGCCTGCGGCAGGGGGTTCCATCCACACCCGTTGCGCTGGCAGACCTGCAGCAAGGCAACAAGAGAAGCCATTAGTTCAGACTGCCCCACACACCTTCCCACCCTGGGGTTTCAGGCCCCCGCCTGCCCAATCTTTAGCCTCCGCCCACCCAAAAGGAAGCAGGAATGAGTACCCGGCCTATGTGGCTGCTAGGGTGGTTGCTGCGGTGGGATCCCAGAGCCATGCAATTCTCCTGCTGCGAGCACCGTAGGGGAGTGAATATCAAATTATACGGAAATCAAGCAGCGCCATTCCCGCCCCCGGCGGCCACCATTTTGGCTTCCCTCCCGCTGCCCCCACCAAACCGCCATCCTGCCATGTTCTCCCCCCCCCCCCACTCCCGTGCATACCATTACCCTCCTGTGGAGCCGTTTCCCAGGGATTTTCTGCTGCTCCTCCACATTCTCCTGGCCGCCTGACAACACAGTAAACAATCAAAAGCATAATTAGATACAAATAAACAAAAGCCTTTATCATGCAGCTGTGTAAATGTAACACACACACACCCCCCGGACGCATTAACTTACCATTCTCCTCTGCCTCCTCTACAAAGGTGATATCCGGCCCTCCGTGCCCTCAACCAGAACCTCCGATGGCGCCTCCAACAAGAGCCAGCTCTCGAGCTGGAGGGAACACACTGCAAGAGTCATGGTGTCCCTGTCTGCTGGCTCTGGGGCAGGGATGGGCACGGAGGGATATCCACCAGCGGTTGCGGGGAGTGGGGGAGCCATATCCACCCACTTCTGGCTGCTCACAAAGGCACAGCCATACAGCCGGGATGCAACGACGGCTCCATCCACACAGAGGAGCTCACAATAGGACGACGTCTGCCTCCTGAGGTTGGAGGTGAAGTTCTTGTCTTGGATCTCTTTGTAGCCACACCTCAAATCCTTGGCCTGCTGCCAGAGCCAGCTTGTGTCTCGGTGCAGCCCTGCTGTAACATTGGAACCGAGATCTCTTGGAACATCGCCTAGTTCCTGTAGCACCTCACCAGGGCATATTGGACCTTCTGCTCTCCCCATAGGGTGATGAAGGCCTTGGTCTCTTCCTTAGCCCTGTAAGAATGAGCTAGTGTCAGCCAGGGGGCTTGCCTAGCAGGGTTGCAAGTGCCGAGGGAACGCAGCGCTGGCGGGCGGATTGGTAGGCGGGGAGTGACTGTGACTGCACGGTGGTGGTCACAATGCTGCTTGTTGCCGGCTGTCTGTTTGAGCCATGGCTCTGGCGACGGTAATCCTCAGTAGGCTGTTCTGAAGAATGTAACAGCTGGGAAAGAGCAAGTGTCAGGCACGTATTCCCAACCAGAACAAGCTGGGAGAACACGTTTGAAAATGGCGCGGTGGGCATTTGAGGTGAGTGATGGGATTGGGGCCTCTCTGCCCCACTCTGGACTTGCAGCGAGAGTGGCGCCAGAAGTGGTTGCTCCTTGAAACAGTCTAGGCTTTTTGCCTGTGGCTCTATGGTACTGGCAGACCTGTACATGTGGAGGCGCTGCATGCAACCTGATTGATGGGATGTAGACACGTGGGTGTGCATTAGCTTGCATTTGCCCGCACCACGGGCTCTACATGTTCTGGGACCCCACTGTGAGTGGGGGCTGCGTGTCCAGCGGGGGGTGGCCACGTTGCGTGTGGGGGCAACCATCTAATAAATGGGCAGGTGGACACCCTCCTGGTGTGGGCTACCATCTCGTTGGTTAACACCTAGCGTCCAGCCTGCCAACAGGTGTGTGAACAAAGAGGGAGGGGAAAATGCAGGCCAGAATAGATCAAGAGGCGGTCAGAGAGTACCTAGCTACTTTGAAGGAATTCAAATCTATCTTCAGGACTGGATGAATTACACTCTAGGGCACTGAAAGAGCTTGCTGAAGTACTCTCAGAACCTCTGTCAATTATACCCAAGAACTCTTAGAAAATAGGTGAGGTGCCAGAAGACTGGAGACAGGCAAATATTATCCCTATCTTTAGAAAAGGAGAGGAGGAAGATCCGGGAAATGACTGTAAGAGTTGTAGGGTGAGGGGCTTCTGGGACGTGGGGGCTTTGGGGTACAGGGTCATGGCACCAGAACAGGGGAAGGGCGGGAGCAAGGCACAAGGACTGGGTGCCATGTAAGGGGATCGGGGAGCAGAGCTGGAGACAGACAAGGCAGCTGGAGTGCAAGAGAGAGGGAGTTACCCCGTGACCAGCAGGCCTTATAGTCTGGCTGCTAGCCAACCGGGAGGCTGGGGGCGTGACAAGGGCAGAGGGCCGGCAGGAGGGGCGTGGCTAGGGGCAAGGCGGAAAGGTCTCTTAGGGGGACTGGCTGGGCTTGAGGCAAGGCAGAGCCGCGGTGCTGCGGGCCCAGCCGCTGCCCCAGAAACCCTGGGGTTGAGGGTTCGGGAGCTGACAATTCCTAGCCGCCCTGATTTCAACACCTGGGAAGATGCTGGAACAGATGATAAAGCAGCCAGTCTGTAAAAGCCCCTTGATGACAAGGCAGCGATTGCTCCTAGTAGCCAGCATGGATTTGTCAGCAACAAGCCGTGCCTGACTTCTCTCCTCTCCTTCTTCGACAGTGGAGGAGGGGGACGCTGTGGACGGACTAGAGCTTTAACCAAGTTTCACACGAGATCCTTACTGACAAGCTTGCACAGTGCAGCCTGGGAGACCCCTGGACCGTTCCCAGCAGCAGACTCTAGAGGCAGGTAGCAATGCAGGGCTCGCTCCTGGGGCTGGGGCTGACTGTCCCAACATCTTCTTGGGTGGAGGGAATCCCTATCAAGTTTGCAGATGAAACAGAACCAGGAGGGGCGTTGAACACCTTGGAAGATAGAATTGGAATTTTTTTAACAAAAATCTTCCTAGGTTGGAAATCTGGGCTAAAATTAAGAAAATGAAATTCAACCAAGATAAATGTAACCTTCTGCATTTGGGGGAAGGAAAACCAAATGCCCGAGACTAAGACGGGGGATCCCTGGCCGGGCAGCAGGCCATGTAGAGAAAGGATCTAGGGATCTGGTTGGTCACAAGCAGCGCATGAGTCAGCGGCGGGACGCGGCTGCGAAGGAGACAAATGGAAAGGCCAGGTGGCATTAACAGAACCGTCCTCTCCAAGTTGGCGACGATGATAATTCCACTCTCTTCAGCGCTGCTCAGAGCTCCCCTGGAGTGTTGTCTGGTGCCTGTGACCCCACTCCCTGCAGCCGCACGGACCCTGCCCTGCCCCGGATACAGCGAGTCCCGCACTCAGCGCTGGCCTCTGCACGGTACCTAGCACAGGCCGAGCGAGGCTCACCGATTTCCCAAGCAGGGCAGCTCACACAAGCCCCCCCCAAGCAGGTCCCTTTGCCTGGACGAGGGAGACAGCAGCCCCCTGGTGTTGAGTGATCCCCTGTCACAGACACATCCCCCCCGGCAGGGGCTGAACGGCCAAAGGAAACAGGGGGAAGATGCCTGGGGCTCCCAATTCCCCTCCTGCACCCGAGGTTGTTCTAGGCTGGGCCCAGGCAGAGCTAGTCAGTGGGAAAGGAGTGGCCCAGGGCAGCCGAATGCACCCTGTGCAGGACATGAACATGCCTCCGCCCGGCTGCTCTCCCCACAAGGCCCCTGTGCCAAGGAGGGCAAGCAGGCGGGAGCAGAGGCTGGCGTCCCAACATGGGGAGTTGAGCCTGGGGTAGGTGGCGGCGGCAGCAGGCTGCAAGCAATGTGCTTCCCATCCCCCTACTCCTCTTCTTGGCCTGGTTGGGGCGAGCATACCTCAGGAGCGGAAGGGAAATCTCGCCCCCATCTCTGTGGTGGGCAGCAGTTGGGCAGGGGAGGGTCCGTGCATGCTGGCAGCTCCTCTCCCAAGAGGGAAGGCCACCGGCCTATAAAGTATGGTTCTAATCACAGAGAGCTGCCCTGGGCCGGTGCAGGCCGGGGGGGCATTCAGCAAGCACCCAGCTGCTCTGGACAGGCATGTGGCAGGGAGGCTTGGCTGGTGTGTGCCCCATCCTCAAGGTCTGAGTCCAGCTCCTGCCTGTGCGGGGCGGAGCCCCTACAGAGTGCGTGCACACACACATGCACACACACAAATGCACACACACGTGTGTACACGTGCACAGAGCAGGAATGCAACGCCAGCCGTGTGCAGCTCCCCCGCGTGCTAAGCAGCTGGAGCTACGGTCTGACCTCTCCCTTGTCATCACCTTTTCTGACAGAACCCAGGCCACGGGCCGCTCCTTTGCTTCTTGAGGCTCCTTGGCTGCTTCCAACGTGGGACTTTTTGCACTTTCCTGTTTATCCAGTGCGGGAAAGTCACCTGCACCAGCTGCTGCCTTGGGGCTGCTTGGCTGCGTCTGCGGAGCAACAGGGTAGGGACTGTGGCTGCCCGGTAAGGGCTGCAGCTGTGCGAATGGAGTGGGACAGCGCCCCAGCCCCATCACCAGGGCAGAGCCTGTTCTAGCCCCAGCAAAGGCCAGCGGTGCCACCGTGTGCCTCTGCCCTACCCACCTCCCTCCTGCAGCATGGACAAGGCGTGTCCTCTGCCCCTCGCCCCCAGTGGGTCACCTACCGCCACGGGCAGCCTCCAGCGAGACACACAGGCACCGTCCGCCAGCCAGAATGGCACCAGGTCACAATTAGCAGCACCATCCACCAGCCAGAGGTTGGGCTGGGAGTGCTGCCTGCAGGCGTCTCTGGTGTTTGCCTGGGGGCTCCGCTCAGGGGCTCCGGAGCAGCCTCAGCACCGAGAGAGGACTGGGTTTGTGTTGGCTGGTTGGGGCTGCTGGAGTCCCCTGGCTTGGATTGCACCGGCACTGGCGGCGGCGGCGGCGGCGGCTGAGCTCAAGCTGGGATGAAAGCATTGCAGGCACAGGAGGGGCCGGCTGCCACAAGTCCCAGATGCTGCTCGCGTAGAACCTGCTCGCTCCTTCGAGAGGCCCTGGCCTTGCTCCTCTGCCCTGACAGTGGCTGGGGTGTGCAGCGCCTGCGAGCGGGGCTGGGGCAGGGAGCAGCACAGCAGAGATGGCCCATTTCAGCTAATGGCAAAACTCCCGCTTCTCCTCCCACCCCAGGCCAGGCTAGCAGCCCTCCCTGAGCCCAGTGACCAGCCTCACTCCATCCCCCATTCTCAGGGCAAGAAGGGGGCTTGGGGGAGCCAGCGAGCTGGGGGTGGGAGTAGGCAGAGCTTTGTGCACAGAGCTGGGAAGGGTTCCGCTCATGCCTCTGTGGCATGGATAAATCCAATGCATGCCCTCACGTCTGCTGCCTTTCCCTGAGCTCCCGCCGCCCAGAGTAGGGACTGGATTCAGCTAGCCGGCACCCTCAAAACGTTCGCCTCGTTCCCCCTCCAGCTAGCCAGCACCNGGAATGGGCCCTGCTGGGGCACTCCACTCCAGTGTGTGTCTGTACTATGTACGGGGGGGGAGCTGGGGGGGAATGGGCCCTGCTGGGGCACTCCACTCCAGTGCGCAGATGTACTCTAGGTGCCCGCAGGCCCCAGTGTGGCTACACCGATTGTAGCTATGCCGGCTACAGGGGCAGACCTATGGGCACCCAGCAGAGGGCAGTGAGGGGGCGCACCCCAGCAGGTTGCTCTCCTGATTCTCCATGCTGAGGGGATTTCCCGCTGTGCCTCGCTGCCTTCTCTTAAGGGCGGTGCTGCTGGAGGCAGGCTGTACAGGGATGGTGTCTCTGGTGAGACCGATCCCGCAAGAGATCCCTTCTGGCTCCCAGGTTCTGTATAAGTAGGGACCCGTGCTCAGTTCAGTTTCTCCATTGATGGCAATAGAGGAAACACAGTGAACGTGGGCCCCTGGACAATGGTGCAGCAGGCTGCTGTGGGCAGGCATGTGCTACATATTGCCAGCGCCTTGGCACCGGCCATTCCCGTCTGGGCATGCGGGAGCATGTGACAAGAGGGAAGCCAGTCCGCTGAGCCACGCTGGCCCTGAGAAAACATGGCTGCAGTCCTGTGCCTACGTTGTCCGTCGGCGAGGCAAAGGCAAATCTTTCCCCTATGAATGAGAAGCCAAAGGCCGGGCGGTGGCAGCGCGGCAGAGGTGGAGCTGGGTTCTACTCCCAACAGAATGAGCAGAGTATGAAACTGCTGCAGAAAAAGCAGACGGCGTTTGGCCGGGATACCAGGTGCATCACTTCCCAGAGACGGAAGCTAACAGTGCCCCTGTACTCAGCCCGGGCGAGGCGTCGCCCGGGGAGCTGACCATGCCCAGTTCCGGGCACCGTGCTGCTAGACGGATGCCAGGAAACGAGACGATTCAGGGAAGAGCAACAAAGATGGTGGAGGGTTTGGGATACAGCTCATCCAAGGAAAGGCTGGCAGAACGGGGAACTGAGGGGCTGGTGAGGGGCACCACGGCAGTTTTCTAATATCTAAAATGTTTCCACAAAATAGATGCCGGAGTACCCAGACTGCAGCATGGGCACCCAGCAGCAGGAGCCCATGCAGCCGCTCGAGGAGGATGAGGTGAGGAATTGCCATTGCTGGAGGTTACCCAAAGCCAGCGGGACAAGCACCTGCCTGTGACGCTGCACTGAGGGGGTGGGGGTGCAGTCTCATAAGAACCTACTCAGTGCCAGACTGGGTTAGACCCATGGTCCGTCGAGCCCAGCATCCTGTCTCCGACAGCAGCTGATCAAGAAGTCTCCCATTCCAGTAATTCCTCAAGGGACTGGTCTTCTCAGGGCTGGTCAATGTGCTTGGTGCTTCTTGGTGGAGGTCCCTGGTGGCGTGCTGCCCCCCACCCCCTCCCTTTTTCCTGAGAAGCTGAAAGGGCTGTAGGGCTCATTTCCCAGCTCTTTGACTGCAGGACTGGGAACATCCCGGTGACACAATGCCAGCGAATGCACCTCACCGATGTTGGAAGAAGTCTGCTTGGCAGGTAAATTGCCCGTTCCCCCAGAAGACTAAAATGAAGTAACAGGGCATGGGTGCGTCCCCTGCCTGCTACCCCAATCTGACCTTGCGGGGCCAAGAAACCAAGCAATACCTAGGGTCTGGTACCGAGGGTGCTGGGCACGTGTTGTGGGGTTTAGAACTTGGGCAGGTTTCTGACTTGGGGTGAAGTTTTGTTTCAGATGAGCTCACTGCAACAGCTCTCCTTGTCCCGGCACACTCAAGAGAAGCTACGGGCGTCCCTTCCTAGAGGACAGCTGATGCCCTGCCTGACCCCAGGTGTAATGCTAGCAGCAGAATAGCCAGGAGCAATCTGCCGGCTCTTGGCTCCAGAGGAGTGGAGGGAGCTTGCTTCAATTATTGTACAGAACCCAGAGCTGCTGCCAGCACCAGGGCCGTTGGTGGAGAGGCAGGCACCTGAACAAAGAGCAGCTCAAGGCCTGGAGCTGATTTATGGGCCATTAGGGGAGAGGTCTCCAGCGATTTGATTTGTGGGGTTAAGGCGGCCAAGTCCCCTGAGTGCCACGGGGCCAACGCCGGCCCAAGAGCTTCCGTTAGAGAAGGGGAACCCGGAGGAGACCGTTCTCTCTCTGGTTTAATTCATTGCAGGTGCGTTTAGAAGTTGATTAGCCAGCCTGTCAGACAGGCCTATTAACCAGATACCCGTCTCCAGAGCCATTATGCGGGCGCAGGGCACACTCCTGGGGGGAGCAGCGCAGCTTGATGGCAGGCCTGGGGCTCTTAAACTGTGCTCTTACCACATGGGAAGAGAAGAGTCTGTGATAACTAGGAAACCAGCATAACAGACCCTCCGCCCGGCAGCCCCGGGGGAGCTGTAACCAGCAGAGGCAGCTGGACGCCAAATGGGGGCTCTGCAGCTCCATGGGCTGGCCCCCCCCGCCATGCCATCCAGGCCAGAGCGAGGTGCAGGCGTGCAGACACCTGGGAGGGGGATGCACCTGGGCAGGTGTGGTGCAGCCGCAGAAACTGCTCCCAGCCGGCGTGTCTGTGCAACTCCAGGGCCACAATTACTCTGTGGAGCCAGCAGGAGTGTGTGTGCGTGTGCGCATGCGGGGGCAAGAGCTATACTGGTTCCAAAAAAGGACTGGAAAATGAAGGAACGAGCAGACCCTCCAAAGGAGGGAGCATGGCCAGGCCGGGGTACAAAAGGGGTTGGTAAGGGGGGCACAGAGGCCACCACCACCCCCATTTGGCCATAGACACAATCTTAGAGGTCTCTATACTAAAGACCGGGGTTTAGGGAATAAACAGGATAAACCTGGAATCGTACTACATGAGGAGAACTATGATTTAATAGGCAGCAGCATCAGTCGGACTTGGTGGGATAATCTCCCAACTGGGATGTAGGAATCGAAGGCGAGAGGTGGCTCCGGAAGGATGCAGGTCAGAAGGGGAGGGGGAGTGCCGCGCCACCAACAGGGAAAACCCAGTGAACACCAGGCCCCGCCTGTGCAGAAATCTATGGGGCTGAGAGTGAGAGTATCTGGGTAACTTCTAACTGCGGCAAACAACAGATGGGATATTATGGTGGGGGCAGAGGAGCCCCTCCTAGAGCAGACCAGAGACCTCAAGAAGGCATGAACTAGTGATAATGGGGGGACTTTAACCACCATGGAAGCCTGGCATTTGTTTATGTGGGGGGTGCAGCCTCTGAATGTTAAGAAATGGGCAGTTGGGGGGATCTGCGAGGCAGCGAAGGTCACTGTGCTTGGAATGTACGCGGGAGCAGAGCTAAAAGCCACTCTGTGGTGAAGAGAGCTTTTGGGCTATTAAAGCAGTGCTGGAGATGAATTGTTGCCAGAATTAACTTCCAGCTGGAGACCGCTCCGCTTCTATCTACTAGCCGCCCCGAGCTGTTTTCAGGAGGGGCGGGCGGGGTATACATTTCAGAAATAAATAAATACAAATAAAATACTACGGCCTGTGTTCTCCATAACATCTGTGAGACCTGTAGGGCTGCCTTGGAGAAAACTCCACCAATTAGCTTTGGCGAGCCGGTGCCCGTTCCGGGACCAGCTGAATGAAGCAGAGCAGCGCATGGCCGGAGAGTTCCGAGATGCAATGCTAACCAAAATACCCACCATCAGTGAGTTTAATGAGCATCGGCAAACTGGTTTAAGTTGTCTATTTTGCGATCTCAATAAAGCCTTTAGAAATATTTCCTGTGTCACTGTGTTTTCCTCTGCCCCTCCCCCAAAGCTTCCCCGGCCCCCCAGCACCAGGACAGCATACTTCCCCTCCTTGGGCCCCTCCCTATGCTTCTTCCCACCAGGCAGCCTTTCCCTGGGTGTTCCTTATTGGCATTTATAGATTAGCTGTCTGCAGCCTGAACGTCTGAATTTCCGATTGGCGTTTGCAGGCTAGCCGGGTCTGGGAATGGCAATAGGAAGCGCAGAGGCACAGGTGTGCAGCAGGATACTATGCCTCCGCTCCCTCAAGTGCAAGATGGCTAGCAGACGCCCCATCCCCCATTTTCAGTGACACCCCCTTCCCTTCCAAACCCCAGTTCCCAAAGTGGTTTAGCACAATGCCAAACCACCATTCTCCAAGGTCCTCCTCCCCCAAACTTCCCTCTTTTCTAAGAAGAAGCACAGAAACCATGGATTATAAAAAAAAATTAAAATTATTTACAAAAAATTAAACTATTTCTTCCTGCGCCTGCTCCTTTTAGGGCACGTGGGCATGCTCGCTTGGGTGGTGGAACTGGCAGGGGGCATTTTCCCGATCCTCCTCCCGCAGATCTGGCTGTGGAGGAGTGTTTTCCCCTGCCGTGTTGTCTCCCAAGCAACTCCTTTGCAAAAATCCTCCCTGTGCTGCTGGTTGCGGACCCACAGGTCCCGGTTCTACTGGGTGCCTGCGGCAGGGGGTTCCATCCACACCCGTTGCGCTGGCAGACCTGCAGCAAGGCAACAAGAGAAGCCATTAGTTCAGACTGCCCCACACCTGTCTCTTATACACATCTAGATGTGTATAAGAGACAGGCACAGGAGTCTGCAAAGCTTCCTCATGAATCTTCAGGGAATTGTGCTTCCCCAAAGCAGCAGAAACCTCTCCCGGACACCTCGCTTCTGCAAGGAGCTGGGAAACCAAAGCCATTAACAATGCACAGCAGCTGCAGGGTTTTTATTGGCCTGTAGAAGTGCTTAGCGGGAGGCTTTCCAACCATTGCAAACCCAGGAATTCCGAGACCCTTGACAACCCTGGGCCCTGCCATGCCTCTGTTCTGAGCAGGAAGCTGCGCTCGGTGTGCGGAATCGGGGACGGGTGGCTCCAGTGGATTGGGGCTTTGATAATCAAGAGAGCTGTTTAACTGGGGCAGGATGCTGGGAATGGCTCTCGATGCTTGGGGCAGCAGGTGGAAGGTGGAGGTCTCTGGCTAAAGTAGCAAGGCCAGTAGGAATCACAAGTTCAAAACCAAGCCACGGCCAAGGCTTCAGGCCATGACCTTTACACTGCAGTAAATGGGGTTCAGCAGGTGGCATTACAAAGGGTCAGAGACGCAGGCCCTCCCTAACTGGTACACCTCCTCCCTGTAGGCAGCGCAGTTTGACCTAACCCCGCCCCCCCGCCAACTCCCTGCAGCAAGGCGTCCCAGTTACCAGCATCCCCTGCTCTTTGTAGCCCAGCGCCGTATTAAACTCTAGCTCCCCAACTCGCCGTGGAATTTCCTGGCTGGTGGATTTCAAGGGGCCAGTCTGGCTGCACTTTGCACTTTGGCAGCGGAAGATCGGAGTGTCAGCTTGAACATTTGATATCCATGGAAGAGCAGCTGAGAGAGAATGCTGCTGGCCTGGGCGAGCCGTCCCAGCGCAGGGCAGCGTCCAGGACTACAGGCGCTCTGTTGTCAATGCCGCCGCCGGCCGAGGGCTCCGACCTCTTATCTGACAGCTGTGGCACAGGAAGAAACGAAGCCCCTCGCCCCTCCTGGTGCCCGGCCTGAGCTCCCCGCCAGCGATTGATGCGGCGGCGGCCGGGGCTGCACTTCTCTCAGCGGCCAGCCAGCTCACACAAAGGCACCATGTGGAAAAGTCTTTGTCAGGGGGCTAACGAGGGGATTGGGTTACCCTGGCCCAGGTACAGGCAGCAGCTGCTTTCATCTTGCTGATAGCTCCCACGGGAAACGCCGGAGCGGACACTACGCCTACCAGCAGGTCACGGCACGGCGGGCTGCAGCGCTGCCTGCGGGGCTTTTTCATGGGTCTGCACCTTTAAAACCCTTTAACAATTCTCACCTGCCATGGGCTCTTTTAAACCACAGGGGTGTGTGTGTGTGTGGGTGTGTGTGTGTGTTTGAGCCCCTGTGCAGGAGTAGGAAGAGAACAGGGCAAAGGAATTAACAGGGAAGCACGAGGGGCAGCTTGGGAATTAGTCCGAAATTGCAAGAGAACCAGTTGAGAAGCTCTTTACTGTCTGTAGGAACAAGGGTTGATTCTGGCAGCGCCCACTAGCCTAGCTCTGTGTCCTGTCCCCTTGGCTGCCTCTAGCAGCAGCTGAGAAGCTGGGCAGCTGCCGTGCCCAACACGGTGCTCTCTGGCGGCAGTAAATCCAGCGCCGCACTCCCCTGCAGGTGGCTGGGCCCCCGGAGAAGCTGCGCTGAGGCCGGCCCGCCAACCATTCCTGCCAGCGACCAGGACGCTCCCCAAGTGAGTGAACCTGGAGACTCAGCCCCGAGAGCCCAGGCAAGAGAAGTTCCCTTGGCCCTGGGGCTGGGCGTGCACTGTAGCAGCCCCCAAAGGAGTCCAATAGTCTTTGCGGGCTGGAGTTCGACTCTGCCGGGGGCTCCTCTGCCCCTGGGGACTGTGATCTGCTCCGTCTCAGCCACCCACAGCACGACAGGGCTGGGGGGCAGGATCAAATCCAGGAGCAGGGACAACCCCAATGTCTTTTCCTGATGCCAAGGGAGGGGGGAGGGGAGCAGAGAGGGGCCAGCATCGACGGCTGATTAGCTGAGAGGCCGGTCGCCGCAGCCAAAGCCGGTGGGTCTCCCAGAGAGCTCAGCGGGTCAGCGTTTTACTGGCAGGGTTTTGCCCTTACAATTCCCAGATCCCCCTCCGCCTTCCAAGGGGCTGCTGGCAGTGTCTCTAAGTCCGGCTGGTACCCTGGAGCCGCCTAGTAAATTCCTGGCCAGGGAGATGCCGAGCGGCACGCTGGGCTGCCAAGAGCTCCACTTACAAGGTGTAGAATTTATTAGACCAAAAAAAGATGAAAAGGAAACCTGCTACTTTTAAAGCCCTTTTCCATACGGTTTCGTTATTATGGCTTGGAACGGCAGCTGCCGCCGCAGCCTGTTTAAAAAGCTGCAAATGAGCAGCCTGCCTGGACTGGAGGGAACCGCCCTGCTGTGTGAAGCTGTGAACTCCTTTCACCTTCATTTCTATAAATCTCTGATCCAGAGCGGAGATTCCTGCCCTGCTCTCCCGGCACCGTCTGGGATCGGGCCCCGGAGACCAGGCTGCTCTTTGCTCTGTGGGTCTTTCTTTCCGTAGCGTGTTCGACTGAATCTGGATCTCTCCTCTGCGCCCGTCCCCCCCCCCGTACCCCTCAATGCTGGTGGAACGTCGGTCTCTCTCCCGCCAACCCCCCATGGGTTCCAGAGTCTCCTCCTGGAGGAGGTTCCGGCTCCAGAGGTCTGCCTGCCTGCCTGCCTGCCCCATCTGCTTTCAACATGTTGGGTTTGACATTAACTAATGTCTCCTATTAGCATTGAAAGAAACCGATCTGGAAAAATTCATTTTCCAGCCGAGTTCAAAGAGGCCACAAGGAGAAGAGGCTTCTCGACGGCGCGCTCACGAGATGGTTTTTGTGGTGAAGCCAACAGTCTGCGAGACGGGCCCAGGGCCCAGGAGGCAGGGACGGAGCCCCCTGATTTACTGGCTGGCGGAAGAGACAGTTCCCTCGCGTGGGGCTGTGGGGACGAGCACCTACCGGCAAAGGGTTGAAGTTCTGGTCCACAAGGTGATTGTGTCCGTGGTCAAAAAACGAGTGTCGCATCACCACGTCGATGCCCCGGCTGGCCAGCATCCCGAGCGTGTTCAGCCACCTGGAGGGGACGGGCAGGAAGATCTGGGTCAGGGCAGGGCATGGGGGCGGGCACAGGCGGGCTGCTCTCCAGCACCTCGGCCAGAGGAGGGCTGGGCTCAGTGACTGGAGAGAGCAAATACAGCCTGGACCCCTGGACCTCACACCTGCCCACTCCCCAGTGCACACACACGGAGCCATGCCCCGGGGGGGGGGGGGGTGCCTTTATGCACGTGTGTGTGCATGTGAGGCTGTGTTTCTATATGCAATTGCATACAGGTATGTGTACACATGTGCAAAGCCATGTGTGTGCCTTTATGTGCACGTGTGTGTGTGTGACTTTCCATCTGCCTTTATGGATGCAGGCACATAAGTGAGTGTGTGTGGGTGCGTGAGTTCATATGTGTGTGCGTGCGAGGCCATGTGTGTGCATGTGCATGTGTGTGTATTTGTGTGTGTGCACGCACATATGTGGGGCCATGTGTGCATCTTTATGCCTTCGTGCATGCATGTGCGCACGTGTGACACACCACCTGTGTGGACGTGCATGTGTGGGCGGGTGTGCTCCCCTTTCTGGGACCTGCCCTGGAATGTCCCCCTGGTAGGTGGGGAGCCACGGCCCCTGCAGGGAGAGAAGCAGCCCAGAGCTCTGGGCAGGGCAGTGACTCACAAGAAGCCGGCCGCGAAGGAGTCGGAGAGATTGCTGCTGGCTCCTGCCGAGGCCGCCCCAACGCCTTCCAACCAGATCTTCTTCCCGGGGGTGTAGCTATTGACCACCTGTTCCCAAGACAAAGAGGCAGCAGCTCCCGGTCAGCTCTTAGCTGGGCAGGCGAACATAGTGCTGGCTGGGGCGGGCTGGGCAGGGGCTGGCTGGGGCGGGCTGGGCAGGGGTGGCTGGGGCAGGCTGGGCAGGCAAACGTAGTGCTGGCTGGGGCGGGCTGAGCAGGGGCTGGCTGGGGGTTGCCCCACCCCACTCCCTTCGCTCTCTTAGAATCCTAGAGCGGGTAATCTAATCCCACCCCTACCGGGAGGCAGGAGAACGACCACTCCAGCATCCCCAACAGGGGCCGTCTGGCCTCTCCTTGAAAACCTCTAGTGACGGAGAGTCTGTGACCTCCCTGGGCAGCTCGCTCCATTACCGCCCAGCCTGGACGGCTAGGCAGTCTATGACCTCCCTTCCTGTAACCGGAGCCCACTGTTTCTGTAGCCCAGCAGAACAGCTCCCTGCCATCTTCATAGTGACAGCCCTTTAGAGCTGCTATCATGTCTCCCTTACTCTTCCCTTCGCTAGGCTAAACATACCCAGTTCCTACAACCTTTCTTCATTAGACTCGTTTTCCAAACCCTTTATCATCCTGTCGCCCTTCTCTGAACCCTCTCCAGANGGGGGGGGGGGGGGGTGCCTTTATGCACGTGTGTGTGCATGTGAGGCTGTGTTTCTATATGCAATTGCATACAGGTATGTGTACACATGTGCAAAGCCATGTGTGTGCCTTTATGTGCACGTGTGTGTGTGTGACTTTCCATCTGCCTTTATGGATGCAGGCACATAAGTGAGTGTGTGTGGGTGCGTGAGTTCATATGTGTGTGCGTGCGAGGCCATGTGTGTGCATGTGCATGTGTGTGTATTTGTGTGTGTGCACGCACATATGTGGGGCCATGTGTGCATCTTTATGCCTTCGTGCATGCATGTGCGCACGTGTGACACACCACCTGTGTGGACGTGCATGTGTGGGCGGGTGTGCTCCCCTTTCTGGGACCTGCCCTGGAATGTCCCCCTGGTAGGTGGGGAGCCACGGCCCCTGCAGGGAGAGAAGCAGCCCAGAGCTCTGGGCAGGGCAGTGACTCACAAGAAGCCGGCCGCGAAGGAGTCGGAGAGATTGCTGCTGGCTCCTGCCGAGGCCGCCCCAACGCCTTCCAACCAGATCTTCTTCCCGGGGGTGTAGCTATTGACCACCTGTTCCCAAGACAAAGAGGCAGCAGCTCCCGGTCAGCTCTTAGCTGGGCAGGCGAACATAGTGCTGGCTGGGGCGGGCTGGGCAGGGGCTGGCTGGGGCGGGCTGGGCAGGGGTGGCTGGGGCAGGCTGGGCAGGCAAACGTAGTGCTGGCTGGGGCGGGCTGAGCAGGGGCTGGCTGGGGGTTGCCCCACCCCACTCCCTTCGCTCTCTTAGAATCCTAGAGCGGGTCATCTAATCCCACCCCTACCGGGAGGCAGGAGAACGACCACTCCAGCATCCCCAACAGGGGCCGTCTGGCCTCTCCTTGAAAACCTCTAGTGACGGAGAGTCTGTGACCTCCCTGGGCAGCTCGCTCCATTACCGCCCAGCCTGGACGGCTAGGCAGTCTATGACCTCCCTTCCTGTAACCGGAGCCCACTGTTTCTGTAGCCCAGCAGAACAGCTCCCTGCCATCTTCATAGTGACAGCCCTTTAGAGCTGCTACCATGTCTCCCTTACTCTTCCCTTTGCTAGGCTAAACATACCCAGTTCCTACAACCTTTCTTCATTAGACTCGTTTTCCAAACCCTTTATCATCCTGTCGCCCTTCTCTGAACCCGCTCCAGATTACCAATCTCCTCCTTGAAGCGACCCAGGTGGGGTCTGATCGGTGCGGAACAGAGGGCAATTATTCCCTCCGCTGACCTGGAGACAAGGCTTCTGTTATCGCAGCCTAGAACTGCATGTGCAGCCATGTCCCGTTGCTGATTCACCCCGATCCCTAGAGCCCGTCTTCATGGGCTGCTGCCGAGCCAGGGATCCCCTCTCTTAGACTCAGGCATATGGTTTTTCTTCCCCAAATGCAGAACTTTACTTTTACCTCGGTTGAATTTCATTTTGTTAATTTCAGCCCAGATGTCCAAGTTCCTATAAAGTTGGTTTTTTAAAAATTCGAATTCTGTCTCCCAAAGTGTCAGGAACCCTCCTTCCCAGTTTTGCCTCATCTGAAAACTTCATCCTGCTCAAACTCCTAAATTCCTCGGGCCAAACCCCGGGCCCCAGGTTCCTTCACGCCATCCCCAACTCTTCTCCCCGGGTGCCTGCCCTTCTGCCCACAACCCCCCCCCCCCCCAGTTGCTGTGCTCTTCTGCCCCACGCAGGGCTGGGTGCTCCTTCCTTCCCTGCCCATGCTCCTGAGGGTGGAACCCCCTGCCCCAGACCTGTGAGCTGGGCTAGCCTCGAGGCTCCTCACAGTGCGGCACTTTGCACCAATACAATAACTTGTACAAGGAGCCAGTGAGAATGGGTTCTGCCCAGAGCCAACCTCACAAGGACAAGGAGGCTCCTTTGTGCCTGGGAGAGCCCAGAGCCTGCACGCATGAGGCTGTGCCCCGTCCCCCTGCCCCAGGCCTCAGCCTCTGGTCCAGCCTCATCCCCTGCTGTGTACGTGGGTGCGTCCCCTCCCCGAGTCTCTCCCCAGAGGCCAAGCTGCATGGCTGTGACAGAGGAGCGGGTGCCGTACTGACAGAGCTGCCGCCCCCAGTGGCCTCCCCTGCTCCAACGCAGGAGAGAGGAGAGGCAGGGGGCTCTGGCAGGCAGGGGGCTCTGGCACGCCCCAGCTGGCTCTAATGCCTCCCAACAGGGCGCAGCACCACACAGCACTGGCACCGGAGCCCAGGACTGACCATGCCGGCAGGGCGTGAGACAATCGCTAGCCACACCGGAGAGGAGGAGGAGGGAATGGAAGGATGCTGGCGTAAGGTCCCTTCCTGCCTCCAGCTGGGAGAGTTGACACAATGCCCAGAACAGCCACCTTCAGCCTGTAATTATCGGAGCCCAACACCTTCACAAGACAGAGAGGAAGCAATAAAAGCAGGGGGGGAGGGGGGGACACGGCAGCGGCTCTAACCAGCGCTTGCCAGCACAACGCACTTCTGCCAAGAGGCTGGAGCCTGCTAGCCCCTGGCTGTGCCGGGTCCCCAGGCTCCCTCCTGGCACAACCATGCCCCAGCCAGGATTCCCCTGGCATCACACTGGGAATTTCTGCCCCAAATCAGGATGAAAAGTCAGACTTTCCGGTCCCAGAGAAACTCCAAACTCTTGCTTTGATCGGTCAAGAGCTTCCAGCCAACTGCCTGGTTTTGCTCCGGGGGCTCTTGGTCACCGGGGGAACTACATCTCCCCTGGTGCCTGGCAGCCCAGCTGGCCGACTCCTGCCTGTAGGCCCCACTCTACCACCAGGGACCCTCCCTGGCCACTGCGCCTTTCCCACCCTAGTTACACACCTGCCTCGTTCCAATGGAGCATCCACTCCTCACAGGGAAAACTCCGCTCTCCCCTTTTCCTGACCAATGGCAGCCCCTGCCTGAGAACGGCACCGTCTCTGGGGCTACCAGACCTCCCCTCTAAAAGAGGACGCTTTTGAAAAACACATGTTGCAGGGCTGCACCAGAACCAATGCATTTTTCATACACACCCTCTTTTAAAGGGGCAGTCTGGTAACCCTCGCCTCCTTCCACCTTGCTGCTTGGCAAGGGAGCGCCTGCCAGAGCGTTCTGCAACGAGCGCGCAGCCCCAAGGGGGTTCCCCGCCAGCCCCCGCCGCCCCCGCCCCCAATGTGCCAGCTGGTGTGAGCTTTGCCCGCGCGCCCCCTGTCACTCACGCACTTTCTGGATTTTCCTGATCTGGTCAGAGAGCGTGTCTAACAGGCGCGTTTTCAGGAAGTCCGTCACTTTGGCCACTCGGCCATCAATGTAGTAACTGGAACGAGAACGAGAATGCAAGAATCAGACAGGGGCTGCATCCAGGACAGTCTACTGCCTGCCCCACGCTGAGCGGGAGGGAGCCCACACTCGCTGCAGTCATTACAGGGGGGTGCGGGGAACACGTCCCCCACAAATATCCTTCCCCTGCAATTCTAGAGATGGGGGTGGAGCTTACGTGGGTCAGTATCCTCCCCTCCCCCCAATTTTTAGCCCAGAGTCCCTGCAGTCCAGGCCTGGAGGCAGAGGGTGCGCTGCCCACAGGGAGCTGCAGCTGGCCCCTGGAGTCCGATGGCAGGGCCGGCCATGGGCCAGGGATGGGAACCGGGTAGGGACAGCCTAGGGACTGGAGTTCGAGTCCTGCTGCAGAGCTAGACTCTGCCCTTGTATCAAATATTGGGATCGAGATCGTCATAAAACACCATTCCAGTGTGGTACAGAACAAGCTTTATTGGAACGGCACACCTTGGTTTGCTATTCTCGGCAGGATTATACTACACACACAGTATTATACAGAGAGTCCCCAGATAAAGGGACCGTGCGTGTCCTGTGACTGGCCAAAGCCTGGAAGCTCGCAGGCTGATTCAGGGGAAAGACGGGGAGAGGGCCCTTTGGTGCTGGGGAGTAGAGCGGCTGGTGAGCGAGGATAAGTTGGGATCCGTGTGTGCGAGGTCTGGAAGGGAGGGAAGCCACGTGATTCACCAACTGGTGAGCACAAGCCCCCACCCAAAGCCACGTTGCATGGCCAGGTCTCGTACACAGCTCTGAGGGACCGGTCCGTAATAGCAAGATGCCACGTCACGGCGACATCACACAGCTCTTCAGCAAATCAGAAGAGCGTCTTCCTGGGAGGAAGGGCCCTGAGCACATTAGCATCTTTATCTTTAGTAGATTGTTCTTTCCTGGCCTGGAAATCGGTGGCAGAGTTGCAAATGTCCCACTTGTCTGTTCACAATGGGTTTCGTTTGTCAACTCCAGGTGTTTGAGCAGGAAGCGTATGTTAAGTGTCTGGCTCTGCCTTTGTCAGTACGCTGATGGGGCCTTATCCACACGTTGAGTCATCTCAGCTTGAATTCCATCACAATCTCAGGCCTGTTGTCTGTTCTGGACTCTCTCTCTGCTCTTTGCCTTTGCTTGACCGAAGTTAGGTCTGGCTTCCTTTGTCCAGGCCAGGAGAACATAAGACACCAATAAAACTATATTCTATCACCACACCCTGACAGGGGTATCAAAGCAAGCTGCCCCACTGCCAGGATCTGCACTCTCCCCCGGCACCCGTTGTGCCCAGGGGATGGCGGCTGGCAACGCTTTGGGGGGCCGTCCCGAGTTCCAAGGCGGCGCGTACTCTCTGTGAGCTGGATCGATCCCAGGCCAAAACAGGCCTGGCTTTATCACTGGGCAGAGGAGCATCTCAGCAAAGTCCCGCCCCGCGCAGTGATTCGAGGCAGGAAACCGGACGGTGAAATGGACTCGAAGCCAAGCAGAGGTCCCAGCCGTTCCAGTCAGTTTCTAGAGGATTTCAGAGCTGGGGGAAGGGGTGCTGGCTCTGCCGCAGGCGGGGTTTCCTGCGCCGCAGCTATTTGTGGGGAATCCAGAGCCCTCCCTGCTTAGAGGCTTTGAAATGGGGGGAGGAAGCCCTTAACCCTTGTGTTCCCCCTGATCAGGCAGTAAAGTCAGGGAGCTCTCTGGTCATTTGCCCAGGTTGGCTGAATACTTAAACCTGCCCCCAAGGCGACTGGGCACCATGCAGTGAGTAACATGGCCCCGCCCAACACCCAGGTGGGGGGGGGGCCATCCCAAAGCTCCTCCCATCTCTAACTCCCAGGATCAGCTGTTGGAGCCCTGGAAGCCCAGGAAACGGGTGTGATGGCGGCGCCCTCTCACTTCAGCAATTGCAATCTTGAACGGGAAAAGCTAAAAGCCCCCTGGGGACCCCTGGAAGCCAGGGCTGCAGCATTCCGGGGATGCTGAGCCGGTCCCCTGGGAAGGTAGGATGTTCCCAGTCCCTCCCCACCCCGCGGTGAGTGCCGAGTGCAGAGAGGTGCCCAGCTTGCTCACTGGGGTGGATACATCTGGTGTTTTCAGACGCTGCAGTCACACACCCCGGGACTCCAGCAGCGATGCTGCCGGTTTGCTACTGGTTTTACAGATCCACACTGGCAGCTCAGCTCTGGGCCAGGCCAGGGACGCCCCCAAAACAGCTGGAGCAGCTGGAGAGGCTAAACCTGACGACGAAAGGCTCTCAAAGACAAAGGCCGATTATCTTCAGAGATGGCCGCCCTGGGAGGCAAGGGAGTGCCAGCACGCTCACGCCCAGCACTGGATCGGAGGCAGGCCTCCCTGGCCAGCATTTCGATTTTCCCAGGGTGGCTGCGCTGGGAATCCAAAGGCACAGAACCAACCTGCCCAGCGGCTGATGGCAGTGACACCGGCGCCACCGAACACAGGAAATGGCAGTGTCTCCAAGACCAGAGCCAGCGTCACTGGGGAGATGCCCATCAGAACCCCTGATTCCGCGAGCCGGGGGCTGAGCGGGATGGGAGGCACCAAGGAGGAGCCGGGGATTGCTCAAAGGGCAGTGGATAGGACCCAGCCTGGGCCGAGGGGATGCTGGGGACGCTCTGCCGGAGCTCAGGGGCCCGACTCCGTTCTTGTGGAGCTCTGGGAGGAGGGGAGGGCTGGCATGGGGGAATACCCCCACTGTCCCTCTCCTTCCCGGAATGGCCTTTCTGTTCCCTGGGGGGGCAGTGGAGTGAGTCCAGAACACAGGGGGCCCCATGCAGATGGGCTCAGGCCCTGCTTGAGCTGAATTTCCCCCTGCAGGAGACACCACAGTCCCACGGTCCCCCTGCCCCACAGCAGCCAGGTCTCGTCCCAGCCCCCCCATCTCTCAGTCAGGGCTGGAAGGTTCAGTAACACACACACACACACACCTTGTGGCAGGAGCTGCCAGCGCACATGGCTCTGCTGCCCCTGCCACCCGAGCCACCCGCCCCACAGCCCAGGAGGGGAGGCCTGGGAACTCGCCCCTGCTCTGCTGGCTCAGGGTCCTGGTTGCCCCTCCTTGCTCCACAGAGCTGTGCTGCGTGAGGGGGGCACAGAGTGACCCAGCCTGCCCCACAGCCAAGGAGCTCCCCCCTGCTCTGCCCGGTGACTCCTCTGCCCACCGCGGAGCGGAGCTGCTGCCTTCCCTTCCTTCCTAGACAGGACCCGCAATTAGCTGCCTGGCCCCATTAGCCTCCGAGGGGATTTAACGAGCTCCTGGGCAGCTGGTTTTGTTTACTCCTCTTTTATTGTGCAGCGGAACCTTTGCCCCGTTATCTGACCCCTTCTTTGACTTCACTTAATTGCATTAAAGCCACTTCCCAGCAGCCAGGAATTTCCGCATCCACTTGGTTCCTGCTGCTCCTGGACAGTCTGCTTGGAATTAAGAGTCCCTGCCGCAGGAAGGGAGAGGGCATGTTCCTGCAGTCTGTGGCTGGCTACTGTGCTGGACTGGCAGCAGCCTCTGGCCTCCCACCAGGCTCTGGGCCTGGCAAGGCCATTCCCCAGGGAGACGGGGTGGTGGACGCCGGTCAGTTAGACACCAAACAGAGAGAGACAAACCTAATCTAGAGTTGTCATTTACGGCCATGCGGGTAACATGGGATCTCCATCACAGACGGGCACTGCCCACTGGGTGGAGGATTACTCTGGGTTTTCAATCCGTTCCTCCACTAGCTGCCTCTCCCCTGGAGCGAGCCCTTCCTGTCCGCCCGCCCGCCCAGCCGCCCGCCCGGCCATGCTGCTCAGCAACCACTGCAAACCCTTCAAAGAAATGACCCAGGGAGACACCATGATCAACCCCATGTCCATTCCAGCGCCCATGGCGGCACTACTGCACCCGAGAGCTACCCAATCAGCGCTGGAATGGACAAGACATGGAAACCCTGAGTCTGACTGCAAACACCCCTCCCCCCACATATAGAGCAAAGCGTGCCTGGGCCCTGCCTGGCCGGGGGGGAGATGTTACAGCTGGGACCTGCTTTCTCTCTTTTCTCCCTACCCAACTCCCCTCCCACCAGTTACCTTCTCTTACCCTCTCCCACCTATCTCATTCCCTGCCTGCCCTGCACTGGCTCAGTGTATCTACTTCTACTGGCCTGAGGAAGGGCCCCCCTGGGGGCCCCAAAAGGTGCTTCTTTCCAGCAACAGAAGTTGGTTCAGTGAACGAAATCATTGGAACCACCTTGTCTCGCTGCCCGTAAACCCTCGGCCTCCATTCTCGATAGGAAATAAGAGTAACCACATTCCAGACTGGACTGGACTGGAGAAGTGAAAGGAACCCCACGTACGTACGTACGACTTCACTTAGGGGGAAGTCACACAAGCTACGGAGGGCCTGACCCCCAGGCAGCCCCAGGGCCACCACAGTGCGGGGAGCAGGGCAGATGGTCCCCCCCCCCGCCCCTGTGGGGAAGCCGGGTGGGCAGGTGGGTCACTGCTGGACCTCCCACCACGACGCAGACCGAGGCGTCGGCCACATGTGTGGGCGCCCGACCCTGTCCTGCCTCCCTCCTCCCGCTCGCCCACTATCTCGCCCCCAGCTGTGGCATGGCCAAGCAAAACTGGAACTAGCGACGCAGCTCAAAGCCCTGCAGGGGACCTTGCTGTGTGGCGCAGCAGATGGCGACTGGACAGACGAGCTACCGCGCCTTGGGCAGCTCGATCCCATTTGGGGTAAGGCTGCTACGTGCTTCTGCCTCAACCTTCTCCTGAGGATGCAGTGCTTCTCAGCCAGCTGCCCATCCTGCCCTGCGATGGGGGAACATCTGGTGGCTGACAGGCAGAAGATGCACTGCATGGTGTGGTCCGGCTGCCCGGAGTGGGGTACAGCTGCCCAAGGTGCGGAAAGTGCATCGTCTGGCTGCCTGGAGCGGGGTTCAGCTGCCCAAGGTGCGGTAAGTGCATCATCTGGCTGCCTGGAGCGGGGTACAGCTGCCCAAGGTGTAGTAACTGCATCATCCGGCTGCCCGGAGGGGGGTACAGCTGCCCAAGGTGCGGTAAGTGCATCGTCCGGCTGCCCGGAGGGGGGTACAGCTGCCCAAGGCACAGTAAGTGCATCGTCCGGGTGCACCTTTCTAAACTAGACGTCAGCACCTCTCTTTCGCAACTTGCTTCTCGTCACATTCCCGCCTGGGAGCTCCTCCCTTCCTCTGCCTTCACCCTCGTCTGCTTGCGACTCCCCTGCTCCTCAAAACATCTCTGCCCCTTCTCCAGTGCTACCCCCCACCCCCACCCCATGCCTGAAACTTTCTCCCTGAAGGTGGCTGCTCCCCCTTCCCAACCTGCAAACCCCTCCTGGATATCTACCTTTTCCCCACAGGCAGACAGACTCATCACTGAAGTCTCCTCTTCCATCCCTCAGGCAGGGTCCCCCGGAAACAAGCTAAGCCCGTGAACCTGCAGCTCCTCAGCTGGGTGACTGTTTCCCTCTCTCTCCCCTAGATTGGAAGACTTGCCTCCAGGAATCGTACATCGCCAGCACTAGAGAAACCATCAGAGCAGCGTCACAGACAGACGCTTCTCCAGTCTCCCTAGGCAGCTTGTTGCATTGCCCGACCCGACCGCACTCTCAGTCAAGAAGCTTCCTACTCCCCAACTGAAACCTCCCTCATGACGTTTAAACCCATTCCTCTTGTTCCATTTGCTGAGGCAGATGAGAATGGACGTTCACCATCATTTCGGTTGCGTCCTTTTAGAGATTTGAACAGTGCTATTATGCCCCCTCAGCCTTCTTTTCTTGAGGCTGAACACACCTCATTCTTTCAGCCCCTTTGTCCGTCCCCCTCCTCTGAACCCTCCTTCTCCAAGTGCGGTGCCCCCTAACTGGGCACAATGCTCCAGGTGAGGCCTCCCCAGCCAGCGCCCAGGCGGGCCCCACCTCCCGTCTCTTGCACCTGTTAGCGCAGCTCAAAATAGCGTTTGGCCCCTTGCTGACTCCTCCCCCAGAGAGCTCTTGCTCCGCAGCGCTGCTCCCTGGACAGTTCTCCACCCACCAGTTTAGAGTTATATTTTATAGAAAGAAAACAAGCAGAAACAAGATCGTTTACACAAAGAGTTTAGCGCAGGGAAAAGCTGAACGGCACAAAAGGACTCTTGGCATTAGCCCCTGCTCCGACCCTGTTCCTGGGGCTGGCCTGGACTTCTCTCTGGGAGAGCTCTGCCTTCAGCCGGCAGGCTGTTCCCAAGAAGAATCCAGACTCCTGGCCTCAGGGGGCAGCAGCCCCCCCACCCCCATTAAAGGCAATGCAGAGATGGGAGCTGAGCCACTGACTCCAAAGGGGACAAAACTGGACTTTCCGGGGGCAATCAAATGACAAAACTTCCCTTGGATTGTCCTGGACAGAATCCTTTATCCATCCGATCACTGGCAATGGGTGCGGCTGCAGGGAGTCAGCTGCTCTGGCTTCAGGCTCTTGCTGTCAGCTGCAAATGAAGTGTCAAACTCCCTGCAGCCCCAGGCATTGGGGGAGCGGGAGAGGCAGAGTCCGTCCCATCCCGTCCCCAACCCCAACTTTCCCAGGGTTGACTCTGGCCCAAGCACCCCCTGCCCCCCTAGACAGCAGAGTGGCTCAAAAACCAGACAGTGGAGTGGCTCGTAAACCGGGCTGGGCCGTGGCTCAGGTGGTAGAGTGCATGCTTTGCATGGATAAGGTCTGGCATCTCCGATTCAATCCCTGGCATCTCCGATTCAGGAACTCGGATAGCACACCTGGGTCAGGCCTCTGCCGGGGATCCTGGAGGGTCTCGGGTAGCACGCCTGGGTCAGGCCTCTGCCGGGGATCCTGGAGGGTCTCGGGTAGCACGCCTGGGTCAGGCCTCTGCCGGGGATCCTGGAGGGTCTCGG
>QEPC01008216.1:5701419-5725148 GCA_003113815.1 Sphenodon punctatus
CCATGGGCTCGCTGCCCCCCCCAACACACCCACCATCCGACGGGCTCTCTGCCCCCCCAACGCACCCACCATCCGACGGGCTCTCTGCCCCCCCCAACACACCCACCATCCGACGGGCTCTCTGCCCCCCCCAACACACCCACCATCCGACGGGCTCTCTGCCCCCCCAACACTCACACCATTCCATGGGCTCGCTGCCCCCCCCAACACACACACCATCCGACGGGCTCTCTGCCCCCCCAACACACACACCATCCGACGGGCTCTCTGCCCCCCCAACGCACACACAACCCAATGGGGGGTGCTATCATCCTCAGCCCAAGGGAACACGGGGTCTGGAGAGAGATGCAGGGGGCCGGCGACTCTGCGGCTATGCGTGGTGTTTTCACACAGACTGGGGGGCTGCCCCACGCAGCAGCTACCCTGGGGATAGGGTGAGGACCCACACATGACGGGTGAGCAGCTGCCCGGGAAGGCCGTCACATGAGCAGGTCCCCCGGTCCCCACTCCTGTGGCAGCAGCAGCACTGAGCCCCTGGAAGAAGCAGTCGCCGCTGTTGGTGGAGTTGAGTCACTGGGGTGGGCTTCCTGCCTGCCCGCCCGTCACCTGTCGGGGGGAGTCTGGGAAGGAGAGCAGGACTGCAGCTGGTCGCCGTGCCCCAAAGGGGTTTCAATCAGCCCCTTGGCTCGGATCGCCCTGGGTGCAGTGCAGGGAGCTGGGGATGGATTTGGAGGGTAAATCCTCCTCCCTGGGGTCTGGCTGCTGTGGCTGCTTCTCCGCGCCCCTGGGGTCCGCTCAAACAGCTGTGAAGTGGCGGCTGCTTGCTCTGGGGACCCGATCCTTGCTGGCACCCTGGCAGTGGCGGGCGGCGGCCCCAGTGCCGGGGGATCTGTATGCAGGCGGGGCTGCCAGGGGGCTGTCGCACAGGAGATGCCCCATGGGACCCAGCTGCCTGCTTTGGGCGGGTTAACCCGCAAGGCGTGGTCCTCCTTTCTGGGGATGATGATGCCAGGAAGAGCTGCCCTGGCTCAACCCGGGGGCAGGCGGGTACATCTGGGGCAATGTGGGACCCCATCTCCTGTGATAATGCTCCAGCAGCAGCAGCGCAACGACAGCCCCTGGCCAGCAGGTGGCATCGATCTCCTGCCCTCCGACACCCACCCCCCCATGGCTACCAAATGCTCCGACTCGGCGGCGGCGGCGGGATGCAGGACACTTCCTCCCACGTCTGCACCGTCATTGGCCCGGTCACACAGGAGCCGGCTGGCTGGGTCGGACGGGTGCAGGGTTGCCAGAGGAACGGAGTTGACCGGTGCAAGAGGAGAACGGACAGGCCAGGCTGGAGTGAGGTCATAGGGATCCCACCCACGGAGCCCAGGCTGGAAACAACCCGCCTCCCCTCCTGGGGCTGCCCCTCTGGACTGCAGGGGTTCCTGTAGGCAGCGTCTCCGCCAGCCCTAGGCAAAGCAGCACTGACCAACCCTGGGGCCAAAGCACCGGGCTGGCCCCAGCCAGCTCTCACCTGTGGGTACCGTGGGGTTTCCTTCCCCAAAGGGGTTCCGAGCTCGACTCTCTCACGGGGCTGGCCTGCTCTGCCCCCGCCCCGCCCCCGCCCCATTTACCCAGCATGCACTAGCACGCGGCCCATGAGCGGGATGCTGGCAGGATGCCGCCAGGCAGGGAGGGACCCGCCAGCCACTCCAGCCCCAGCACGGCTACCAATCGCTTGCTCTGCCCTCGCACCTGACCAAGGCACACGGGGACTGGCTGCTCTTGCCCGCTCCCTCCAGGGCCAGCAACCGGGCCGAGGCCCTGCTGCTTGGGAGCCAGGGCAGGTAACTCCCCAGCGAGGCTTTCCCTGCACTAGCCCAGGGCTTTGGGGGTGCCCTCCCAGTGCACCCCATAAGCTCGGTTCTTCCCGCCTCAAGGCTGGCCGAGAAGCTGGTGCTGGGCAGTGGTGTGGGCAGAGTCCGGACGGACCCACCCGGTGCAGCTCCCTGCCCCCCTACTCAGGGATCCAGAAAACAGGGACTGAGGGGGCAATTTTACCCTGGGGAATAGGCCTTGTGGGAGAGGCTTGAGCAGGGCAATGTTCCTAGTCTGTGCAGTCAGACCCCCTCCCCAGCCCCACCGAACAGAGGGGGGGGGGTGTCCCAGAGCGCCGCGCCTGCCCCCTCTCAGCCAAGAGCTGCAGGCCGGACTAGCGACTGGCTCCAGCCCAAGCAGCAGGCAGTGGGAGCTGGGTTGCACTGGGTCCTGGGGCAGAAGACAAAGTGGACCCCCCTCATCCCAGGGGACTCACCCCCACCCCATCCCCGACCCCTGGTACAGCTGCCCCGCCGCTGCGCTTGGTCTCCCAGTGGCTAGGATAAGAAACAACAAACACCTACTGTTGCCAGGTAACAGCATCCACTGCACTGCCCGCCACCTTCATGAACCTGCAGGAGGGAGAAACTGGGTCAGCCTGAGCGTGTGACACTGACCGGGGCGCGCAGACGGGCAGGGAGCTCGACACAGCAGCAATCAGCAGCCTAGCAGTAACACATAACAGCCCCTAGCTCCCTGGAGCAGCAACCCCAAACACTGGAGCAGAGTGCCCCAGCAGGGCCCATTCCCCCCTAGCTGCCCCCTGTACATAGTGCAGACACACACTGGAGTGGAGTGCCCCAGCAGGGCCCGTTCCCCCCTAGCTCCCCCCCCCTGTACATAGTGCAGACACACACTGGAGTGGAGTGCCCCAGCAGGGCCCATTCCCCCCTAGCTCCCCCCTGTACATAGTGCAGACACACACTGGAGTGGAGTACCCCAGCAGGCCCATTCCCTCCTAGCTCCCCCCTGTACATAGTGCAGACGCACACTGGAGTGGAGTGCCCCAGCAGGACCCATTCCCCCCTAGCTCCCCCCTGTACATAGTGCAGACGCACACTGGAGTGGAGTGCCCCAGCAGGGCCCATTCCCCCCTAGCTGCACCCTGTACACAGTGCAGACACACACTGGAGTGCAGTGCCCCAGCAAGGCCCGTTCCCCTGTACACAGAGAGGCCTTAAGTCTCGACCAAGGGACCTGGACATTGCTTAACTTTCCAAATCTCCTTGAATTCTGCAGTTCCCATAGTGCTGTGCAGCTGCTCCAGCTTGCAGAAGAGGGAGCTGATCGGCAGGGTCTGTGCTCAGCCGCTCGGCCTCCAGGAGTGGCCCGATTAACACCTCATTGCGGAGGGATTCCCCCTTGCAGCAGCGACGGCTGCATACCTAGTTTGGGCAGCAGGAAGATGGTGTCCTTGGGGGCTCGTCCCTGGCCCGTTGAGGGAGAAGTGGCAGAATTTGTGCAGCCAGGACTGAACTGAATGGAAGGTCTCCCAAGATCACCATGCCTTGTCCTGAAGCAATGCGTTCACACAACCGGTGACTGATCTGCATTTCAATGACCCCTCCCTCTGCCTAGGCTGCTGTGGTATTTCCCACAATGCAAATGGTGTGGAGGAATGCCCTCGCGCTATCCCTGCATGCAGCACTCAGGAAGCTGCTTGCAGCACAGAGTGGATTCTCAGACTCGCCCAGCCACATCTCTATGGTCATTTAGAGGGAGGAGTGGCAAACAGGAAATTATGCATTCAAGCCACTGCATTGCTATTGGACAGCGTCAGGACTGGGCTTTGACCCAAGGGAGGTGGAGTCACATCAAAAGGGGTGGGGCAAGCTGTCTCCCGGCCTTTGTAGATGTGTCCACCCTTTGCTCCGCCCCTTCTGACATTGCCCGATTGGTCCAGCTTATCCAGGTGCCCCTGCAGAACCCAGACCGCGCGCAGGTCACCGAGAGGCAATGAATTAAAATCAGAAACCCAGGGCGTGGGCCGGGGTGGGAAGCCAGATCCCGTCTGCCTGTGTGAAGCGGCAGACGGGATCGTTGAGGAACAGGTGGAGGGGTCAGGATAGCATCCAGGACGTGGGTTCAGTTGCTCCTGTCCCGTTGAAGAGAGTGTCATGTGAACGGCCAGGCGGCCGACCCTTCTGCCTCCAGGGGCTGGGACCGAGGTTGGCGCCGCTAATAGTTGGATGGATGCCCGGGCTGGGCCCTGACGGAGCTTGTTTGAGCTGAGACTCCAGCACTGGGAGGCTTGAAAGCCCTGGGGGCTGGAGCGAGTCCGTGGAGCCCCCATCTCAGGAGAAGGCAGCAGCCTCCTAGGTCACCCACATCTCCCCTGTCCTGCTCAGCCCTGGCAAATTTCTCTCTCTGCTTGTTCAAGGACCCATCTCTGCAGAGACGCTGAAGCCATTTCCCCCTTTGTGGGAGCTGCACCCGAACAGGCTGGGACTCAGTCTCCCCCTTGGCTCTCTCTCCAATAGCCAGGCACTTCCCAGTAGCTTGGGGTAGCAGCGACACAGACTCCAACCCAGGGTCACAAGTGACCCCTCAAAGAGGAGGCCCCTTGGGACAGAAGGGTTTTAATTGGGGAGCATGCCAGTATGGAAATAGAGGTGCCAGGTCAATTACATTCAAGGTGTTCTTTGAATACTTATAATTATAATAATTAATAGTCCAACCTGGTGTTCTGCTGCCAGTCTCAGTGTATGCGTGTGTGCGCTTCTATCTCATCGTGTCAGGAAATAAATTCAAGCTCTAGATTAAGTGATACAGAGATCTAGAAAGTTGCTATTACAAAGAAATGCAGAAACATGCAGCCTGTGCTAGTTACACTTTGGAGAATCTCCTATTTGGAAATCTTGCTGTGGCAGGGAGTTCCAATGTCCGCGAAACATGAAAAGCTGATGAACAGGAAGCATGCCACTCTGTGAAAAAGCAGCATTTCTGTATTTCCAACGTATCAAGTGTAGCTGTGCTCGGTCTCAGTGTGATTGTATCAAGCGCCCTGCACAATAGTATGCAATTAATATCAGTAATAACATGTGATAAAGGCTATGAACACGTCTAGAGGAGGATCCAAGGGGACAAACCCAATGAGAGAACACCCCCCCCAGCCCCACCCCAGGAGAATGTCTGGCCGAGAACAATGCAGGACAATGAATATTAAGGACCCTGCTCCGCCTCTACCTGATGGAAATTGACACCAGAAAACCAGGTTGTGGCAACCTCACAGACGTGACAAACTGAGCTTTCCCTAGTAGGAGGGCAGCAAAGACTGAAGGACCTTTAACAAGACCCGGGAGAACTTTGTGGAGGAGGCTGAACTGGAAATATGGCATCTGGTCTGGCTAAAGACTGCACCCAGCTCTGAGGAGTTTTGATTTAGACACAAAGTACAACTGGAAAGGCGGGGAACAGGGAGCTGGGAAAACAGATGAGTCAAATAAGCCTTTGCCTTAAGTTTATTTGTTATTTCTTATGCAACGTCTGCATTAATGACCCTGACTGAACGTAACTTCTTTAAAACAATTTCTTACTCTAAAGCTGGGTCTGTCAGGGCACTAGGATTCGGAGGATGGTGCTCTTTGTGAGACACCAGGGACTCCCTGGATAACAGGGCTGACATTTGTGGGGAAACGGAGTTCCGGCTGAACTGGAATGAGTTGGGGTGTCAGCCAGGGAGAGCCCCCCCCCCCATCTGTGTTACACCCACCCTTCAAGCTCGGTCTCCGTACACAGCTCCTCCAGTCATGGAACTGGGGCTGTAGGTAGGTAGGAAGCACCTCCTCCATATTTCCCCCTCACTCCAGTCCATGTGTCCGTTTGATTCCCTCTCCTGCCACCTTCTGTACTGCTTTTGCCGGCGCAACGAAGCCATGTCGGGCGCAGGTGCCACTTGCTTTGAACAGGGATGCAGAGATGGGCTGACTCTGCCATTTTCACCTTCCAAGTTCCGATTCGGACCGTGCCTCTGTCATTGTGCTCGGGGTTCGACACCAGACACGTTGCCTAGTGGAACTGACAGCAATTGGTGTTTCTCAAAACAGAGGAGTTTGCTACTCGCTTTGAATGTTTGCTTGGCTTCTGTTCTCCCGACAAAGGGAACATCCTCTTCTTTCTGCCCCCTCCTGCCCTGGACTTCCTTTGGTGTCTGCTGCCTGCACCCTGTTCCCAGCTCTGCCGAGTCCTCAACTCCCTTCTCAGTCCCTCCAGAGTCTGCCTGCCTGCTTCCTCCAAGACTAGATCGCACACACCCGGGAGCCGAGCCCCCCAGAAGCCACAGTGGGTGGGCTAGAGCTCATTCTGAGGGGCAAGGGCACATGCCTGCTGCAGAGAGATGGCAAGCTTCCTGCCAGTGCCTCCGTCCAAGGGGCAGCTTGTGGAGGAGGGCTCTGTCCATGCTCCCTGCTCAGCGGCACAGAAGTCTCCCCTGCTAATCTGGGGGACTCTCCAAGGCCATAAGGAGGGGACTTGCCCCCGGTTTTCCCAAGGCAGTTTGGCAGGGGCGAGGGGGAACTCACCCATCCAGCAGGGCCACAACGTTCTTCCTGGGCCGCCCAATGTTGGGTCCGTACAGGCTCGCCCGGGCATACATGCGGATGAGCTGGAGCAACTCCTTCAGCTGCACGTAGTCCTTGCCCAGCTGGGTGCCGTTCAGAGTGCGCCCCATCAGCATCCGGTAGTTATTGGGCTCTGGGAAACAAGGGGAACAAGCATTTCCCAGCAGCTCTCAATGGCTCACGGCGACCCCTCCCTGCACCGCCAGGCTCCTTCCCTCTCCACGTCCCCCGGCTGCTTGGGATCACAACCGGCCCTGCCCCCTTGCTGCTGCTGGGAGTCACCCCCAGGGCCCTGTCTCCCCACGGCTCTGAGCTGCCATTGCCCTGTCCCTGGGGGGGCTCCATCCCAGCCGCCGCGTGCACGCCACGCTCACCATTGCCCAGCTCCCAGGAGATGTTGTACTTCTTGCTGGCGCTGTACTTGATGAGGCTGAGCGCGTTGGAGCTGTTCCAGGAGTTGTTGGCATTGCGGCGCAGGGCGTTCAGGGCAAAGATGAGGTGAAGGCCGGAGCAGTCGGCAAAGTTATAGAGTTTGTCTAGAGACCTGGCTGGGAAGAAACAAAACCAGCTTGAAACTCAGAAATCCCTAAACGTCCAGGGGGCTGAAGACTGCCATGCTCCCGGCACCCCAGTCTCTGAGGGGCGCTGCCAGGCCAGGGCACACTGCCCTGCAATGCCCAGAACCAGGGAGGAGCTCACAGCCTTGTTGCCCACCCCCATCCTCCTAGCTGCATGGGGGGCACATTCCACCCAGGATACCAGTCGGCTCTGGCTTAGACCTTCCAGCCGCGAACGCCCAGGAATTGGCCTCCTTGCCCTGCGACAAGGTTCACCCCCCAGTCCCAGCCTGTATTTCTGGAGGCTCAGGAGGTGAAACGCAGCAGCTCCCCCAGAGCCGAGCTGAGCCGGCTGCTGGCAGCCAGGATCCGACAGACCATCCGAGGTGTGTCTCCCCCAATGCCTGGCTTGGAATTTAAACGCTCCCATCCCTCAGCCTGCGCAGCAGACGTGCTGAGTGAAAGAATCTGCACTGTCTGGAATTGCAATATCGAGGAGATCTGTGCCGTTCCAGTGTGTACGAAACTACAACGAGCAACACCGCCACCCCCGGGCCGTATCCCGGGAGCAAGCATGCGGTGCTGAGCTGGCGGCCGGCGAATCCAGTCCTGGTGAAAGAATTTAGGTAGAAGCAATACCGCGAAAGTGATGGGGAAGAAGGAGACTGAGGAATGGTGTGAAAGGGGGGAAATGTGAGTGTGATGCGATCCTGCCTGGGTGTTTGTGAACAGGCGGCAGTGAGGGGGGGGGGGGCACTGATCAGAGCTAGCAAGAGAGACCAACGGTGATTGCACATCCCAGTGAATTATGCTTCACATGTATTGGTCTAACACCTGTAACAGGCCTGGCACCGAACAGTCATTCGTCAGAGACAGGGTCCTGCCCCAAGGAGCTTACAATCAACTAGACTCCACTCTAACACGTGTGTAGCACCTCATGCATGTACTGTGTCTCTCCCAATGTTCGCCTCTCCCTTGTCTCCTAGATTGTGAGCCCCTCGGGGGCAGGGACCTGTCTGTAACGATTGATCTACAGTGCCAGGTATAAATAATAAATAATACTCATTAATAATAATAATAATAAATATCAGATCTTCAATAATAAATGGGCTGGCACTGAGCCAGACTTTACATATTTGTGGGGTCAAAGCTGTCTGAGAGGAGACCCCAGCTGGCTGGGATTTGGGTTACCAGGATGGGGCGGCTCAGGAGAGAGAGTTTCGCTTTACAGCCCGGGACGTTTCCTGGTCATTCCTTTCCCTGCTCATCTCACCTTCTACTGAATTCCATTCTCTGCTAAAGGTTATTTCTGCCTAAACTTGAGCGTGCCGAGCCCGGCTTGTTGGGCCCTGACCGGGTGAGCGTGCCGAGCCCGGCTTGTTGAGCTCTGACCGGGTGAGCGTGCCGAGCCCGTCTCGTTGGGCCCTGACCGGGTGAGCGTGCCGAGCCCGTCTCGTTGGGCCCTGACCGGGTGAGCGTGCCGAGCCCGGCTCGTGGGGCCCTGACCGGGTGAGGGTGCCGAGCCCGTCTCGTTGGGCCCTGACGGGGTGAGCGTGCCGAGCCCGGCTCGTTGGGCCCTGACGGGGTGAGTGTGCCGAGCCCGGCTCGTGGGGCCCTGATGGGGTGAGCGTGCCGAGCCCGGCTTGTTGGGCTCTGACTGGGTGAGCGTGCCGAGCCCGGCTCGTGGGGCCCTGACCGGGTGAGTGTGCCGAGCCCGGCTTGTTGAGCCCTGACCGGGTGAGTGTGCCGAGCCCGGCTTGTTGAGCCCTGACCGGGTGAGTGTGCCGAGCCCGGCTCGTGGGGCCCTGACGGGGTGAGTGTGCCGAGCCCGGCTCGTGGGGCCCTGACGGGGTGAGTGTGCCGAGCCCGGCTCGTGGGGCCCTGACGGGGTGAGTGTGCCGAGCCCGGCTCGTGGGGCCCTGACGGGGTGAGCGTGCCGAGCCCGGCTCGTGGGGCCCTGACCGGGTGAGCGTGCCGAGCCCGGCTCGTTGGGCCCTGACCGGGTGAGCGTGCCGAGCCCGGCTCGTTGAGCCCTGACCGGGTGAGCGTGCCGAGCCCGGCTCGTTGAGCCCTGACCGGGTGAGCGTGCCGAGCCCGGCTCGTTGGGCCCTGACGGGGTGAGGGTGCCGAGCCCGTCTCGTTGGGCCCTGACGGGGTGAGTGTGCCGAGCCCAGCTCGTGGGGCCCTGACTGGGTGAGTGTGCCGAGCCCGGCTCGTTGGGCCCTGACCGGGTGAGTGTGCCGAGCCCGGCTTGTTGAGCCCTGACCGGGTGAGTGTGCCGAGCCCGGCTTGTTGAGCCCTGACCGGGTGAGTGTGCCGAGTCCGGCTTGTTGAGCCCTGACGGGGTGAGTGTGCCGAGCCCGGCTCGTGGGGCCCTGACGGGGTGAGTGTGCCGAGCCCGGCTCGTGGGGCCCTGATGGGGTGAGCCACCAGGGTGAGTGTGCCGAGCCTGGCTCGTGGGGCCCTGACGGGGTGAGTGTGTCGAGCCTGGCTTGTGGGATCACCAGGGTGAGTGTGCCGAGCCCGGCTTGTTGGGCTCTGACCGGGTGAGTGTGCTGAGCCCGGCTTGTGGGGCCACCGGGGTGAGCTGTTCCTAGAGGAACACCGAACTTTCAATCCCGGCCAGGGTCCTCTCCTGGAGGGTAGGGGCCTATAGGCCGGGTGGGCGAGAGGCTCGGAACATGCCTTCCCTGGCAGCAGAGCCGGCATGTCGGCAAAGCACACTCCTGGCCCCAAGGCAGCCGTGTCGGGAGGTGGGAGCCTTGTCACCTGGGAAGGCAGTTACAGAAGCGTCTGTCGCTTACAGGCCGGACCGGCAGCTGCCGGGCGCGTTGTACTTGTTGTCCTCCTGCGCCCAAGCAGGGGCGGGACAAGATGACTCTCGCACTCCCGTCCGTCTCTAGGATTGGATGGGTCTAGGATTCTAACTGAGGCAGCTGGGCAAAGAGGAAACCCAGGACACAGGAGAACTGGAAACGGGGCTGAGAAGGGCAACAAAAATGATCCAACGCCTGGAATGGCTTCCATACGTGGAGAGGCCGGATCGGCCGGGGCTCTTCAGCTTGGAGAAGAGACGGCTGAGGGGATGGGAAGCAGCTCTTTCCCCTTTCTAGGGGAGATCAGATGAAAACAGCAGACTGTGGGATTACTCCATCGAGCTACTAGGCAGACACAGCACTAGTCACAGATGGGTCTCTGCCCAGTGGGCTTCCAAGGACAAGGGTGAGGGGAGCACAGGGAAAGACACACACACTCCCATTTGACAGATGTGGGAACTGAGGCTGAGAGGCTGGGACTTGCCCAAGGTCACCCAGTGAGTTTATGGCTCGGGCAGGATTCAAACCCTGGCTTCCCAGGTGCAAGTCCAGCCCCTTCTCCACTGCCCCCCACTGGATGGGCTTTTCACACAATGCACAGTGAACCTCTGCCACTTGGTACTGGAGACACTGTGATGGCCAGCTGGGTTCAAAGAGGGGCGGGCGGAGTTCCTTGCGGATAGGTCTATAAATAGCTATTAGCCAAGTAGGCTGGGGGGCATAACCTCTGTCAAGAGCTGGGAGTGAACAGCAAGGAATGGATCTCTCCATTGTGACCTGCTGGAGACTTCTTCCAAGCAACTGACATTGGCCACTGTCGGAGACAGGATGCTGGGCTGGATGGACCATTGCTCTGACCCATCTGACACTGACTGTGACACTGTTGGAGACAGGATGCTGGGCTGGATGGACCATTGCTCTGACCCACCTGGCACTGACTGTGACACTGTCGGAGACAGGACGCTGGGCTGGATGGACCATTGCTCTGACCCGGTCTGGCACTGACTGTGACACTGTCGGAGACAGGACGCTGGGCTGGATGGATCATTGCTCTGACCCGGTCTGGCACTGACTGTGACACTGTCGGAGACAGGACGCTGGGCTGGATGGAGCATTGGTCTGTCACTGATTGTGTTTTTATGTCTGTGATGCTGTAGCTTTTGTGTACCTTGCCTTGGAGTGGAGAGGTGGTCCCCTCCAAACCCGTGCCCCAGAGGCAGAGTGTCAGCCTCCCCAAAGCCCACACAGCTGGTGCTGGGACATGAAGCAGTTCTTCCTTTCTCCTGTGAAAAGCAGGAGCTCCTGCCACAAGGGGGCGGTAACAGCCCCTTCTGGCCTTGCTCGGCAGCTGGTGTTGTGGACCGTTGGGGAACGGGCTGGCGCTTGGAGCAGTTTGCAGCGGGTGGTTAGTGAGGACGAGGAGGAGGAGCTGTCTCCGAGCTGGGAGCCCCACAGCTCCTAAGGGGAGGAAAGAGCGACGGTCCCATGGGAGGAAAGGTCACTGGATGCTAAATAGGCGCAGGCGGCAGCGGGGTGTTCGGTGGGATCTTGATAGAGCCAAAGGCCCCATCGCTGCCTCTCTCGTTATGCGGGCCGTTCTGGGCACATCCCACGCACCCGGCAGCAAGAGCCCATGCTTCCCCCCGGCGCCCAGCACTTGGCCCAGGCCTCCCCCCCGTCTGAGCACAAGGCCGGCCAGTGACACAGGAGTCCTCCCAGCCCTCCCTCCCTGCTTTCTAGGGTGAGGTGTGGGACGGGGCAGGGGGGAGATGCTGCAAGCTTTAAGTGGAATCAGGTGGCGTTTCCCTGCAGGGAAGTCTGGAAAATGTCAGAGCCCTAGGAGTAACAGGTACTGGCAGACAAGCCCAGCCTGCTTCCCACACAGAGCAGCCCCATGCGTGCTCATTCGCATCCATCCCCTCTTTTGTCCTTCTATAATTGGGCCTTTTGGTTAGGAAATACCAGCGGGGGGCGGCTGGCCGGGCTGGCACGCACAGGGAGCGGCACAGATCCTGCAGAGCAAATGCCAACGTGTGGGGGCCCAGGAGTACAGCCGGCCCTGCAGGCGGCTTCCCCCCACACAGAATGACAAATAAGCAACAACCACCTCGTAAACGAGAGCGTGGTCCCGGGATGAGAAAGTCCCACGCGCTGCTGAGATCCAGAGCAATTGCTGCAGCCAGGACGGCCTGGCCCAGGCTGCACGGGGCTGCAAGGGGAGCTGGGAAGCGTGTTCGCGGGTCAGAGCGCTCCACCTGTGAGCGCCAGGCAGCAGGGGATTAGAGTAACCATGGAGATGGCTAGTGTGTGTTTCTGGGGCAGGAGAAGAGTGAGGGAAAGCAGGCTGGGGGCGCATGCAGGAGCTGGAGGACGCCAGTGCGGAGCCTGCTCCCCCCACCTGCCGGATGGGCTCATTCCTGCGCTGGTGATGTAATGCAGTACAACCGTCCAGCCCAGCGCTAGCAAGCAATTCGGCTTCACCAGTTACCGGGAACCTGCGCCCACGGACGGCGGCTGCATGGCTTGGAAAGATTCAGCAAGAGAGAGAACTCCTGGAGCAAAGCAAAGAACATCCCTCCTCCTGGGCCTCTTTGCCGGACTCCCTAGACAGTGATTCACCCCTTCGGGAAGGGATGCCCCTTCAGCGTTTCCTTGAGGGAGGCTGGCTGGCTGCTGCATGGTTCCTGTCGCAGACCGAGCAATTTAGAGGAGCTCTTTTGTCAGACCAGCTCCTGTCGATGGGAGGATGCAGCTCCCAGCCACGCAGCCCCCCCTAGCAAAATGCAGGACAGAGATGACTGAAAGCCATCACTGGGGGAAGGAAGGATCTTCTAGGAAACACACCATTAGCATTTCAAACAGAGTAAATGTGGGCTCGGCGTATACAGAACATTCATTTTATTTATTTATTTAGTTGAATTTATATGCTGCCCTCCCCCGAGGCTCAGGGTGACTAGGAATAGCAAGTGCAATGGCCACACCAACACCACTGTGTTCCCTACATTGTATTTAAATGTTTGAACTGCTAATGGCTTGCCCTAGGAATGCCTTCCCAGTGAACTGCCCTGACTTGTGACACACCTGAGGAAGGGCCTGGTGTGGCCTGGAGGCTCACCAGCCTGTCTCTCGCCCATGGAACCTGACCCAGTAAAAAAAGAGTTTGTCTGAGCTACTTTCTCTCCATCTGTAAAAACTCCCTGTCACTTCTGATTCCGGCCAAGCTCCCTAGCCTCTTTCCGGCTTCAAACTCTCTTCCGAGTGCTCACAACTCTCCATCAGAAATCTATATTCAATCGTCATGGCAGCCTGGGTGCTCCTTGGAGCCTCCAAAACTTGTTACTAGTTAATCAAAGGAAAAGGGAGCAAGAGATTTTCTTATTTCCCTTTCTCCACTTGAAATGCAGCTTATATCAAGTGGGGTGGATCCTGGGTCCCCACCAGCTCTTGGCCAGCTCAACACCCACCCTTGTTCCCCTCCTCTGGTTAGTTTCCTCCCTCAAAGCTGATAAAGGAGTTAATTCTTGAAGCTCCGCAGACGGGCAATCTGCCCTTGGGCTGCCAGTGTCTTCTCCGCACTCCAGCAGCAAAGAAAGCCAGAGCCATGACTAGCGTCTCCTCATGCCTTGGCGCAACTTCTGGGAAACACTGGGTGCTTTTGGAGTCTTTTGCTGCCTCCAGCAGGGGCTGAACGACCCCTGCCCTTCTGCCTTGTCCACTCCTCACTCAGCACAATCCCAACCAGCGAGCCCTTCCTGTCGCTGCCGTGTTGGCCCCAAATCTAGGCAATAGAGACAAGGTCGTCCTGGAGCAAGTCCAGCTGGGGGAGCCGGGAGGCAGCAAGCTTTCGGACCTCACAGGGTCCTGCAGGGAAGGAGTTAGAACCAGAGACTGAGCAAAGCACCAACAGGACTTTCCCTACACTTTTAAGGCCAGGCCAGAGAGGTCACTGTGAGAAGTGAATGTCAATGCCAGCAGTAGAATCCGGGCTCTTTCTTCTGTACGGGTTCCTGGGTTTGTGCAGGGCTTAGTGGGTTTCAGCTGCCTCGTTCCCATGGGGGCATTTAGTGCCCGGGCTGAGGTAGACTCGGCTGTTCCGCTGGCAGTTGTAGGTCCCTGGTATTCGGAACAGGGGATGTCTGGGGGCCGTTGGCAGTAGGGATGTGAAGACACTTTTTCCATCTCCTGCTCCAGCAAGGCCTTGTTCCTGCGGGGGAGTTGGTGTCCTGGGCGGTGGGGAGTTTGCTGCAGTTAATTAGCCAAGAGAGATTAGGCGGTTGTCTTAAAAGGAAACCTATAGAACCCCTTGAAAAGGCGTCGCGTCCCTAGCTCTACTAGAGACAATGGACTCCGTTTAGACGTGGGCTTCACCAGCTGCTACAGAAACGTGTCAGTCGAATGACTGTCTCCAGCTCCAGGGAGCTTTAACTTTACTGACGAGCAGCAGCTCGTACTCGCCCGTCTCGCTGTATTCCACCCTTTCCAAGTGCAGAGTTGGACCAATAAGAGAGATCACTGTACGCCTTGGTCTCTCTGGAGCCGAGTAGGAATGTACCTTGAGATCATGGAGTCCAATCCCCTGCTCAGGGCTGCAGCATCCGGCCTCTCTCTCTGAAAAACTCCACGGACAGAGAATCTACGGCCTCCCCTCGGCAGCTTGTTCCATCGCCGCCCAGCTCGGACTGGCAGGAAGTATTGAAGCAACCCCTGCCTCCCTGCGGAACGGTTCCTTGCCAGCTTCCTGGGGGCAGCCAGCGTGACTCCCCTTCATCTCACCAAATCTCCATTATGCCTATTCAATCAGTTCCCCTCATGCAGTCGGGTTTCAGGTTCGTCCAGTTTATTCCCGTACTCGTAGCATGTGGGCAGGACACCCCTGGGCCCTCTTGAGCCTTCACGCAGCCCTCCCAGTTCCCAAGCTGTTGCACAGCTCCCTCTTCCTAGGACCCGGCGTCTTCCGCCTTACCTGCCGCCTTCATCCTTACCTGCCCCCCCCCCCCCAATATAGTTTAAATCCCTCCTGACCTGATTCCCGTCTGCTGCCAAAAACATTCTTTGTAATCCATCTCTTCCCACCGGAAACTCCTGCCGTGGGGTCCGAGAATCCAAACCTCCATCTACGGAGCCAAGTGTTCCCCTCCAGGATCCCGCTCTTTTCCTGGGCCTCTCCCTTCAACAGGGAGGATGGATGAGAACCCCACCTGTGCGCCCCGCCCCAGACCTTTCCCTTCCTGCCCTGTGTATCTCATAGTCACATCTCATATGCTCAAGGGCATGCCTGGTTCCCCCGTGGATGAACAGGAGGGGATAGTGAACTGGCAAGGACCTGACGACACCTTTCTCTCCCATCCTGGATTTGCGTGTCGGGGCTTGCGCCCTCCACCGCCGCTTCCAGCCCCTTAGGAGGCGGGGTCACGGCCAGCGTGCGCTGCACAGCAGCGAGGAGGCGTTACCACGCTCGTGGGCGCGGAGCCGGCGGCACCAACGCCGCAAGAAACTGGGAGAGATGGGGAGGAGTGTCACGGAGAAACATGGGGTCACACATGTGTAACACGGGACTACATGTTTGGTAAATGTGTGGTGCCAAGGGTTTCACATGTATGTAATGTTACTATACATGTACACTATGTAAGGTCAAAGGTTCCACATGTTTGTAATGTTAACTCTGAGAACTGTAGAACTCAAATTAGGCCTCTCACATGTCACTAGTCTACAGGAACTACAAGAGATAACAGAAAGTATATTCAAACCATCTGGCTTGCTAGACAGCCTGTGGAGATGTTAATGAATTTCCATGTTTACCTGGGCTGGCTACGTGCCCTGAACCACGATCCCCAAGGCGGGAAATCCGAGACAAAGGAGCCTAAATTCCTATTTAAATGGGAGGAAGATACAAAGAAGAGAACACTTCTTGCAAAAGCCAGCTTGAGTATCTGCATACGAAAGGCAGAGGCTGGAAGCCATGAACTGAGAGGAAGGACTTTGCTTTCTAGCAACTCTAAGTCTGGAGACCCAGTCGCTTACATCAAGGACTGAGAAGAACTTATGGACCTTGCTAGGGGTAAGATGAATAACTTAGGAACTCAACCAGTATAAGTTAGGAATGCGTTATATTTACCTTTGATTTCTAGTTACCACTCTGTTTAACTATCTTGTTTATGTAATCAATAAACTCACTTCTTATTTTAGGAAGAAGTGGTGGTGTCTAACATTGGAACACAAGTGAGCTACAAGAGCCCTCAAGCTCTTGCGAACCCAGAGAGTAAAGAGTCTGTAAACGGGAAGGATCGGGCCCTTGGGTGACTAGGGCTGTAGCGGAATGTCGCAGCAGTAGCTATTTCCGACAGAAACAGCATTTCCGCAATTAGTGGTATGGCATGGCAGAGGCTTTCATTCCGCTAGTTTCATTCCGCTATTCCGCAGTTCCGCTAATTTAATTCCGCTACTTCGCAGAATAGTGGAAACATGACATTTTCGCTACTTCCGCAATTCCACCAGCACCACAAAATAGCAGAATAGCAGTTTTCCGCAATTTTTCCGCAGTTTCTGTAATTTCCCCGCAGTTTCTGCAATTTCCCCGCAGTTCTGTGATTTGCAGAATGCCAGCGGAATTTCCGCAGAAAAGTCACAGTGTGGCGCAGGCAATTCCGAAATTGCGGAATGGAATCGCGGCGCGGTAACAGCTGCTGCCGCATCAGCCCTATGGGTGACTAAGGAGTTTCATTGTGGCACACTTGAATTAGCCAGAGAGAGAACTGATTCAAGAGAATTGTGCGCAAGGGAAACTGAGTCACTCAAACCTGGTGAAGTGGGGGTGCAGACCCCCAAACCCATGACAAGGAGCCCCCGCCTGTTCCGCCAGACGACGGCGGGGCAGGGCCCTCCGGCATGTTGCGCCGCTCCGCAAATCTCAGGGGGGCGGAGCCAGCACCACTTAAGGGGAGGCCAGGGACACAGCCGTTGCTGGTGATCAGCAACTCTGTGAGAAACTGGCCCCATGTGGATTGTATCTGTGGAGCGCGGTAACTTGAGTGTGCGTGAGCGTGGACAGTTGTGGGTGCGTGGTCTTGTGACAGAGAGAGTGGGTGGTGAGGGTGCACGGAACGGGTGAGGACTGAAAGTGTATGAACGGAGCCTACTAGTGACGTGTTGGTGTGCGTGTGTTCCCCTGCTGCTGTGTCTGGGTCCTTCCTATCCCTGAGATCCGGGCTTGAGCATCTGTGGGTAGCCTCCCCCATTTTCCTGGAGCCTGGACCCCCTTTCCTTCTCCTTACCCATCACTATTGTTCTCCCTGGTCATTGTGTGTGTGGGGTACGGGTGGTTGCGGGTGCGTGTGGTGTGTTGTATCAGTGTTGAGTGGTGGGGATCCACTCAGGGCCTTGCTGTCTCCCCCCCTGTGATGATCTGGCCTCTTCCCATCCGGGAAGTTCAGGGCCATAAAAAGATCCTGAGGGGTTGTTGTTCCCCATCAACTGGGTGGAGCCCCGCGGTGTGTAAGGGGGTGACTGCTACGGGGTGTGGTGTGGGTTATTCCGGGTCTGTGGTCCCTTCCTGACCTCCCCTGCCCTAACAGTATCACTGGCTTCCCCATGGACCCGGCTAGACAACTGGAGGAAATGGCACGAGCCATCCAGGTCTTAGCCCTGGAGGTAAAGGACATTCGAGAAAGCCAGGGTCAGGGAGCAGCAGGTGGTGCTGAGACTGTGGGCGATGTAGCTCCCGCAGCACCAACAGCCCAGTCACCGCCGGTTCCCGCAGTAGAGGGAGGAGTTGGGGGCAGGGAACCTAAGCACCCCCCATCCCTAAATTTAGTGGGCACAGAAGGCAATTTCAAGGGTTTGTGGCATTATGTAAACTTGCATTCCAGATGCAACCCCCAACATATCATTCTGATGCCACTAAAGTGGCTTTCATCATAGGGCAGCTGGAGGGGTTCGCCCTCGATTGGGCTACCCCCCTGCTCGTAAAGGAAAGTCCGTTGCTGAAAGACCTCAAAGGGTTTCTTAGGGAGTTTCAGTTCCTACTTGACTATCCACACCGGGTTAAAGATGCAGAAACTGCCATTATGACCTTTAAACAGGGGAAAGGTCCCCTACTAGAATACGTAACCCACTTCCAACAATTAGCGCTAGAACTTAGTTGGCCCGATAACGTATTGTAGGTTTTGTTCCACAAGGGATTGAATGAAGAGATCAAGGACCAGCTCTCCTATGCCTGACAGCTGGGCTGCGTTGGTCAACCTTACCTGTCAAATTGACGATCGCTTGATGGAAAGACGCCGAGAGCGGCAACAGGAAGGAACACATCCATGGCACTATCGTCCTCCGGTTACAGGCTCGGGTCGTGTAGACCCACACAAGACAGAAGAACCCGAGCCCATGCAGATAGGCGCATCCTGGGGAACCCTAGCCTCCCAGGAAAAGGAGCGGTGGCAGGCCGGATGCCTGTGTGTTTATTGTGGGGCGCAAGGGCACTTTGCCAGAAACTGCCCCCAACTGCCTCCTGAGCGCCAGACATCGGGAAACGGCAAGGACCGAGACAGGCAGGGGACATCCCGGTAAGAAGTAGAAGCCCCTTTCCACCCATAGTCCTGGGCTCTTCTACGGCCTTCACCTGCATTGATCAACTCCGCGTTCCTCTCACCTTGGCACTTTCCCCAACACGGTCTGTTGTAACTCTAGCACTTATCGACTCCGGCACCTCCGGAAACTTCATAGACAACGTGTTTGTACGACAACAAGGGATTCCCGTTCAGGAGAAGGTATACGCTATCGATGGATCCACCTTAATCTCGGGACCTGTCACTTCCTGCACTCCAACACTAAAGGGCATCATCGGAGAGCACCAGGAAAGAGTGAGCTTTGATGTAGTGCATACCCCGGCCTTTCCTATCATTCTGGGCCTTCCCTGGTTGAGAGCTCACAACCCCTATATTGATTGGCAACGTAGGGCAATGACTTTCTGTTCTCCCATATGTACCTCACATCGCATAACTCAACCCCCTGTTTCCTCAATGCCAACAGTAGCAGGAACCCTAAACATGCTACCTTCTCCCTTGCTTCCACAGGAATACCAGGACCTTGGCGACGTATTCAGAGAACAGCAAGCACTGGTGTTGCCGCCGCATAGAAATTATGATTGTACCAGTGACCTGCTTCCCGATACTACCCCACTCTATGATAGGATTTATGAACTCTCAGGGTCTGAGTTACAAACATTGAAGGAGTATATTGATGAAAATTTGGGGCAGGGCTTTATTTGACCCTCTACCTCCCCTGCAGGGGCACCTTTGGTTTTTGTACCAACAAAAGGATGGAGGGCTGTGGCCATGCGTCGACGATAGGGGGCTTAATGCCATTACCATAAAGAACCGCAACCCTCTTCCCCTTATCCCTGAATTACTGAACAGACTCCAGGTGCCTCGATCTTCACGAAACTGGACTTAAGGGGGGCATATAATCTCCTTCGTATTAGACCAGGGATGAATGGAAGATGGCTTTTCCTACAAGATATGGGCATTTTTTCTATGTTTTTATTATTATTTTATTGGGGGGATATATTTTAATTGCCACTGAATATTTTTATAAACTTTCAACTTTTACTTTATTGCTTAGCCAAATCCGGCCATTGCACATGTATACATAATTATAATAATTTGAATACTAATCAAACTTAAAAACATCAAACAGAATTACATAGAATATTTTACTTATTGCTTACACAATTTGTAAATTAAAGCTTCCATCAATTTGAACCCCCCCAAAATTAAAATTTAAAATATGCCCTCGAAAGAGAGCCATAGTACCCCCATTTCTACCTAACAATAACCTTTTGGAAACTGGAGAGTTCACAGTCTATCTTTTCATGCCCTTAATATAATAAGCATTTTGCACCCTTGCCACTTCTTGATTTGTGACCATGCCAAAAAGAGCCCCACTTTAGAGCAATTTAAGTAGGGACACGAGGGACATCCCCCACCTCCTGGGACTAATACTTTTCGGGGTGGTTTTCCACAATCTCACCTCCAATAGCACCTAGACCCCACCTATCTCCATGGCTGAATATTTTTATATTTATGCTGTTAGCCGCCCTGGGCTGCCTGTGGCAGGAGGGGCGGGATACAAATGTGTGAAATAAATAAATTATAAATACATTTTGAATACTTAGTCATGCCGTTTAGCTTAGCCACTTTTCAGCATTTGATTAATGATATATTCCAGGACATTCTGGACGAATATGTAGTAGCCAACCTCGACGATATACTCGTTTATTTCCAACTAAAAAGAGTAATATGTGCAACATGTGTGTACAGTTTTGTTGCGGTTACGACAATACCGCTTATACCGCATTTCTAATCCTGCTAGATCACTTGGCCGCGTTTGACACCATGGACTGCTGCTGAGATGACTGCGAGACCTGGGGGGTTTGGATGGGACTGTCCTTGGGTGGTTCCGCTCATTCCTCTCAGGGAGAAGCCAGTGGATGGTGCTGGGGGCTGAAACATCAAGCCCCTGGGCCTTGACCTGTGGCGTTCCACAGGGTTCGATCGTGTCTCTGCTGTTATTTAATGTGTATATGCAGCCCCTGGGGGAGATCGTGAGAGGGTTCGGGGTGCGATGTCACCAATATGCTGTAGATACTCAGCTGTACCTCTCGTTTTCAACTGACCCAGGTCCTGCTGTCTCATTACTTTCCCAATGTTTGGAGACCGTGGCGGATTGGATGCGGCAGAACAGACTGAAGCTAAATCCCAATAAGACGGAGGTGATGGTGGCGGGTAGGGCGGGGGAAGTTCTGGCTCCCCTTGTGGGGGGGGGGGTTCCATCCTGTAGCCCAGCAGGTTCAGAGTCTAGGGGTGGTGTTGGACTCGGGTCTCCGTCTGGATCAGCAGGTTAAGTTGGTGACTAAGGTCGCCTTCCACCAGCTGTATCTGGTACGGAGGCTGTGTCCGTACATTTCCAGGCCCAACCTGGCCACTCTCATCCATGCCTTCATCACCTCGAGGCTAGACTACTGCAACGTGCTCTATGTGGGGCTTCCCTTGTTTCTGGTTTGGAGGCTGCAGCCGGTGCAGAATGCAGCGGCCCGTCTCCTTACGGGGACTGGGCAACGGGAGCACATAACACCGGTGCTCCATGCTCTGCACTGGCTGCCTATAGTGTACTGATCCAGATTCAAGGTGTTAGTATTGATCTATAAAGCCCTGCACGGTCTGGGCCCCTCATACCTCGGGGACCACCTCGCCCTCCGCGCCTCGGAGCAATCCCTTCAGTCCACTGGGGGCGCCTTTTTGGAGGTCCTGCATGTGAGACGGGGGGCCACAATGGAGAGAGCGTTCTCGGTGGCCGGGCTGAGGCTCTGGAACTCCCTCCCGGAGGAAGCCTGCCTGGCCCCGGGTCTGCTGGTGTTTTGTCGAGCCTGCAAGACCTGGCTGTTTGCCAAGGCCTTCGGAGGGGGGGATGGGAGAGGGGTAGTTTTTGGAGGGGGGATGGGATGATATTTTTTAATGAATTGATCAAGCTGTATTTTTAATATTGATTTTATGGCATTTTATTGTGCTGTTGGTTGTTGTAAGCCACCCCAAGATGCCGTAGGCATGAGGGGGTGACTAAAAAATGCTTATAATAAATAAATATAAAAATATAAATATATATATTATATTGTAAAATCAAAAAATGTGCCTTCCACCAGCAGCTGGTACCATTTCTAGGGTTTGTTATTTCCCCCCAAGGAATCAAGATGGACTCGTCTAAGATACATGCCATAACCATATGGCCCTCTCCCCAAGCAGTGAAACTCCTGCAAAGGTTCTTAGGTAGCACTGATTACTATAGGCAATATATCCCCAAATTATGCTGCCCTCACCACTCCTTAGACCAGGTTGCTCAAAAAGTGGCAACCCTACATATGGGCAGAGGAACAACAACCAGCATTTGACTATCTAAAAAGGGCCTTCACACAAGCTCCAATATTGCAGCATCTGAACTTTGCCTTGCCTTTTATTGTGGATGCTTCTAATGTGGCCATCAGGGCGGTGTTATCCCAATCTAACACTGAAAACCCTGGCACTTTACCTTGTGCCTTTGATTCCCGTCAGCTAACCCCGGCAGAGAGGAACTACACTATCCTCGACAGGGAACTCTTAGCCATCAAAGCAGCCTTTGAGAACTGGAGGCGTTACCTTGAAGGAGAGGCACACCCAGTCCAAGTAATTACAGACCACAAGAACCTTGTTTACCTACAAATGGCCCATATCATGAACGCTAGACACGCCCGCTGGGCCCTTTTCTTCGCCCGTTTTGCGTTTCAGGTGGTGTATCGGCCCGTACATCAAAATACCATCGCAGATGCCCTGTCCTGATCCTGCGAAGCCAATACCGATTGTGCACCACAGGGAGACCCTCTTCTGGATCAAAAGGTATTTGCAGCCGCTGGTATTACTCTGGCACAATTAAAAAAGTTAGCAGCTAAATAATCTGTTCATACAAGAATCACCTAATGCACCTAAACACTCGGGGTTGCATATGCATCACTGGGCTATTGTAGTTCCCCAAGCGGCTCAACAAAAGATTTTGTGGGCTCATCATGATGCCCCCTTAGCAGGGCATCCTGGCCAATGACGTACCTTACAATTTTTGCAAAGACACTTCTGGTGGCCTACTATGCGCAAGGACACTAGAGCCTATGTACAAGGATGTAAGATCTGTGGTTGAACCAAGACCCCTCGGACATGCCCGACAGGCCTTTTGCAACTTGCTCCCCTACCACAGGGTCCTTGGCAACATATAAACATGGATTTTATTGTTTAACTCCCCCCGTCTCAAGGCCACACCACAATATTTGTTGTAGTGGATCAGTTTACCAAGATGGGGCACTTTATCCCCTGCAAAGGCCTGCCCACGGCACAGCATACTACTCAACTGCTACTACAGCATGTAATTAAGTTACATTGACTCCTGCAGACCATTGTCTCGGATCATGGTTCCCAATTTATCGCTCGTTTCTGGCGAGCCTTGTTTTTGGCGGTCGGCGTTCAGCTGACCCCCACAACAACGTACCACCTCCAAGCAAATGGGCAGGCAGAACGCACTAACCAGGCGATAGAACAATATCTCTGCTGCTATGTTGACTACCTGCAGGACGATTGGGTGGCCCACCTGTCACTTGCTGAATTTGCCTTCAACAATGCTCCTAACGCCTCCCTTGGCTCCTCTCTCTTTTTTGTCTCCTATGGATTCCACCTCCGTCTTGCCCTCCCTGAGGTCCCCATTGTGGAGGTCCTGGCTGCCGGTGCCATGCTACAGCAGCTACAACAGAACCATGCTCATGCACTCGCGATGCTTTGCGCCATCTGACAGCAATACAAGCTCTCCGCGGATCGTGGACAACAAAGGGCTCCGCGGGTCACAGTTGCCGATCTCGTCTGGATTGATCGCCGCCATTATCTGTCCATTCGACCCTCGGCCAAGCTGGACAACAGATATCTCAGCCAGTTCCCCATCTCTCAACAGGTGAATCCTGTCAGCTACCGTGTGACTCTCCCCCCGCAGGTTCTAATTCACCCTGTTTTCCATGTCTCTCTACTGAAGCTTTACCATCTGCCATTGTTTCCTGACCCGTCGCCCCCGCTCTGTGATGTGCCGGATCTCTACCCCCGTTCCCCCACAGTCTGTGTGCTCGCCTCCCTCTTGGTTTGCCTCTCTATCTCCCTGTACCCCTATAATCCGTATGCTCGCCTCCCTCTTGGTTTGTCTCCCTACCCTCCTGTTCACCCCATAGTCTGTGTGCTCGCCTCCCTCTTGGTTTGCCTCTCTACCCCCCCTGTTCCCCCCCAGTCCGTGTGCTCGCCTCCCTCTTGGTTTGCCTCTCTACTCCCCCCGTTCCCCCCCAGTCCGTGTGCTCGCCTCCCTCTTGGTTTGCCTCTCTAGCCCCC
>QEPC01008216.1:5729748-5758538 GCA_003113815.1 Sphenodon punctatus
GTGTGCTCGCTTTCCTCTTGGTTTGCCTCTCTACCCCCCCGTTCCCCCCATAGTCCTTGTGCTCGCCTCCCTCTTGGTTTGCCTCTCTAACCCCGTTCCCCCATAGTCCGTGTGCTCGCCTCCCTCTTGGTTTGCCTCTCTACCCCCGTTCCCCCCATAGTCCGTGTGCTCGCTTCCCTCTTGGTTTGTCTCTCTACCCCCCTGTTCCCCACATAGCCCGTAGAAAACAGAGGAGGCTAGCCAAGCGAAGGGAATCCTCGGATGGGATTTACTCCCCTATCTTCAGAGAGTGAGATTGCCAGTGCTTTCTGGAACTCAACTCTCAGAGTGGAATAAGCAAACTTTGAACAGAGTGCGCTGAGTTTGTTATTTTAGTTTTTATTTCGGGTCAGGGACAGATAGCAAAATAGGGCTGCCGAAGCATTTCTCCAAGCTCTTGAAGCCAGAACTGGAAAAGGAGGCGCAAGCCAGATGCCTCCAAATAGAGGGGAAAACTAAAAAGCAACTGAGGCAGCTGATACGAGAATTTGAGATGAGTATGAATGGAATGGATGGGAATGGAGTGGGTGTGAAAACCCCCCTCCAAACCCTCCACCTAACCCGCAACCAGGAGCTGGAACACCTGGAGACAACCAGGGACAGGGCTCAAACTCAGAACTCGAGATGCTCAGACTGAAAATGGAATAGGAGTTCAAACAGCACCAGATTGATAAGGAACCGGACTTGGAGAAAATGAGAGCGGAGGAAAAGGAGAAAAAACGATGGATGCCGTTCAAACTTGAACGTGAAAAGCTAAAACAACAAGCGGAAGAAAAAGAAAGAGACAGATTGCACCAAATTGAATTCCTGAAGACACAGGTGACCCTAGGAGTTACCCCTCAACTCCCTTCAGGAGACAGCGCTGATAGCGTCAGAAGGCGCAGGATCGAGCATACGCATCACTTATTCCCCAATATGATGAGAAAGAACGCATGGATGAATTCTTCACAACTGCCCAACACATCTTTCAACATGAAAAAATTCCCGAGGATCTGTGGATCAACTTATTACTGCCTAAGATGTCTGTGAAAGCAAAAAAGGTGCACAACACGAAACTACAGGAAAGTCAAGCACTGACTTTTGATGAATTCAAAAACACAGTCCTTGAAGACTACAGGATCACCCCAGAATTTTTTCACCAGAAACTGCACAACTTTAAAAAGGCAGAGGGTATGTCTTATTCAGATGTTTCCAATAGGTTGAAACAGTATGGGGTGAAATGGTTAGATGGAAGAGGGAATGCTACCAAAGACCAAATAATTGACTTGGTAGTCATGGGAACATTTTACAATGTTTGTAGCCCTAACTTAAGATCACACTTGCTTAATCAGGGAATCACGAATATCAAACAGGCTGGGAGGAGGGCAGATGAATATATTGCAAATGCTAGCTCAGCTTATGGGGAATGGAAGCCAAATAATGGGGAAAAAACCTAAGCAGGGGTCTTACCATAAACAGAATGGGTATAAAACCCCACAATCTGAGCAGGGAAACCTGACCCAGAACAAACCAAACGAGCATGGGGGTGGGGAGAGACAGGGATCACCCAAACTCCAAAGACACAATTCCCCAAATCCACAGACAAATCCCATAACATGCTTTAACTGTCACCAGACAGGACACATAGCAAAACGTTGCCCCAACCCTAAGAAAAATGAGGGCCAAAGCAGAGCTACGATTGAAGCTAACTTGGCCTCAGTGAGGACAGGTGCTCCAATGGGGGATTATGTCTGTTACACACTCCAAGGCCCCCACACAGATAACACACACCTCTTCAGACCAGCCAAAGTAAACGGCATGCCCTGTGCGGGTTGAATGGATACTGGGGCAGACTGGGTCATGGTCAGAGAGCGTGTTACATCCCCCACAAGGTCTGCGTCAGTTGCTACAAGGGAAGGGACTAGACGACGAACTCCCCACAGCCAACGTGGAGTTGGAATGGGAGCGGGTGAAGGGACAAATCCTAATGGCCGTGCTCCCCACAATCACAAAGAATGAGCTGTTAGTGGGGAATGCCATAAACAAATGGATGCTGGGATGGAGGGTGGAAAAAGCCCAACCCCAGGAACATAGGGAGCCAGAAAGCAACCCAGTAAGGGAGGGAGAGGGGCAGCAAGACTCAGAGAGCCCCAAACAGGTCACACCTCTACCCCGGGAACATGGGGAGCCAGAGAGCACCCTGGAAAGGGAAGGAGAGGGGCAACAAGGCTCAGAGAGCCCCAAAGCGGTTGCACCTCAACCACTGAACCCCATGGGGGACCAGGCCCAGGCCCTAACTGAACCCCCAAGCCCAGCCAGCGGAGGTGGCCGGGACAGGGCCAGAAGGGGACCTGGGGAGTTCTGACCCACATGGGGAGGAGCAAGACACAGACCCAAGGTTAGAATTCGCAAGAAAAAACTTGACTGCAACAAAAGCTGATTTCAGAGTAGAACTGACAAAGGATCTCACTCTACAGGGAAGCAGAGAAGCAGCCGAGAAGGGAAACCCAACTGCATCGCACGGGGTACAATACTCATGGGAACGTGGGTTGCTTTATAAGAGCCTACCCCAGGGAAGTGATGGGAAGGGGCAGGATCAACCCAAGAAACTAGTGGTACCTAAAAAATTCAGAGAGGACTTGCTTAAATTGGCACATTCCTCTCCCTTTGCTGGACACCTAGGGGTTAAGAGAACGCTGCAAAGGTTACAATTAAACTTTGACTGGCCAGACGTGAAAGCAGACGTTAGAGCATTCTGCCAGGGGTGTGACTCCTGCCAGAGGAACAAGAAAGGGAACGACCCCAAAAAGGTGCCCTTACACCCCCTCCCTATTATCGAAGTGCCTTTTTAAAGGGTGGGGATGGATATTGTCAGTCCCATGAGAAAAGCCTCCACCTCTGGGAAAAAATACCTACTAGTGGTAGTAGATTAGCCACTAGATATCCCGAAGCTGCAGCACTGAGGAATGTGGACACCCCCAGTATAGCAGACGCATTGATGGACATTTTCAGTAGGGTGGGTTTTCCCAAACAGGTCATAATGGACAGAGGGGCAAATTTCCTCTCCAATATCTTCCAGCAGCTCTGGAAGATATGCGATGTGAAGCACATAAAGGCAGCTCCATATCACCCCCAAACAAACGGGTTAGTGGAAAGATTTAATGGGACACTGAAGCAAATGCTAACTAACTTTATGAGCAACATAGCAAATAATTGGGACAAACTGTTGCTTTATCTCCTATTTGCATATAGGGAAATACCCCAGGAATCTACCGGCTATTCTCCTTTTGAATTGCTATTTGGAAGGAATGTGAGGGGTCCCCTGGATCTAGTAAGAGACTCCTGGGAAAGCTTAGAGGAAGTTGAACGCCAATCTGTAGCTAGATATGTCCACCAGTTTAGACAGAAAATAACCTCCATGTTAAAGGAGGCCCAAGGGAACCTGGCCAACAGCCAAGAGGCCCAAAAGATAACATATGAGAAGAAAACTAATGACAGATCTTATAACCCAGGAGACACCGTGCTAGTTATGAGACCAATGAACAAGGTTAGCGGGGAAGTCATTTGGGATGGCCCATATCATATCATTGATAAGAAAAATGAGGTCACTTATTGCGTTAACAAGCCCAACTCCAGAGCAGAGGCACAAGAATTTCACGTAAATAGAATCAAAGATTACTATGAAAAAGACACGCACGCTTGCTTAGCAACTGTGGCTGAGGGAGATGGGCAAATGGATGGATCATTACCTGACCTCCTACAGGAGAGCCAGGGAACTGAGTCTCTGCAGGACATTTGCATTATTTCCACAGATCTCACCTCCTCCCAAACGCATACGATGATGCAAACCCTACAGGAACACAAAGAAATCTTTTCCAACAGACCTGGGGAAACAGATAGCATTGTACATACCATTGAGACAGGAGTCCAGTCCTTTTCGCACAAATGGGAAGATTCAAACACAGATCCACCAGGAGATAAAGGACATGTTGGAACTAGGAGTCATACAGGTCTCAAAGAGTCCATGGGCGAGCCCAGTGGTTTTAGTTCCAAAACCCGATGGCTCCATAGGTTCTGTGTTGATTATCGTAAATTGAATGCAATAACCGTGTCAGACTCGTACCCCATGTCCAGAACGGATGACATGATTGAAAGGATAGCAGGAGCTACGTACCTGACTACCCTAGACATGACCAAGGGTTATTGGCAGATTAAAATGAACCCAGGGGACCAGCCCAAAACAGCATTCATAACTGACAAGGGCCTATATGAATTCACAGTGATGCCTTTTGGGTTAAAGAATAGTGGGTCTACATTCATGAGGCAGATGGATCACATCCTAGAAGGGATGCGCGACTTTGCCTTGGCTTATATAGATGACCTGGTGATTTACAGCCACACATGGGACACACACGTGACACACGAAAACCAAGTACTACACCATTAAGAAAGCAGGACTCACAATAAAACCATCAAAGCGTAAAGTTGCTATGGGTACAGTTACATACCTAGGGCACGAGGTGGGAAACGGCAAATTACGTCCTCGAGAAGACAAAGTAGAGGCTATTTGCTCCTGGCCCACACCCGCAGCCAAAAAACAGATCCAGAGGTTCATAGGCGTGACTACCTATTTCCGCCGTTATGTCCAACGTTTCAGTCACATAGCGACCCCCTTAACCGACAAATGCGAGAAACGATGCCCAGAGAAGGTACAATGGTCAGACGAGTGTGACAACACGTTTGACACACTTAAGAGGGCTCTGTCGGAGGTACCAGTGTTTATCAGTCCAGATTATGACAAGGAATTCCATATCTGGACGGATGCCTCTGACACCGGCCTGGGAGCAACCCTCACACAAAAGGGGGAGGATGGAATACACCGTCCCATCGCATACCTGAGCAAGAAACTGCTCCCAAGGGAAAAGAACCTGGCAACCATTGAAAGAGAGTGCTTGGCCATAGTCTGGGCTGTCAAGAAACTTAAACCGTACGTATTCGGTAGAACGTTCACAGCCCACACCGACCACTCGCCTCTAAAATGGCTCAATCGTGTGCAAGACTCCAACTCCAAACTGCTGAGATGGAGCCTGTTCTTGCAGGAGTTTGACATGAGAATTGAACATGTAAAAGGTAAACAGAGGGCGCTTTAAAACGTGCGCTCTCCCAAGCGCGTTTGGAGAAGACGGCTCCCGCGGTGAAGCCGTCTTCTCTGCCTCAGCCAGTGATTAAATTTAATCACTGGCTGGGGGCTTTATAGGGGGGAGGGAGGAGGGGGTTTGTCAGCGCTGCCTGGAGGAGGCAGTTTTCACCGGCTTTCCCCCACCCCACCCCCCGCTTGCAAACCGGGGAAGCCGCAATTAACCGCGCGGTTCCCAGGGATGGAAGTGAGGGGGCAGGAATCCTCAGCCGGTTTGATGCGGGAAAGATCCGGCATCAAACCTGGCCAAGCATTTAATCAATCACAAAGAAAGGCAGCTGATTAAAGGATCAGCTGCAATTTTTGTATCGTTTAAAAGCGCCCAGAATGTGATTGCAGACGCACTATCATGCAGGGACACACCAGTCTAAGCATGTTATGGGACTCTGTCATGTCCGCTCCACATGATGTCTTATGGGGGGGGCTGTCACGGAGGAACATGAGGTCGCACATGAGAGATACGGGACTATAGGTCTAACAGATATGTAACATAAAAGGTTAAACATGTATGTAATGTTAAAACTCAGAACTGCAAAACTCGCCTCAGGTAATGTTAAAACAGAGAACTGCACAACTCAGTTCATGTAATGGAAGCTACCACCAGGAAATGGAAAGAGATAAAAAAAATGTGTATTCGGGAAGCCGAGCCAGAGAGAAACCAATTTAGATGCAAATGGACCTTCCTGTTTACCTCTCTGGTGACAAACCTCATGTTTCCCCAAGGCGGGAAGAAGTGACAAAGACTTCGAAAAGGGTATTTAAGAAAGCGGACAAGACAAAGAGAGGCCAGTATTAAGCCATCTTCTTCTACCTCTTGGAGAGAACTCCTCTCCATCTCGTCTGCCAGCAAGCGACCGCTGGAACTATGGACTGAGAGGAAAGACTTTGCTTTCTACCAACTAAGAGACCAGTGCCCAGTCATTCTACATCACTGACTGAGAAACCTCAAGCTCATGGACTATTTTATAGGTTAAGACTTATATAGTGATCCACCCGGTATAGAATAGGATGCGTTATATTACTTTTCATTTTGATTAGCCACTCTGTATCAAATATATTGTCTTATGTAATCAATAAACTTTCTTCTTATCTTTATGAAGAAGTGTCTGTGTCTAACATTGGAAACACAACGAGCCACTTGAGTTTTCAAACTCTTGCGAGCCCAGAGAGAGAGAGAGAGTCCGTAACGGGAAGCCTTCTGGGAGTTGGGGGTGACAAAAGGATTCTCCCCTTTGCAGAACTGGACCAGCCAGAGAGAGAACGGGGTTCAGGTGAGCTGCAAGTGAGGGAAATTGAGTCACCCAACCCAGGAAAGTGGGGGTTGGACCTCAAACCCATGACAGTGCCTTATCTTCTGGGTGTGACGTCTTACTTCTTCTCTCTGACCTCGATGATGGCCTAGACCCTCTCTGAAGCTGGGTTCCCTGGCTATAAGAGGAGGGTAGTCTCTTGGGTTTCCAAGACATACTGCGAGATCCTCTTTCCGTAAGATTTCTCCCTACCGGGTTCCTTCTTCTTCCCTGCCCTCAGGGGGAATGGGAGGGGGGTGAGGTATTCCTCATCCTTTCCCCCCCTGACACCGGAAGAGTTAAAGGCCTTGGTGTTGGTGGCTTCTGCTGGGATAGTCTGTAGGGTGTGGTCCAGCTTCCAGGGAGTGGAGGCCACCCCTCCAGACAGCTCTTTAGACTCCTCTCTGCTTGCCGATGTTTCTGCGAAGAAAGGCCAGCTCCCTCGGTCTCTGATGGGACGGATTCTTATTAAGGAGACGCTGAAAGTGGCCCTGGGGTATTTTGCTGCTGTGTTGCAGTTTTCAGTCCCATCCTTTGCGTTGTCTTTGTTCACCTGGACTGCAGGGTGGCTTCGTTCTGGTGGCGTTGGTGCGATGTGCTCCTGGCCATTGTGACAACATGAAATTCTAGGCGCAGGGATAGCTTCGGGAGCAGCCCAAGGCTGAGAACTGGAGAGACAGGAGGAGGCCAGACTCTAGGTGTCCCAATACCTCCCCCCAACCCCGTCATAAGACCGATCAACCATCCTCATCTCAGTCTTGCCTGGATTCAGCTTCAGTTGGCTCATCTGCATCCAGGCCCCGGTGGAGCACGGGGACGGCCGGACCTGGCTCAGATGTCATCAGCGTTAACACCAACGCCTCAGCTCACCTCGACTCACAATGCCACCCAGCAGCATCAGATAAACACGGAACAGGAGGGGAGGCAAGATGGAGCCCTGCCCGACTCCCGAGGGGATGACAAGCTCATTGCCCCCCTGGGGCTTCCTGGACAGGAATGAGCAGAACCACTCACCAGTCAGCGATAAAGCTAGAGGCAGCAACGTACACAGAACACGTTGCAGGATCTTGGTGCGACGCAGAAATGAACTGGAACCTCCCCATATTTCCTATATACCACATTGTCTATTAACACTGAACCGAAAGACGATTAAGGCGTGTATGTAAAGGTAACGTAGAGGCAAATTAATACAAAAATAGAGATTGTCAGCCCCAAACCTGACAATCAGGATGAGGGATAGGTAGGCATTATTTTTGTCTTTTCTTTTCCTCGCACTCTTGTCTCTAATCACTGCACTGTTCTTATTCAAATTGGCACATAAATCCTATAGAACTGAGTCTGGCGTATTGGTGCGAGGGATCCTGGCAATTGGGGATTCCCAGTGATGGGGACCCCAGATTAGACGTCTGTGGAGTCTGTTCTTTGAAGGCTGTTAAGAGAGTCATCCCAGGACGCAAGGACGCTCCTGGCAGGCTGGTTGAGGGGAGGCAGCTCTGGAGGGAGCTGGTCCAGTGGGGGCCGTAAGGGAGGGAACCAAGTCACTAAGGGCTCTGCGAGGGGCCAGGGCACTCCATGACAGCAGCGAGCCTGTCCCAGGACACCCCAATAACCTGTAAACAATTGCCCAGAAGAGAGAGCAAATCGCTGTGGCTGGAAATCAGCTCCAAGACTGGGACAAAACTGGCAAACAATTGAGCAAGACCGCTGTGTTTATTATTATTTTAAATCTGATTTCTGAAACTACGAACAGACTACAGAGATGGTCATTCCAAATGGAATGTCAACTATCCAGTCATCCAGGGCAGGGGGACCTGCCAGGTCGCAATGTCATTGCATCATGGTCAATCATAGCAAAGGCCGCCTTCCGCCAAAAGATGGAGATTGATTAGCAGGGGACAATTTTCCTCATCAGTCTCCAGACCATGAGCCCAATTTCCATGTTATCCTCAGAATGAAGGGATCCGATACGCTCACTATTCAGTGACGTCAGGCGGACGCTGTCGCAGAATATAGTTCAAGACTGATTTTGTTTAAAGACTCAGAACCCTCCTTGAGAGCGGTCTCTCTCTGTCAGTGCAGCCAGGCCAGCTACAGCTCTCAGAAGACTGGAAAGCGTAGTCTAGAAAAGAGAAGGAAAGAGAGTAGCCCGCTGGAGGAATCAAGGAGGGGGCTGGGCAAAATTAGTATTCTCCTTCCCAATTTCTCTGCATCAAAACCCAGCATCTAGCCCGATTAGCCAGCGATGGCAGCAGTACTGGTAACGTGAGTCCCAGCCACAGAAAGAACACACTTTCCAAACTTCGCTCAACTGCACTAGACTTTTATAGGGCACACAATTGACAGACATTAATTTAATTTACTTCTCCCATGAACTCCTCGGGGTACAAAATCCTCCAGACAAGTATCTGATTTTTCCCAAGTGTTGAGTGGATCAGACACAGCTATGGTTACTTAGCACTTGTTTATGTACTGCTCCAGGGAAAGAGCCCAGCTTAAAAATAGAATTTTTGAGAGATTCGAACGCAATCCGGTCCCAGCCTGGGGAGACTTTCCCCTTCACTTAGCCAAGTTGAAATGAAACGGTAAATACTTGCTTCCCTCCAGTACCACGGAGGCAGGGGGCACTTTGCAGAGAGTTACCCTTTGTAATCCACACTGTCCCGATTTCCAGGCACCCTGCAGAAGAAACAGGCTTCAGGAAGCAAAGCTGCTTGCTCTGGAGAGGCAGGTCGAGACCTACAGTATTTGGTGGCCGTTTCTCTTAGGAGATAATAAGCCAGACAGCTAGACTACTCACTTCTGGTGGGTGCCACTAGAGATCCCTGCAAGAAACAGGAATGGCTTCCCCTTGTGCCTAGAACATGGGGTTCAGTGCTGATTAAACCTGGTTTTCCCTAACGGGTTTTCTGTAACGTGACGCTTCCTCCTGCCAACAAGGAAACCGCACCCTTGGCTGCTCACAAGAGTAAAGTTCCTCATCTCCTTGAGCCTGTACAGGGTCAGAACGTTCAGCCTGACACGCCCCGAGACCAAAATACCAAAATAAACCTATTAAAGCACACAAGCAGCATCCAGTCAAGCCAGGAACATGGGCTGGGGTGGGGTGCCATAAAGATTGATTGCCACAAGTCGAGATGACCACATTACTCCTGAGTAATGAGGAAAGGAAGGATTATGGCATTGTTAGGAGCTGGCAGAACCCACCCAGAATTCGAGGTAACCATTTGTTCTTCCTCCAACGCCCTGGACTCTCCAAGTAACAAATTGTTAGGCCTGGCTTTAAGAGATCATTCGGACGGTAGAAGTCATTGCTGCAGGATAATGAGGCCTAATAAACAATCATTTAATGTATTTAGCCCCTCATACGCACACACGCCACTGCACCAGGGGAGCCATGAACCGGAATAGAAACCAGAATGAAACCCAAATACAATATCATAAAAACCATAATAAAAATACCGACTGGGAAAGAGAGGGACAAAAGCCAACGAGGCCCCAGTGAAAGAAGGGAACGGCGCTAGCTGCCCACAAAGAGACACTGAGGCACGAGAGGTTTGTGTCTGTGTGTGAACAAGGATCCTCCTCTCCAGACCAGGGCAAGGGCAGCCTACGGGGCAGGCATGAGTCTAGGACAGCACTCAGCTATTCCATGTGTGTGTGTGCGTGTGAGAGAACAAGGATCCTCCTCTCCAGACCAGGGCAAGGGCAGCCTACGGAGACTCCAGGACAGCACTCAGCTATTCCACCATCAAGCCCTGAGGCTCTGTGCACACACAAGTTGTAGCTCTGACTCCTGTGAAAGGAGATGCCATTCTTGAGTTTCGCTGTGATGCAGCGTTCTGGTTTTCCTTGGTGCGACAGGGGCTGCTCTCTGTGTAATGTTCACACCTTGCAAACGAGTCTGCAAAGATTGGCGTCATTCAGAAACAGTAAACCCTACGGACTCCAACGTGTAACAACCGAATAACGGTGCAATGTCCCACCTGGACGTTCATGCTCCCATAAGCCTTACTGAGAAGAGCAGGATCAAAGTCTGACGAGATAATACTCTTACTAAGGCTGCAAAGCTTTAGGCCTGGCTCGCTCCTGTCCCAGGGAGAAGGGTTCTACAGAACCCTGGTGCCCCTCACAAAACAGCCAGGACTTAGAGCCCTCTAGCTTGCTGCTGCGAGGAGCCACGTCCAGCCAAGTTTCCAAGCACGACCCAGAATCCATCTGTCTCTTGGGCACGCCACCTTGCCACAGAAGCTTCTGATCTGTTTTTAAAACATCCCCCCCCAACACGGCTCCCCTGGAGTGTCTGGCACCAGAGTCAGCAAGGGGAGTCCGTACAGAATTCAGCTCCAAGTAAAGTGTTATGCAAAGAATAAGCTTCAATTCTAGGTTAGAAATAGTCCAGAAGGAAGAGGTGTTGCTGCTACAGAGACTAGCTGCACTTGGGAGATTCCTCTGTTTGAATTTCTCACCCTCAAACTCGGCTCTTTATCCTCACGTTTCCTTTACTCCCTGCAAATGGGGGTTCTCACATTTGTCATTTAAAGACAAAATCTACTTCTATTCTTGAATATTTCTCAGTCATACACTTTGGAGAGGGGGTTCTCCGTCCTGATGTTAATCTAATTTCCACTTTGCAGACGACATACTTGTGTGTTCAGAGCTTCCTCTGTTCATAGGTGACAAAATCTTATTAGCGTACATGGCTTCTCTGGCCGTTACTGCGTTTCCTTTTCAAGCCAGCCTCAATAATTCAATCCTCTTTGCGTAAGGAACACTTCTAACCCCCAGGGGTTACACACGGAGACTGATTTTCTTTGTAACTTTTCCCTTCTCAATAGTCTTGCACACATGGGAGCGTAGCTTTGTTCTTCCTGTTGATAGAAAACATGCTTCGAAGCCTCTGTCGTGACGCGGCCATGTCAGAATCCCCATGATTGACTATTTCTGAAACACAAAACCCCATCCCATCTGCAAACAAGCAACACCCCACCCTCCAAGAACAGTCTCTCTTTATGTTGCAGGGAGGAGGGTGAAATCGTTTCAAAGTATTGGCTAAATGCTACAGAATGGATTCAACAATTATTACTACAAAAAGATATTTGACTTTTCTCAATGAAGACCACGTAGTACAGTGATACCTTTTACTGGACACGCAAGCCTGCATCCCTTCCCCGACTGGAGTTGAGTCCAATCAAAGCGATCTCTGGCCTACTCTCTCTCTAGTGCCGCTATATTTGGGACTAACACAACAACCTTATTTTCTCAGTAACAAACACAAACAAAAATTGGGAGCTGTGACTTTTAAGTGCAGAGTCAGTGCCAGCCTCAGTCAGACCAACAGTCCATCCAGCCCAGCATCCTGTCTCTGACAGCGTCACAGTCAGTGCCAGCCTCAGTCAGACCAACAGTCCATGCAGCCCAGCGTCCTGTCTCCGACAGTGTCACAGTCAGTGCCAGCCTCAGTCAGACCAACAGTCCATCCAGCCCAGCGTCCTGTCTCCGACAGTGTCACAGTCCGTGCCAGACTCAGTCACTTCGGAGAAGTCCCCACCAGGTCACAATGGGGAGATCCGTTCCCTGCTGTTCACTCCCAGCTCCCGACAGTCTGAGGTTACGTCCCCTGACAGACGTGGTAATAGTTATTATTAAACATTTATATAGTGCCAGCCATGTGCCTGGCGCTGTACGGAACATAGAAATAGACGCGGGCCCTGCCTGTGCACCTATCTTAATGGCCCTATCTTCCAAGAACTTATCTAGTTCTTGTTTGAACCCACCCACCTCCGTCCGTCCCAAGTCAACCCCCACGCCCACGGCCCCACCCACCTCCGTCCGTCCCAAGTCAACCCCCACGCCCACGGCCCCACCTACCTCCGTCCGTCCCAAGTCAACCCCCACGGACCCACCTACCTCCGTCCATCCCAAGTCAACCCCCACGGCCACGGCCCCACCCACCTCCGTCCGTCCCAAGTCAACCCCCACGGCCCCACCTACCTCCGTCCGTCCCAAATCAACCCCCACGGCCCCGGCCCCACCTACCTCCTCCTCTGTCCTCGGCTCGGTCACGGAGTCGCTCCGCCGCGCTCCTCCTCCTCCTCCGACCTGGCGGGCGGGTGTGGCCTCCAGGGTCCCTGTGACCCTGCCTGGCCCCTCCCTCTCTCTCTCGCCCGGAAGTTGCATAAAGGCGACTTCACTGGAGGGAGAGGAGCCGCGGGCAGAGCGTGCGGAGCAGGCGAGTAGCAGGTTGCTTCGGACCGGTGCTGCTCGCAGAGCGACTCACTCTAGGAGGAGGAGCAGCAGCGGAGGGCCAGGGGGGCCTCCCGGTGAGGCCTAGCCGNGCAACAGTGGGAGCAATAGAGGTCAAGAGGCGGGAGGGGATTGGGTCAAGGGGTGGCTAGGGGCAGCTGCCCAGGGACCCACTCTTGGGGGGGGGGCAGTTCAGGGGGGCTTAGAATTTATTTATTTATTTTAAAAATAATATATATTTTTTTAAATGGTCGGGGCCCCTCAACCCACCCTGCCCAGCCTGCATTTTTGTTTAAAAGTCAACCTTGAACCCCCCACCCGCGGCCGCGGCCCCACCTACCTCTGATCTGTCCTCAAATCGCATCCTGCTTTTCCCCTCCTTCTCTCTCCCTCCCAGAAGTTGCATAAAAGGAACTTCTGGGAGGGAGAGAGGACGTGGGCACACAGCGTGTGGAGCAGGCTTACCTGTTGCTGGCTTGTTTGCTGTGCGGAGGTGACCAAGGTCAGAGCGGAGGCGGCAGCAGTGCAGAAGAGTCACTTTTCCAGCTGGAGGCGGCGAAGGAGCGGCGGCATGGAGGGAGCAGCATCATGATCCGACCTCATCCTGGCGGGACCCAGCAAAGGAGCAGAGCAGGTGGTGACAGGAGGACCAGCAGGCGGTGGTGGGCCCATCGGCGATCCAGCGGCAGCAGAGGAGATTGGAGAAGCGACGTGGGACTGAGGCAATGTGCAGTGTGGGACCTGTTGCGAGTAGTGCACATGGTAGAGGAGCAGCGGGCGGCGGTGCAGCGGTGGCAGCAGTGGCCACAGGGAGACAGAGGCCTGGGACCCCAATTTTGGGTAAGTTCAGGCGGCTCAGGGAGGCCCTGGGGGGGTGAGGGAGGAAAGGCCTGGGCTGGGCAGGGTTGGCGAGGCCTGGTGGTGGTGGCGGGGTGTGGGACCTGATGGCCGGTGAGGCCTAGCCTTGGAGGAGGGATCGCAGTGGGGGCTGGGGCCTGGTCTTGTGGGGGGGCAGCTTGGGGGATGGGCAGGGTGAGCTGTGGTCTAGCAGCAGGGCCAGGGGGGCAGGTAAGCTGAGGCCTAGCAACAGGTAGAAGGGACATGGTGAGGCTTAGCATGGGGGGGCTCGTGGTGAGGCCTAGCGGGGAGGGGGGCGGTGCCTATATTGTGTTACCGTGTCTGTATCAATTCCACAGGCCTCCTTTCCTGGGGAGAGAGGGAGAGCTTGAGGCACCAGCAGCAGCAGCAGGCGCAGCAGTATCTGGGGGCAAAGCGAGAGCCACAGATAGGCGAGAGCAGCGCAGCTCTCGGGGGAGCTGGCGATGCCAGTGTGGAGCCTGCCTTCCCGGCCAGAGCCAGGCTTTGCTGCGCTGCGCTGCACATCGACAGGGAACGTACGGAACGTAAGTGCGGAGCAGCCGCTGAGCGAGAACTCTTCTCTGGCTGCCCTGGCTGCTGGACTGGATCATTCTCCGATTCCTAGTCTCTTCTCCTCCCCGGCTGAACGATGGAGTCACCTGCCAGAGTTCTCTGGACGATTGGAGATTCTGACTTCGGTCGTTTAGCTACGTTAGGTGGGGACAGTAAAACACTTGCGCTAGCGTTCAGCACTAGAATTTGGCCGTTTTTAGCAGCCGGAATTTAGCGACAGGGAAGCAGACGCTGGGGAGTAGCAGTTCATTTTTTATTTTTAGCCTGTAGGAGATGTTGCCCTTTACGGGACTCTCACTCACAAGATCGTGGTGGCTTCTCCCGGTAGTAGTGTGCGGCTCTCTGCCCCTTGGGCAGGTCTACCTAGGCTTGAGGCCAGAGTTCACATCAAATACTCACTTCCACCCCTGAGCTCATGCTGGTCGCCAAGTACAATTGGGGTCGGGAGGCCATGGTAGCCAGAGGGAGTTTTTCGCCTTCCCCCCAGTGCCTTTATTCTCTCTGAGTGCGGTCTGAGCAGCTGAGGGTGCATTTAAACCCAGGGGTGGGGTGGACCGGTGGTACATAAAATAGGTTGGTTGTTGAGACTCATCATCATCTCTCTGTCTTTCTCCATCTGCAAGGTTTAAACAATAATAACCTACCTCACAGGGTTGTTGTGAGGATACGCTAGATAGGGACAGTAAAACACTTACACTAGCGTTCAGCACTAGAATTTGGCAGTTTGTAGTAGCCAGAATTTGGCAGCGAGTCTCTAAATGGAGGTTCAATTGCTTGCCAATAGAAGACAGTTGCCTGTGTTTTAAATAGAGAGGAGTTCTCTTTTTAACCAATGTCTGTGTCCTGCACTCTCTTTCTTTCATATGGGGACAAAACACAGATTTAAATGTTCTTTGTTGCATATTGATTTCATTGCACTGATGGGTTGCCATGGCATGGGGGGAATTCTCTGCATTTGCCTGTGGGGCGTGGGAGGGGCCTATGGGGCATGGGCGGGGCCTATGGGGCCCCGCATTTTGTCTTTGCCCTGGGCCCTGCAATTTGTAAGGCCGGCCCTGGGCGAATGTCGGTTTAGGCTGCGTTAACAGAAGCTTTGTCTCCAAGTTAGCAAAGGTAATCATTCCATTCTATTCAACACTGGTCAGACCTGGACACTTGGAGTATTGTGCCCAGTTCTGGGAACTTCATTTTAGAAAGTGATTCTCTGAATCCACTCAAATTGGAGCGGGTTCAGAGAACAGCAACAAGGATGATAAAGGGTCTGCAAGCAATTCTTATGAGGCAAGGTTGAAGGAACTGACTATGTTTAGTCTAGCAAAGAGAAGACTAAGGGGAGCTATGATAGCAGCGTTCAGCTCTCTAAAGGGTTGCCACTAAGAACCTGGCAAGGAGCTGTTCTGCATGGCGAGAGGGCAAGACTAGAAACAATGGGATGAGTCACGCTCCAGGAAGGGAGATTTCCGTTAGAGATCAGGAAAACCTTCCTAGCGGTCCGAGCTGGGCGGACGGCGATGGAAGAAGCTGCCCAGGGAGGTGGCAGGCTCCGTCGCTGGAGAATTTCAAACAGAGACCGGGCAGCCCCCTGTCGGGGATGCTGTAACCCTTGTCCTCCTGTCTCCCAGCAGGGGGTGGACTAGATGACCTCGAGGTCCCTTCATCCTAGGATTCTGTGTTCCACAAGTTAACTCCACATAGAGTGAAAAAGTATTTCCTCATGTTTCTTTTAACTCTGCTGCCAGTTAATTTCATGGAGTGTCCCCTGTTTGAGGGGGTAAATAACTGCTCCCTATTGACTCGTTCCACCCCACTCATCATTTTATAAACTTCTCTCCTGTCCCCGCTCAGTCGTCTCTTCTCCGAGCTGAAGAGTCCTGGCTGATCCTGCCTCTCTGTGTACGGGGGCCGTTCCGGACGCTGGATCATTATTGTTACGCTTCTCAACTCCTTTTCTAGTTCTACTAGGGTCTTTTTTGACACGGGGAACCAGACCTGCCCACAGTATCCAAGATGTGGTCTCACAGATTTATACAGCAGCCCTTGTGATAGTCTCAGTTTTAGCCTCTCTCCCTCTCTGAATGATTCCTAACATTTGATTTGCCTCTTCGCTGCCACCGCCACCACCACACACTGAGCTGAGGATTTCAATGAGCTGTCCACAGTGACAGATGACACTAAACTGGGAGGGGTTGCAAAGACTTTGCAAGACAAGAATCTAGCATGATTTAGATAAGCTAGAAACCTGAGCTGAAAGAAACAAAATGAGATTTAACCAAGGACTATATGTCGGAACAAGAAAACCCTCTCTCTTGCTGCTCCTCATGCCTGGAACTCCCTCCCTGGATACATTCATTCTGCCCTCTCTCTCCCAACTTGCAAATCCCTCCTGAAAACCTACCTTTTCTGTCAGGCCTTCCCTAGCTCGGCATGAGTTATAAGAATCTCCTCCCTGTAACTCATAAATGTATCATTATCTCTCCCGATGTTCGCCTCTCCCTTCTCTCTTGTAGATTGTAACCCCTTTGGGGTAGGGATCTGTGTATAACTAATGATTGTACAGCACCAGGTACACAGTGGGCGCTATATTAATAATACTACACTGAGCAGGAGTCAGCAGTGGGACAGCGCTGCATCAGTGGCCAGTGCCATTTTGGGCTTCATGCAGAGGTGCATCGTGTGGGGTGATGGTGCCACGTTCCTGGTGCTGGTGAGCCCTCATCTGGAGCTGCACTTCAAGGAGGATGTAGAGAAAAGGGAGCCGATTGAGAAGAGAGCAGCTAAGAGGATAAAGCAGCTGGAGGAAGAGCCCTAGGGGGAAAGGCTGAAAGGACTGGGTGTGTTTAGCCTAGAAAACAGAAGATTAAGGGGGCATGAGAGCAGTTTGAATATCTCTAACAGCAGGAGACAGGCCCCAAAGAAGATGGCGGACATTTGTTCCCTGCTGTCACCGGAGGCAGAACAAGAGGGGATGGGATGACGTTGCAGCATGGGAGATTTCCTTAAATATTAGGAAAAACTTCCAAACTCAGAGAGCCGGTGGGCAATGGAATCCGCTCCCCGGGGAGGGTGGGGAATCTTAAACCCTGGCTGGATAGGCCTGTCTGTGACGCTGGAGACAGGGCTATGTCTCACTTGGAACAGGGCCCCTGAGGCCCCTTCTAACCTTATGATTCTGTGCCCCCAAGGTCCTTTTCCCGAGTGGTAAGTTACCCCTCATTTAGAGCCCAGCGTTGGGTACAGAGAGTTTGGATTGTTTTTCCCTACGTGCATCACTTTGCACCTGTCCACATTAAATTTCATCGGCAATTTAGATGCCTGGTCACCCAGTCTCGCAAGATCCTCCTGCAATTCTTTACAGTCTGCTTGGGTTTGAATAGCTTTGCATCATCTGCAAATCTGATCCCCTCACTCTTTACTCCCTTTTCCAGGTCATTAATGAATACATTAAACAACACCGGCCCCAGTACAGATTCCTGGGGCACTCCACTAATGACTTCCCTCCATTGTGAAAAAAGCCTGACCTACCCTTTATTTTCTATCCTTTAACCAGTTACTGATCCACAACAGAAAGCTGCTTCCTACCCCATGATATAGTCAAGTGTCTCTTGTGACGTATTTTATAAAATCATTCTGAAAATCCAGATACACTATAACGACTGGCTCACCTTTATCCACATGCTTGTTGACACCCTCAAAAAATCCCAATAGATTAGTGAGGCACAACTTTCTTTTGCTAAAACCATGTTGGTTCTTCCTATCACATCATGTTTGTCAATCTTTATTCCTTTTAAACTAGAATAGTGACTTGCATTTTGTGCTGCAGTAGAACAGGCTAGTAGCTGGCACTTTCTGTTACTCTGCGGGGTGTTACGTTCTGCCTCTTGTAGCCGTACTCCTGTTGGATAAAGCTGTTCCAGCTCGGACGAGAATGCCGTCCCAAGCAGGGGTGGCTGGGTTTGGGTCCTGCTAGGGCTTCCACACAGTCCTGCTCTAGTCTGCACTGTGCCAGGAGAAGGCAGCCTCCCTCTGGGGATTGCTAGAAAGAGTTCCAGTGGGGGTGGTTGGATTAAATGTTAAAATGCAGTTCTGGAAGCACAAATGATTGACTGCGATTCACTAAGAGAGTAAATTCAATAATCTCTCAGGCTTTGCTGGTTTTTCCATTTATTTTGCCTGCCGCAGGAATCTGGCTTTGCCACAGAATTTAGTGTTAATGACAGAAACCAATGAGACTGCCTGCTGCAAGGTCTTGGGGGAGCTCTGACCATGACTGGGGGCAGGGCTCTGCAGCTGAGAGAGAGAGACAGGGCCTTTTGTAAGTGTCAAGGGGTCCAGGAGTTGGGGGCAGAGGAGCGCCCTGACTGGAGCTTAAGATTTGTGCAAGATTATAGGAAATCTCCAATGTTTATGTAAAAAGGAAATCACTGTAATCCCAATATGCATATTGTTTCATGTTGTTTCTCCCTCATGAAACACTGAGTACAATGAAAGAGGGAAAATCTAAATTGGACTTACCCCCACCTTCTTGCTCCCCAAGGTCACCTTTCCTCCTCAGCTGGCAGGAAGCCTAGCTCCTAGCACTCTCGGGGGCTGGGAATGGGAACCCACCCTTTCCCCAGCCGGAGAGCGGTCCCAGATCTCATGACTTATCTCAAGCTCTGGGTCAACTTGCACTTGAAGCCAAGGAGCCAGCCGTTGCTGTCATGTGAACGCTTTGCCATTTGAGGATTGGAACCAGACCCTCCTGCCTATTGATCGGAACTTGCGATGTAAAAGTTACAAAGGAAACCAATATCTCTACGTAAGTATTTGAAGCAAGCATGATGTAAGCCCTCACCCTCCTGTCATTTCAACGTCCCACCAGGCTTTTGGCGAGGGGGGTGGGGGTGGGGGTTCGGGGGGGTGTTGTTGTGTCTTTTTTATGTATATGCGATTTTTAACTGTGAATTGTTTGAATTGTTGTTCACTGCCCGAGCTGCCCTGTGGGCTGGAGGGGCAGGATAGAAATCAAAATAAAATCAATAAACAAGCCCCTTGCCAACTCTGAGTTGCCAGGCCGAGTTTGCAGGAAATGACCCAGAGCTGATAAAGTCTGGCACCAGGGTGAGAGGAGGATGGGAATTGCCCAGAGAAGTGTGACTGTCACAGCTGTCGGGAGGTGACCTGGGGGGCCAGTCACAGAAACTGAACTCCAGCTTTGTTGCTCCTCCTTTGCCCTTTGCTGCAGCCCTGCTTTGACCTAATCCAGTGTCTGGCAAGAGCTGAGCCCAGCTGGGCAAGGAAGAGCTCCCTTCTTTGGCCACCTGAGAAGAGAAGAGAGCACACCCATCCCTGGCCCCAGACAGCCCCCGCGGTCCTGGCAAGAGGACGCCGCCCCCAGCGTGCCCTGACTCGAGAGCTTTCCCTCCCCAAAGGAGTTCTGAAATGGCATCGCACCGGCGCGATCCAGGCAGGCAAAGCGACCGTCTCTGTGACGGCGAGACTGGAGCAGGCTGGTCGAGCAGCCATTGCTCCTCTCAGGTCAGTGCTTCCCAGGATCAAAGATGGAACATTCCCCCTCCTCCAGCGCTTGCTGTGCAGGGAGGGAAGCCAAGACATTCAGGGCATTTTCAGACGGACACTTGCCCAAACGTTGGCCCTCCACCTTGAATGGGAGGGCCCAACATATGCGGACTCAAACCAGGTAGCCACCACGGGGGCTAGGGAAGCCCCTACTGAACCCAGGGGGTCGCAGGCAGGCCAGGAGGCTGGTTATTCTACCTTAAGAGAAGGTGCTGACTGAACAAGCAGATTTCAGGTCAGAACTAGCTAAGAATGAAACCTTGCCTAATATAAATGAGGGAGCGACAAGTGTCTCTTTCCCAATGATAAAAATTAAGCAAACGAGGTCAGAAACCCAGCCTGTAGTCCTAAAGGGGCAAGAGCATGGTTCTAAGGGTGAACTTTATGTCTCTGTCTTACCAGAGAAGAAGCAGGGAGACGCTGCACCTTGTGCTAAATGTGAAAGAGTTCATGAGACAGTGCAAGACCCAGAGGGGAATTGTGCTGCTCCTGAGAGACAAAAGGTAAAACAGCTTCCAGATAAGAATTGTCATGGGGAACGCAGCTCAGACACAGAGCTGGCATCTCCTGCAGGGAAGGTCTGGCTTGTATTTATTTTATTTATTATTTATTTATTTCTACAATTTATACCCCGCCCCCTCTGGAGAACAGCTCGGGGCAGCTTACAACAATATAAAATACATAAAAACAAGTATAAAACAATTTAAAATAATCAACACATTCAATGTGTTGTAGAGAGTGGAGTGGAGTAAATGGTGAATAGTGCCCATGATCTTTACTCCCGACAAGACACAGAGGCTGCCAGAGATCGGATCACTGCGCATGGTAAACTAAATCACGAGTTCCATGGAGGGGTGTCTGAAATAACACTTGAGGGTCTTCACACCCAGTCCACAAAGTCAGACTCCAAGGAAGGAGAAATGGGGGCCGGGCACAAGAGATTCTGGTGACAATAGCCCCTTGAGAGAAGCAACCTTTGGGTTGGTGATCGGTTTGAATGCAACTATGTCCAACCATAGCATTACAGACAGAGGGGAAAGGGAAATACCAGAGAACAATTATCTCCTGACTGGGAATGACGGCAATTCTCCAGGGGAAAAGCTTACAAATGTCAACAGGGATGAGCCGTCTAAATTGCAGAGTAACCCAGACAATGTAATGGGGTAGGAGACATTTGCCCCAAGGTACAGACCAAGCTTACATTCTCTCCTGCTACCTCTGTAAGAGATTGTACAAGGGATAAACTTTTCCGGGTTATGGGAGAAACAACTGGTGAAGTTGCAGAAATAGACACCAAACTGAGCAATGCAAAAGGTTTGACACTTACTGCATACTCTCTCTTTTGTTTTCTACTGATACTTATGTTCTATGGCCTGGCCAGTCCAGGTAGATCATGGAAGGAAGCGATGACATACAATGACATAAGGTCAGTAAGAAACTATGGTAACTTACCTATGCTACCATGTAACTTGGGAACAGGGCCAATTTTTGTGCAGGGGGAACCCCACATGCAGGGACATAGATATCTCAGTGCAAACCCCTACAAGAGAGTGAGCCCAGAAAGAGTGAATCCCGATGATCCACTGTGCAATGGTTGAAAACAAGTGAACATGAGGGCCCCACAAGGCTAACCGAGTGTTTGAAGCACCCCATGTAGAACTTGAACATGAATCGAGCAAAGGAAAATGAGATTGGGGGTGGTGACTCCCACCAACACAACACACCACCCACTTCAACATGTTCCGGATACAGGTTGTTTTCTGCATCCTTCACATGGTTTGGAAGGGGGGGAGCTGTCATAAGGAGACACTGGGCTACATGTAGACTACAGGTCTAACAAATATGTAAAGGTAAAGGTTAAATATGTATGTAATGTGAAAGCTGAGAACTGGAAACTCACTTCATGCAATGGAGAAATGCAAAGTCATGCCAAATGTGTATTCAGAAAAAGCCTAAACACCTCTGCAGACACACAGACCATTGAGTTGCAAATGGATTTCTTTCAGTGGACGTGACTGAAAGCACAGAGTCACCGGGTGGGAAAATCAAACAAAAGGACCCCGGAAAGGTACTTAAGGGGGGAGACAAGGCAAAGAGGATCTATCTTTCTATCTCTCTCAGTTGGTTGAGATCAGCTTGTTGAACTTCATCATATGCTCCCGGCCAGAGAGAAGGGCTGCACCAAAGGAACTATGAAGTAAGGAAACCAAGACTGGTACCCGGCCAAGCTTTCCATCGCTGGCCGTGACATGAACTGAAATACCCTTGGACCTGGATTAGGGTAAGCCTAAATCAGGAGAATCCAAATACAGATAGGAATGCGTTCTTGGTTGTGTTGTTTTCATTTCTGCACTCTCGAGTATAATCTTGTACTGCAGCTTATTCATGACACTTCTTTTTACTGAACTTCGTATGGTCCAGTGGAATTGCTAATCCTAACCTTGGCAAGACACAGCTTGGGTGGGGTTAATTCTGTGTTTACAAACAGACAACCCTAGAGAGAAAGCGATTGTGCTGGGAAACTCTGTGGCTGAAAAGGTGACAAGAAGGTTCCCCCGTTGCAGGCTCAATCAGTTCTAAAGAGAGAGGGCTGATCCAGTGAGAGCTGCAAGCCGGGGAAACTGAGTCATGACAGCCTAGAGTGGGGGAGTGAGCCCCAAATTCCATGACACCTGGGATAACAAAAATATCAGGATGTTATAACTGGGGTTTATAATAACCAGTTGTTAAAACTATCCCAGGATAATGTCCGTCTGAACGACATATCCTGGGATAGTCAACTATCCTGGTGATTAGTGCTACAGAGTTGAACGGCAAGGAATTTGCCCAGAATGCTCAGCTGCACAGAGGACGTGACATTGCAGAGAAAGGACGTGATGTTTGAGTCCCAGAAAACACTGCACTGAACTCAGCAGAAAAGCACCGTGGGATTTTTAATTCATCCCAGAGACTCTGATCATAATGTACTGCTCACATAGACCATCCCGGAGTAAAGTTATCCCAGTACAGAAATGTCTGTCTAAACAGGTACAACTTTGTTATTCTGGGATAATAATCACCGGAGATTATTCTAATTATCCCAGGATAGCGTGTCCGTCTGAAAACGCCCTCAGAGGTTTTAAAGCACCAAGGAAGTGTGCTGGGGAGGAGGAGAGGGACTTGTCAAGCTCCTCAATAAGTGCCTGATCTCCTCGTTGCAGGAGAGATCGGGTCTCTCCTGTGCGTGCAGGAGAGCTTGGCTTTAATCTTCCCGGGTAGTAACTGTGAATTAATGGCAAGTTGGATTGCATGCCCAGCTAGATGGCAGGGGCGTGGTTTGGGAAGAACCACCGGGCTTTGCTCCAAGGGCACAGGGGGCATGACCACCATTTCCAGTTGCAGGCTTTGCTGGACTCATCCCTGTTGCCTGCAGACACACGAGTATGGTATGATGGCCCACAGGGCCTGGCCCTCGTCCTTAGTGCCAGGCAATTGGGGCCCGGTGGGAGGAGGAAGAGAGGGGCTTGGTGTCTGCTCACCAGTTAAGAGCCTGGATGGGAGCCATGGAGAATGGGCTCCGCGCCTAGCTGGCACAGAGCTTGGAAGGAGACCGCGAGGTCTGGGTTCAATAGCTAACCGCTAAGGAGTTTGGCCGACCGCCGGCTCCTTTTGTGGAATGAATCCCAACTGACTCTAATGGTTTTGATAACACACAGGGCATGGCACTCTGCCAAGGGCTGGAAGGAGCTCAGCTAGAAGCTGTGGGACCTGGGCTTCATGGGATCGTGTTTGGGATTAATCCTCAGAGGAAGGCGCTCTGGGCTCGACGATTGCTCTGATGGGCAGGACGGGGTCTGGTTCCAATCCCGCTCGCATGACAGCAACGGCTGATAAGCCGTGAGGTCTGGGACCGCTCTGCGGCTGGGGAAAGGGTGGGTTCCCATGCCCAGCCCCCGAGAGCGCTAGCAGCTGGGCTTCCTGCCAGCTGAGGGGGAAAGGTGACCTTGGGGAGCAAGGAGTTTGGGCAGCAGCCCAGGCACAGGCAGGGACGCTGGGATCCGCGTGAAGGTGGCTGCAGCTTGTGGGCGCCCTGCCCTGTGGGGCCCCATCGCCTTGCACTAGTCTCCACGGTCAGGGCTAAGGTGCTGCAAGGCTGGCTCCCCTGGAGGGCACGCGTTGCACGCCACCGGCCCTGGGAAGGCAGCTCCAGAGAGAAGCCAGCTCCAGTGCCAGGACTTTGCTGACAGGACGACTGGTTTATGTGGCTACAAGAGCAGCTGTCTGAAAAGCAAGGAAATCTACGATGTGTGTTTCTAAATCAAATGACAGCTGGCAGCGCCTGGCTGGAGCTCACCGCTGCTTTTACACCGCTTCGCTAAAAAACTTCTCTCCAAACACCCGGATTTATCAACAAACAGCAGTTTCTGGAACAATTTAAAAGCATTCCCAAATAGGCAAGAAGTGGTCAGCTCTTCAAACACTCAGCAGCCTTCTCCCCGATCAGGCAGGCAGATGGAGAGGGATTCCTTGGGGGGGGGGGGGGAGCCTGCAGCTCCGCTCCCTGCTGCCTGGAGGCTGCCACTCCTCCAGGTGAGCGCTACCTGGCTGGTGGGGCCCCCATCAGTGCATGGGCCAGTCACAGCTGGATGGAGAAGGCAGGCGTCGGGGCCAAGCAGGTGCAGGGACGGGAGACCACACAAACACAGCTGGATTCCAAGACTAGTGTCTAGGATGCCGCCACTCTAAAGGCAGAGCCACTATGGGGCTTCCCAGCAGCCCAGTTCCTGGTACCCTTGCCCCAGCTTCCATGATTGGGAGCTGCATGCTGCCTCCATGCAAGTCAGGGGGTTCTGCCTCCTCTGGGCAGCCTTGGCACACAGGAAATGGGAAAACAGGGAGCTTCACCTCGGAGCAAATTAGAGTTCTGTGTCGGCGGCCGAACCCTGAGGCCCCAGGGGAACCATCGCTTCGGAAGGAAACCCAGAGACCAAGGTCAGACCGGCTCGCGGCTACAGGCCACCAAGTCCCACGCCCTGCCCAGATCAAAGCCCAGACAGCCCTCAGGAAACGAGAGGACAGAGGGACCAAGGGGACCAAAGCCAGAGAGGACAAGGGGCTAATCTAGGGAGATGGACCCAGATAACTCAGGGGGAAGGAGAAACCCCAAGGGCTGCCAGCCAGTCTGATACGGGGGCAACTCCTTCCTGGGCCCTCCCACGGTGATCAACAGCTAGACCTTCTGTGCCACCCAGCACCCAACCACACCACCGGTAACAATTCCTGATCTGTGCCGGCAGCTGAGTGAAGCCCAGGAGCCCCCTACTCAGTACGGGCAGAGCCGCTGCAGCACATCAACCTACCAACTTCATCTTACAGCTCCTCAGGTTCTCCCACCGGGAGCTCATCATAAGAACATGAGGAGTGCCAGACTGAGTCAGACCAATGGTCCATCAAGCCCAACATCCTGTCTCCGACAGCGGCCAATCTCGATTGCACGGGAGAAGAACCAACAGTCCCAATGGGGGATCCATTCCCTGTTGTTCACTCCCAGCTCCCGACAGTAAAGTTCATCCCGTGAGCTACTTGGTTAATAGCCATTAATGGACCCACTCCAAGAACTTATCCAGGCCATTTTAAACCCAGCTATAACTGGCCCTGACAATGTCCTCTGGCAACAAAATTCCATAAGTTAATTATGCGTTGAGTGAAAAAGTACTTCCTTTTATTTGTTTTAAATCTGCCGGCAGCTCGTTCCATGGAGTGTCCCCTAGTTCTAGTGCTGTTTGAGAGGGTCAATACTATTGTACTGTTTGAGAGGGCTTGCGCTGGGAACTTTGCTGGTTGGATGACTAGAAACCCTCTCTGATTTCCAGCCTATGTTGATTTATGTGCACTGTTCTTGTGTCGATATTTTACTTTAATTTAAATGGTTCTTTCTGCTCCCTCATGCTCTTCCTGCAGCGTACTAGGCCTGGCACAACCCTGCCCTCTCTCAGCCACCTACTGGCTATGCTAAAGACGCCACTTCCATGAGCCTCTTCTCGCAAGACACGCTCTCCGTTGCCTTGTGGCAAACGGGAGTTTTATCTGTGGCTACAAGGCGATACGGTCGTCTAAGAAATTGTCTTGCTTCTTCTGCATTCCTGAGATCCCCCCAATGAAAGAACAGCAGGGAAGCACATTACAGAACAGCCATAAACCTTCTAACTGGGCTGGCCAGTGCAGCAAAGAGGCTACGGATTAGCCTTCTCTCAGCCATTCCTTCCCCAGTTGGATTGCTGAGCTTTGGGCCTTCACCCTGAGACCAACGCACATTCAGAACAGCTCTGTCCAGTCACTTACCCCCTCAGCACATTGGCACACGCCCCTTGGACTCGCGTTGTTGCATTCCTGCTTTCCCTTGGGAAAAGCATCCCACAGTAAGCGGCACACGCCAAGAACCCCGGCTTGCAGGACATGGAGCTAGACCTGCTCCGTCCCTGGGGCTGCTCTTAGAGAATGGTTGCCTGGGCAGGACGCTGGCAAGTAACAGTCCATCTCAGAGGAGGTCAGCATCCTCTGGGTTTTACCTGCAGCTCCTGGCCTTCCCTTGGCTCTGCCGCACACGGCTCCTAATCATTTCTCTAGCTCTACCAGGCCGACGCAGCGCGTTACAGTCACAGATGATCAGAGAGAGGGCCCTGCCCAGTGGGCTTCCAAGCTAAGATGCACACGGGTGAGGGGGAGCACAGGGAAAGGCAGATACACACACATTCCCATTGTACAGGTGGGGCACTGAGGCTGAGAGGTTGTGACTTGCCCAAGGCCACCCAGAGAGTTCATCAGCTGGGGGGAGATTCAAACCCTGGCTTCCCAGGGCCAAGTCTAGCCCCTTCTCCACTGCCCCACCCTGGCTTTGCTAGAGCATTCAACCTACTAAGGGCCTTTCCTCTGCCTAGTCCAAATATCAGGGAATAATCCCTAATTCTGCCTGGCTGGGCAGGGGATGATGCAGTCAGACCCATCAGGCTCAGGGGCCTCTCCTCCTTTCCCTAGTGTGCCCTCCTGCTTAAACTCTCAGGGGCCTGGCTTTACCCTGTGTGGCTGCAGCGGCTGCCAGGGGGGACCACTCCTTTGCCAACCTGCTTACTTACCTGCCCCAGGTGCACTGTGGGGGTGGGAGACTACACACCGGGAGCCTTGGACATTTCTTAAATACTCAGTGACCAGAACCAGCTTAACACGGAGCATTTCCCACGTGTGTCCCGAGGAAACGCCCCATGGGACCCGAAATTGTGCCCATTTCCACCAACCAGAGAGAGATCATTGGAACGACTGTCTCCATTCACTCTCTCTGGCTTGCCAGGATGGCACCTTCGCCCTGGAAGGAGAGCTGCCTGGGGAGGATTTGCCACGTCCCACCAGGGTTCACCGGGCTTGGCCCTGGCAGGAATGGAAAACACTTCGGACTCTGGCTCGGCCCCAGCGACCCATGGGACCTTCTCTTCCTGTCCTCCAGCAGCCCATCTGCCCCAGGAACTAGAGGCTCCGCTCTGGTGGATTTGTATTTTTTAAACTTTTTTTGCACACTTTGTGAGCTGGGCGTCTGGTATTTTTCAAAGCTCTAAAACACTTTAACTGAAAACTGTCCTTAAAAAAAGCAACACATAAAACCGGAAATGTTTCAATCTGAAATCCCTAATTAAAACCATACTCAGTGTGGCTTGGTATTTAAAGAAGGAAGTTCCAGAAGAAATGTACTTCGGCACATCACGGACAGCCCTGGAATAAACATCGGGCCCTGCCAAGGCTGAGGAGATGCCTCCAGCATCCCCGAGGCTGCATCCCAGACCTTGCCTAGCTGATGAGAAACCAGCCAAGTGAGACAGCATGGTCCTTGGCATGACTTGGGTCAGGGTAACCAGGAGAAATCCTCTTCCCCATCAAACCCGATTGGCCAAAGCCATGGACCAACCCAAGGGGGTTTTACTGTGAGGAGGAAGCCAAGGATTGAAGCACTGAAGCTCCAGAACTTCAGCCACCTACTGCTACGCCATGCACCGGCAGGGACAGCTGCAGGGAGGGGCCGCTCTCCCACCCAGCTCCACGTATCACAAGCTGGATGGGCTGTGTGGCAAGGAGACTTGCACTACACAGCCCAGACAGACAGACATCTCTTTGTCCCTGAGCGGCCACGAACCCCTCTCCCAGATCAGGCACATGTCCCCCTCTCCCAAATGAGAGCAGCGTCTCCCTCGTTGGAGCATAGGCAACCGCCAGGCAGGGGTTCTCTAGGGCTTCTGGAAATCGGGGGGTGGGACACGTGCCTGGTTGTCGCTTATGGCCTGGAGGACAACCTCCAGCCCTACTGCCGGGGAGGCACTGCACGTTGACAAACTGGACAAGGTTCAGGAGAGAGCTACCAAGAGAAAAGGAAGACGAAAGGCAGTTTCTAATAGCTGACAGGAGGCCACAAAACGGAGGATGAACACGTAGGCTGCTTTCCCACGAGAGGGAATGCGCAGCCTTTGGTGCCATGGGAGTCAGTGACGCACAGCTCCTGTCTCGTGGGAAAGGCAGAAGCCTGGGTCTTTCAACGGCAAACATGCATGTCAGGCAGAGTAGTGAAATCCTACTCTCCCTGATGCGCGCTTCCGCCTTTCCCACGAGACGGGAGCTGCGCGTCACTGACTCCCACAGCGCCAAAGGCTGCGCATTCCCTCTCGTGGGAAAGCAGCCTTATTCTGCACAATCACAGAAGGGAGAGCAAGAGAGAACGGGAATAAACTGCAGCCACGTGAAGTTCGGTTAAATGTTAGGAAAAACTTCCCAGCTGCGAGACCCACTGGGCAATGGAATAATGGTGAGATTTTTCCAACCCAAGCTGGACGAGCCTCTGTCTGCGATGCTGTAGGGGGAGGAGATCCTGCCTTGGAGCAGGGGGCTGGACTAGATGGAGGAGCCTCTGTCTGCGACACTGTAGGGGGAGGAGATCCTGCCTTGGAGCAGGGGGCTGGACTAGATGGATGAGTCTCTGTCTGCGACGCTGTAGGGAGAGGGGATCCTGCCTTGGAGCAGGGGCTGGACTAGATGGA
>QEPC01008216.1:5758757-5791739 GCA_003113815.1 Sphenodon punctatus
GGGGCTGGACTAGATGGACGAGTCTCTGTCTGTGATGCTGATGGGAGAGGGGATCCTGCCTTGGAGCAGGGGGCTGGACTAGATGGACGAGTCTCTGTCTGTGATGCTGTAGGGAGAGGGGATCCTGCCTTGGAGCAGGGGGTTAGACTAGATGGACGAACCTCTGTCCGCAACGCTGTCCTTGGAGCAGGGGGTTAGACAGATGACCTCTGGTATCACTTCCCCCTGCAATTCTATGGAGTTGAAAGTGGCTGCAGTGTCCCCTGGGTAAAACAGAGGCTGGTGCAATGGAGACAGATTGCTCCTCAGGCATTCGGGGCCCAGTTTGCGTGCCCCCCCTGGCCAGGTCATCCCTCTCCAAGGAGCTGGTAACGGAACCTGATTCTAGCAGCAGAAATGGCGTCTCTGATTCCAGGCTGAGCCTTGGCGCATTGAGGGTTTCTCCTCCCTGGCTCTCGCTGCGGGGCTGAGCTTCCTCCCACCCCCTTCTGATTAGTTCTTTCAAACAAAGCCTCCATCTCAAAGTGTGTCCTGTCCGAGGACTAAAGAGTGGGAGGATTAAGCTAATGGGAGAACTGAGTCGCCTGGGGAGAGGGTCTGAGTGATCTTTTCAGATCTTAAAACTGATTAGATTAAGCAAAGAGCTGATGTTAAAGCCCTGAAAGGAATTCTGATCCCAGGCGGAGACAATTCTGGGGGTAAAAGGTCAAGGTGGAAGAGCAGAGTATTGGGGGCTTCAGCTGAATAGATCTGCTGGAGGAATTTAAGCTTCATCTTCCTGGATATGGCATAAGCCTTCATTTTAAAATCAGTTGGTGGAAAAATATTAAAATCTTCTTATTCAAACAAATGTCCTCAAAATTGCACGGTGGCCTCTAATGAAGTAATTCCCACCAAGCATCCCATCCGCACAGAGCGTGTGTGAGAGAGAGAGACACCCACTGGCTTCTAGCTTCGTTAAATGGGAACCATGTGGACAGCATTAGTGGGAAATCGCCGGAGCAGAGGCGAGCCTGGGGGAAGGAGCAAGGAGTCGCAAGGCCGGCGTTTGGAAAGGCTGTGGGGCGAGGGGCTTGCTTGAGCGGCAAACAGAGGCTGGCTGCCTTTTCAGTCACACTAGGGTGGCCGCAGATGCACATTTTCCAGGACGCTTATGAAAAATGCATAAGTATTTTACAATAAATACATACCCCTTAGGCACCAAGGCAGGCCCTGCGACATGCATCTTTCATAAACTGCATCTATGGCCAGCCTAGGACCTACACACTAGTCCGCACCAGAGCGCCCAGCGGCTCTCTCCCTCGGTGCAGAAGCTCCACAACGGACCTGTCTCCGGATGGAAACAACGAGGCAGTAGCTAGCTAACTAGATCCTGCCCGCGGGAGCCATGGGCGGGGCAGGCCGTGCCGATTTCCGAGAGCAGAGATCTTCACAGCCTTAGAGAGCAGAACCCATCGACTCTCCCCGCCATGTCACTGACAGCCAATCTGCTGCCCACTGTTGTCGGGCTGGTTCGATGCAACACAAATCTGATCCTGCTCGCCGGGTCGGTGCCGGCTTGTTCTCCTGGGCTGCTGCCGCCCTGTCCCAGCCAGAAGCCACCTAACTGCGTGGAAAGAGAGGACTCCAGCTGGAATGTTATCCTCTTGAGGCCCTTTACCCTTCTAAAGCACAGGGATCTTTAAAGTCCCTCCCAGCCAAAGGACCAAACCCAGCAGGAGGTGCACTGGCTGGTTAGGCCACAGGCCAGTGGGACCCGATTCCACCTGGCTTTGTTGGTCCGGATGATTTAGGAATGGAGGGAGGCGCATTTCCACCCCAGAATCTGTAGAAAGAACCTCTCGGGACACTTGCCGCACTGGGCTGACCTTCCCTTTGGGCCTCCCAGGCAGGACCCTCCGCACTGCAGGCATCCTGTGAAACACTCTGCTCTCCCCAGTTGGCCAGGCCAGCCCTGCAGGGAGAGGCCCAACCACTGCCTGGAGCCTGGGCTGAGAGGACAGTGGATGATCACAAACCAAACAGGACTCAGCAATGGGACACGGCAGCAAAGAGGCGAATGCAATTTCTGGCTGCATCGTTCCATTCTAGTCTGCGCTGGTCAGACCTGGCCTGGAATCCTGGGCCCAGTTTGGGGGGGGAAGGACACTGACCAATCGGAGCGCACTCAGGATGGCGACCAAGATGAGAAAGGCGTTGGAAGGCGAGTCTTATGAGGAAAGGTTGAAGGAGCTGGGTATGTTTAGTCTAGCTAAGGGACCCAAGGGGAGAGAGGACGCAGCCTTCAAATATCGGAAGGGCTGCCCCCAAGAGGATGGCAAGGAATTCTTCTGTGTTGGTACTGAGGGCAGGACGAGAAGCAACGGCTTCAAGAGATTTCGGGTTAAGACCAGGAAAAGCCTCCTGCCAGTCCGGGCTGGCCTGGCCGGCAATGGGACAAGCTGCCTAGGGAGGTCACAGACTCTCCGTCCCTGCAGGTTTTCAAGGAGAGGCCCGAGGCCCCTGTCGGGGACGCTGGAGCACCCGAACAGGCGCTGGAGGAGAGGACCCTGGAGGTCCCTTCCAGCTCTGGGATTCTGTGCAAAGCTTCCTCTTGAGGAAATTGGCTGATGTCTTGCAGGCGTCGCTTGCAGGGAGAGTTCCCGAGGGGAGGGGGCTGCAGAATCACAGAATTTGGGCTCTGGAAGGGACTCTAAGAGGCCATCTCCCCCCGCCCTTCAGCACGACTGGGCGCCCCTCGGCAGCGCTCAGCGGCTCCGCAACGGGCCTGCAGCACGGGCGGGGATGCCGCAGACCTGCGCAAACTAGAGCAATGGAGGGAAAGAATCAGGCTCTGCCCCCGCCCGCAGGCTCAGAGCAGGGGGAGGGGCAGCGAAAGCATCAGCCACCGCAGTCTCAGCTGCCCCGGCCTAGACACACCAATGCATTTCCCAACCCCTTAGTTGCCAAGTTGGCGTCAGAGGAGAGAGAGTTCTCGTGGCTCCAAAGAGAAGGAGGAAATGCCGAGGGGCTACGCAGCCTCCAGGCCTTCACGTCCCCACAAAAGCAACGGGCAGGTCGGTGACAAGGGCAAAGCACCTCCCAGACTGGTTTCGCTTCCAGTCAAAGGCCAGAGCGCGCCCCTGCTGTCCGATAACCATGGGTCGGAACACGAGCGAGACAGGATCCAGGAGAGGGAGCAGTAAGTGCACAAACAGGACATCTCATTGGGGGAGGCCAGTGAACTGGGAGAAACGCAGGATTACCGACATCCGCGACAATTGATCTCGTGATTTTAGCGGGTTCCTAGGGCTCCCAAATTTCAACTGTCATTACAAGGTAAAAACTGTAGTTCTCCTGCTTGTGGCAAGATCAGAGGGAGCAGGGTGGCCCAGTGGGGTGCAGCAAATCAGTCTGGGGCACAGAATATTCACGGGCTCCAGCACCTTCGACTGAAGAGCCAGCTTCCGGCCGGGGACAGGCAGGGAAGTGAGCAGGAAGGAGCAGCCAGCCGGGGGAGAACACCACAGAGGAGAGGTTATTGTTTTTCACACAGAATTCACAACATTCCTCAGAAAATTCAATTTTACCATCCTGTTCTTGTTTGCTAACCAGAACCAATTTAATTTTAAATCTACACGCAGAGCCAGCGAGGGGAAAATATTTTGCAATGGTTCTTAGTGCCCAGTTGGAAGAGAGTGCAGTTTAACTCGTTCGGTTCCTGCTGCAGCAAACCTCTGTTTGCCGACTGCCACCCCGGTCTCTAGAGGGGTCTGTCTGCCTGGAAAAGGCAAGCGTAGGAATGGCTCGACCGGCTTGGATGCAGCACCAGGTGCGATGGGACCTGCTCCACCCATCTGTCAGGGCACAAAAGGCTGCTCTGGGGGAACAATTTGTAACGTGCGTGGACGGTCTGCCTCTTGCCCCTGACAGCTATCAGGTGGTTTTAGAAAAACTGGCTCCTCTTTCCCCATCTAACAAAGAGCAGAGAGCGCTGATCCATGGCTTCCCTAATCCCCTGCTGTCCGCACTACCCGGACCCCGCTTCTCCGATCAGTGATGGCGTCGTCGGCGTGTGCGAGTGTTGCTCGGGCTGCACCGTGTTGTGACAGCTTGGTAAACATGCTGAGAAAGTCAAGCACTTTCCAAAGGGAAAGTTATCATATTCCTGTTCTCTGGCTTGTCCGAGAGCTCGGGTTCTGCTTAACATCTGCACAAGCTTATTCCAAAGAATCTAAGCAGGTTGGTTTCCTGATCTCCTGCAATGTAAATAGCCCCATTAAGCTATAAGGGTGTTTACATCCTGGCAGATAGTCACAGCGTTGATGCTGATTACCCAGAGCCCGAGACGGATCCTTGCAGCCAGCCCCGTCCCCAGACCAAGGGGAGCCTACGTCTGATGCTGGAAAGGACACAGCCAGTGGCCCAAGCAGACGGCCCTTTACAAATATTATACAAACAATCAGAGCTGTCCAAGCCGGTTTTATCACCAAAAACAATTGCGCACTTGAGAGCAGCATCCAATCCCCAAACTGCAACGTCTGGCAGGCAGGGGAAAGAGCATTTACGTTGCAGCAAGGAACAGCTCCTTCAGTGGGTAGAAAACACAGCTAACAAAACCCACCGATGCAGGACGTTTGCTGCGGGGCCCTGGGCACTGACCTGCCCCCTACAAAGACCAGCACTAGCCACGCTCTCGTGTCTGGCAGTGCCGGCATCGCAGAGGGCAAGGGCTCTTCTGGGGGGAACAGGAGCCAGCCCTCTGGAGAGGGACGCGGGAAAGGCAGCCAAGGCCACTAGTTCAGTTCAAATTTATTTACAGCTGTTCACCATGATATCACAAACCATAAACAAACATAATAAATACACCCCACATTATGTAAATTCCTCCTTGAGGAATAAATGTATTTATTTTATTTATATAAAATTTTGTATCCCACCCAAAGGCGGCTCAAAGCGGCTAACAATTAAAAAATAAAAAGTATTTAGTAGAAAAAGTAAAATAAAAATCAAATATTAACAATGAAATGGGGAAGTTAAAGAAAATACATTTAAGACCGCTTCCTCCCTATCCCTCCACCCATCTTCCTTGGCCAAAGCCTGGTGGAACAGCCAGGTCTTGCACTGTTGTCAAAAAGAGGCGAGGTTCGGGGCCATTCGAGCCTCTGCCAGGAGGGAGTTCCACAGCTGAGGTGCGGCCACCGAGAATGCCCTCCCCCATCGTTGACCCCGAAACGCCTGGGGGACCTCAAGGAGGATGCCCCCGGCTCCCACAGGGGCTGATTCAGAGCTCGGGGAGTGAGGCGGTCCCACAGGTAGGCAGGGCCTAGGCCATACAGGGCTTTATAGGTGACCTTGAATCAGACCCGGAAGACCACAGGCAGCTAGTGCAGCAAATGGAGCCAGTGTTATGTGCTCACAGCGACCCATCCCAGTGAGGAGATGGGCCGCCGTCTTCTCCACCAGCTGCAGTCTCCGAACCATCCCCAAGGGTAGCCCCACAGAGTGCACTGTAATGCAATAGTCCAGTCTCCAGGTGATGAAAGTATGGATGATGGTGACCAGGTCGGAGTCCAAGACGTACGGCTGAAGTCGCTGCACCAAATGAAGCTGGCAAAATGCGCCCCTCGCCACAGCCCCCACCTGGACATCCAGGCGGAGCTGGGAATTGGGGAGCACTCCCAGACGACGAACCTAGAGCATAATCTCTTAGACAACTCAACCCGAAAAGCTCTGCCTTTACTGGTAATGGCTGATTCATAACGCTGGAATCAAACAAGAGTCGTCATTCTGCGGACTTGGAAGTCCATAAAATGGACAAGATAAGTTTCGAGCAAAAAAGTCTGGTTTTGTCTGCAAATACCAGGGGGTTATTTTAGTGTCTGCCATTTTAGATAGTTCCCCCAATCCTGGGTGGTCAGAACTGGCCCAGGGTGTACGTGTGAGAGCTCAGCGAAGATTGGTCTTTTCAGGGGAGGCAGGAGACTTCTCATCTTGGCTGCCAGGGAGCTGCATTCTCTAACACAGATTTTTCTCTCTCGGTCCAGCCTTTGTTATAAAGCTGCTGGAGTCTGAATGTTCCTTGAATTGCCTGAGGCCATGGTTTACCTGTAGGGCTTGATGAGAGGAGCCAGGAGCGCTCGACGTCGCCGCATTTGGAAGCAATAACGAAAGATAAAGCTGGGCAAAGGATCCGGGTAGCCCGGTCACACAGTCCCGTTTTATTAGAATCAAAACCCTTCCGTGCACATTTCCCTGGATTGTGTATGGACGAGCTGGAGGACATTGTTCTGTCTCGCCCAACGGCAGGGATTCATTGCTGGAGGATGGACGTGCAGCATGCATTATTACTCTGTGTCCTGGGGGTTTGCTTCAGATTCACTCCAAGCCCTTGATTGTGTTTTGGTGCTGGCCGTAGCAAGCCTGGGCTATCGCTTGAGACAAACCCGGTGCTGCTTCCCTGCGAACCTCGGCCAAAGCCCTCTCTTTCCCCTGCGCTGCCTCTGCCCGATGCTCGGCTCCCTCTGCTCTCCCTTAACTTGGGGCGCTTGAGCTTCCCAGATTATAGCTGTCCGGCCCCTCCACCCCAGGGAGGGAGGCCTCTGCTCACTTGGAAGGCAGGTGCACAGGGACCAGGCTTGCTGTGCAAATCCTAACTAAGGTGTTGGCCTTGGCCACGGACGTTCTGTCAACGCCATCACAGCCAAAACGCCAGCCCTTCCTATTGTCTCCAGGGTCACCACTGGGCTTGAATTTCAAAGCATTCACATATTGTTGGCACTGAATCTGAATATTTTTAGAGAAATGATATAAATGTGTGTTGATCTGCAACAAAATGAGAAGTGATCTTTAATGATGTGAGATTAAAGAAAACCCAGAACTTAAGCGCCTGGTCAGCGCCATCCTGGGTCATACCAAGAGCCCATCATACCTAGCCTCCCATCTCCAACAGCGGCCAATCCCATGTTACTTACGGCGCACGATTTACCTGCAGGAGAGAATCCGAAACAGAAAGCCTGCGCGGGGTTTGTAACGTGGGACCGCCCCTCGGTGCGTTTCTGCCAGCGACCCTGTGATGAGAAATCCAGCTCTCCACGCCCCTGCAGGATCGCTGGAGAAGGAGGGGTTCCACGTTACAAACTCCCCACGTGCTTTGCTGTCCAGATTCTTTCCCAGAAGCAAGTTGTGGACAGTAAGTAACATGGGAAAGCGCTCTCAGTCTCTTTGGAGAAGTGCCTAACAGGTCATACCGGGGCGATCAATTCCCTGCTCTTCACTCTCAGGGACTGAGAGTCAGAAGTTACGTCCCCACGACCTACTTGCCGAATAGCCATTAATGGACCAAATTTGCCAAGAACTGATCCAATCCTTTTTCAAACTAAGCTCTGCTGCTGGCCTCGACAACACCTTCTGGCAGCAAGTTCCACAAATTAATTGTACACAGTGAAAAAATATATTCTTCGTTAGTTCTGAATCTTCTGCCAGTTAACGTCATGGAGTGTCCCCTAGTTCTAGTTCTGTTAGAGAAGGTCAATAACCGCTCCCTATTTCCGTGGTCCGCACCACTCATGATTATACACTTCTATCCTATCCCCCAACAGTCGTCTCTTCTCCAACCCACCCAGCTGCTCCTCATAGGGGAGTCTTTCCAAACCCTGCATCATTTTCGTTGCCCTTCTCAGCACCTTTTCTAGTTCCACGGTGTCTGTTTGAGATGGGGCGACCAGAACGGCACACAATACTCCAGGTGTGGTCGCATCACTGATCTATATAGAGGCATTAGGATATTTTCAGTTTTATTTTCTATTCCTTTCCTAAAAATTCCTAACATGGTTTGCTTTTTTGATGGTTGCCGCTGCTGCGCACTGAGCTGAGAATTTCAATGTATTGTCCACAGCGATTCCAAGATTCTTCTTCTGAGTGGTAACTTCTCCTTTAGACCCCAGCATTGGGTACAGAGAGTTTGGGTTATTTTCCCCTATGCACATCACTTGGCACTTGTCTACATTAAATTTCATCAGCCATTTAGTTGCCCGGTCACCCAGTCTCGCACGAGCCTCCTACAATTCTTCACAGTCTACTTGTGTTTTAACTTTGTGTCATCTGCAAGTTTTATCCCCTCACTCTTTACTCCCTTTCCCAGGTTGTTAATGAATATATTAAACAACACTGGTCCCAGTACAGATCCCTAAAGTGCTGCGCTAGTTACCTCTCTCCACTGTGAAAACTGACCATTTGGTCCTACTCTTTGTTTCCTGTCCTTTAACCATTTACTGATCCATGATAGAACACTGCCTCCTATCCCATGACTGTTTCATTCCCTCAAGAGTCTCTCGTGAGAGACCTTATAAAATACTTTCTAAAAGTCCAGATACTGGACTTATCCACATGCCTATTTACAACAATTCCAATAGATTAGTGAGGCATGACTTCCCTTTGCTAAATCCATGTTGACTCTTCCCCCTTAATCCATGTTTATTAATATGCTCAGTAGTTCTGTTTGTTTTTAAAAAATTTGTAGTTTATTCAAAATCATGATACAAATTCCCTTGATATTGGTTCGGAGGCTGCAGCTGATGCAGAATGCGGAGGCCCGTCTGCTTACGGGTGGGCACATTACAGCAGTGCTCCGTTCTCTGCACTGGCTGCCTATAGCGTACCAAGCCAAATTCAAGGTGCTAGTATTGGTATACAAAGCCCTATACGGTCTCAGCCCCTCTTATCTCGGGGACCGCCTCGCCTTCCATGACTCAGGACAGACCCTCCGATCCACTGGGGGTGCCTATCTGGAGGTTCCTCGTGTAAGGCGGGGGGCCACCATGGAGAGGGCATTCTCGGTGGTCGGGCTACGACTGTGGAACTCCCTTCTGAAGGAAGCCCGCCTGGCCCCGGGTCTGCTCGCCTTTCGGCAGGCGTGCAAGACTTGGCTGTTCGCCCAGGCCTTTGGAGGGGAGGGGGGAGGGAGGGGTAAATGGGGGAGATTGGTGGGGAGGGGAATTTGAGGAATTAGAGGGTAGGGTTAGGGTTGGGTTTTTTAAAATTATTTTAAAAGTGATGTTGGTTTTAGTGTATTTTATTGTTTTATCGTATTGCTAGCCGCCCCGAGATGCCGTAGGCATGAGGGGGCGGCATAAAAATGCCACGAAATAAATAAATAAAATCCATAAAAGGGAAAGAAGAAAATTCTAAATTATTATTATAAGCATTTGTATAGCGCCAGCTGTGTATCTGGTGCTTTACAGAACAATAAGATAGATTAGAGCCTGTCCCTGCCTATGGCTTACAGACACGGAGGGGGAGACAAGGAGAGGGGACATAGGGAGAGACAAGGGATAGACAACATTCAAGCGGATGCAGAGTCTCAGGTGCACGTGCTTGGCTTGGCTGCAGTCCCCATACAAAGACCACATACAACATTGCTACAGTCCAGCTCAATTAACCTGATTCCAGTAATCAATTGTCTGTCCATTTCTCATACATATTACAAAATCTAGGGTCCATAAACAACATTTACTCCACTTATGCCAATAGAAAAGATGTTGCTTTTATACAGTATGTGCGTGCGGTTCCCTTTACTGCTTATTCTAATATTCCACTACCTATAGCTTGAATGGACTTACCATAATTAACAAATTTAAACCATTTTTTTCCAAATACATTTTCTGAAATCTGCCCCTCTTTAAATCTTAATCTATTTGTTATTTTCACCATATTCGCTATTGACCAGCAATCTACCTTCTACTCCATGAGTGGACTCCCTTCAAGTCGCCAACATTCTTCCACTTTCTTGCTATTTGGAATCGAGCTGCCGTTAACAAATTAGAAAGCAGCTCCTGGTCATCCTTATGAATTTGATCTACATATCCCAGCAAAAACAGTTTAGGGTCTAGTTGTATTCTATATCCCAAGATATTCTCACATTCCATCTTTATCGCTTCCCAAAAGCTTCTAATAACCAGACATGTCCACCAGCAGTGAGTGGGGAAAGTTGGCACTTCCAACCGCTGTCTTTGACAGCCTAGCTGGTGTATGATACCGGCACATTATTACTTTATAGACATGCTCATTCAGTCTAGTTGACACTGTATATCGGAACAAACTGGAATAGATACTTCTCCCAAATCTCGCTCCCAGTTCCTAATGTAGGATACATGCTTCTGCTTGTCTTCTTCCAAGGTTCTTAAAAGATTATACATTCTACGTAACGTCCCTTTCCCAGGGAGATTCATACCTTCAGCATTTCTGTTCGTAACCACCATTTCCACCAGTTTACCTGGCACCGACATCAGGTTTACTGGCTGTAGTTACCAGGATCGCCTCTGGAGCCCTTTTCAAATATTAGTGTTACATTTGCCACCAGTCCTCAGGTGCAGCGGCAGATTTTAGCAATAGGGTACAAATTACCAGTAGTAGGTCTAGGATCTCATATTTGGTTCCTTCCGAACTCTGGGGTGAATGCCATCTGGTCCTGGTAATGGGTTAGTATTTAATTTGTCAATTTACTCTAGAACCTCCTCCAGAGTCACCTTGATTTGTGACAGCTCTTCTGAGTCATCACCTACAAAGAGTACTTCCAGCAAGAGTATCTCCCTCAACATCGTCTGCCTTGAAGACCGAAGCAAAGAACTCATTCAGCTTCTCTCTAGTCTCCCTGAACGCCCCCTTTACCACCCGGTCATCTAATGGCCTAACTGACTCCCTAGCAGGCCTCTTGCTTCTGATGGACTTACATCTATTTTGGCAAACGTTTTCCTTTCTAATTTGGACACAAGTCTCCTTGCTTCAACTTCAGAGACAAGCTGTTCACGCTGCGCTCTCATCTAACCTTAAGGTGCACCCCACAGTCCTCTCATCTGCTCCCCTGGAAACCCTCTCCAGTTTGACGGGCTCCAACCCTGAATGCTGTATTCCCGGAGGCCTGGCCAGGGCTGAGCAGAGTGAAACGATAGCCGCGCTCAAGGAAGCGGTTACTGTAACCGCTAAGCTCCCCCACCCATGACTTTGTTGCTCCTCACTGCTCGTTGCCAGCGGGCACCAGGCCCATCACAGGCCGCAGCGAGGAGCGGCAGATGGTTGCACGTAGGTCTAAGCAGGACCTCAGGACAGCTACGTGCAGATTCCCATCAGCAGGAGAACTGGTGTCCTACCTCTGGGGAGCACAAACCAGTGGAGGCAAGAGAAGTGGCAAGGTGCTCTGCCCTGAGCCTGCTCCCTGGTCCCCAGAACCAGGGGCAACAGTGAAAGCGACAGAGGGGAGGAGAGTCAGTGCTAGTCCTACTTCCCCTGTTCCCAGGGAGCAACGGCAGGAGAAATTTATTTAATAATTTCTACCCCACTCCATCCAGCCTCACGGCAGCTCGGAGCAACTTCCATAATTTAAAACTTTAACAGATACAAATATACAAAAAGGGGGGGGGGGGGTTTTACAGAGACAATAAATACAATAAAAAGAGATAAGACCCGCTGGCTAAAAATCCCCCCCCATCCCTTTACCCCCCCCTCCTCCAACGGCCTGGACGAACACCAGGTCTTACAAGCCTGACGAAAGGCCAACAGGCTGGGAGCCAGGCGAGCTTCCTCCAGGAGGGAGTTCCACAGCCGCGCTGCGACCACCGAGAACGCCCGCTCCATCACCTCCAAGAAGGTGCCCCCGGTGGATCGCAGAGGTCGTTCCAGGGCCCAGGGAGTGAGGTGGTGGGTCCCCTCAGGTAGGAGGGGCCCAGGCCGTATAAGTGGTGGGTCCCCAGGAACCAACACTGTTTCTGCTCTCCCCCCGTCCCCACAGCTTGCGGGTAAGTAGCCACTGGCTACCTAGGAGCCGTTACGTGTAAACCAGGGTACGTGACTGGTAGCTGAGTGTACCCTAGTCTAGGGTAACAATCGTTCTGTTAACGCAACTCAAAGCAGCATTTCTTACGTCTGCCAGCTACCGCTGCTTCCAGATCCCTTCTACAAGTGCTGCTGCCTAGCCATTGCCTCCTATTTGGGATTTACACATAGAATTGTTTTCTCATCTGTGAAATACTTTACACTCACCTTTAGCGAATTGCATCTTTTTTCCCAGCTCAATTTTCCAATTTATTTTTAAAACCTATTACCCCGCCCCTTCTGCCACAGGCAGCTCGGGGCAACTTACAACAACAATTAAAACAAACACATTGAAAGGAGGCAAGAGAGAAAAAACCGCCCCTCCCCCCCTCTCCATCACCCCTCCCCCCCACCAAACGCCTGGCAGAACAGCCAGGTCTTGCAACTTTTTCGAAAAGAGGGGAGGTCCGGGGCCAGCCGGGCCCCCACCGGAAGGGAGTTCCATAGGCGCGGCCACTGAGAATGCCCTCTCCTGCGTGGCCACCCAAGAAACTCGGGCAACCTCGAGCAGGGCATCCCCGGATGACTGCAGGGGCCGATCCAGGACACGGGGAGTGACATGGTCTTGCAGTTAGGCAAGGCCCAGACGGGTTAGGGCTTTACAGTTTAAAACCAACACCTTGAATCGGGCCCAGATAACCCCCGGCAGCCAGTGCAGAGAGCGGAGCACCGGTGTAATATGCTCCTGGCGGTGGCCCAGTCCTACTAGGAGACAGGCCGCCACATTCTGCACCAGCTGCAATGTTCGAGCTTTCACCATGGGTAGCTCCACGTAGAGTGTGTTACAGTGTCTAGTCGAGAGGGGATGAAAGCATGGATGACTGCGGCCAGGTCAGAGTCCGAAACAAACGGCAGAAGCTGTCGCACCAGATGCAACTGGTGAAAAGCACTTATCGCCACAGCCTTCCCCTGGAGATCCAGGCAGGGCTGAGCATCGAGGAGCGCCCCTAAACTCCGTTCCTGAGAGGTCAATGGAGGACAGACCCCATCAATGATGGCGGCCGCCAATTCCGTCGCCTTACCCACTAACATCACCTCCGTCTTGTCAGGATTTAGCCGCAGTTGATTAACCCTCATCCAATCCTTCACAGCCGCCAGGCACCGAGGCTGCCGAACCTGGGTCTGTTGAAAAAGAGAGGTACAGTTGGGTGTCATCCGCGTACTGATGACACCGCACACCGAACCCCCTAATCACCTCGCTGAGCAGCTGCATACACACACTGAACAGGAGAGGGGACAGAACAGAACCCCGCGGAACTCCACACGGGAGGTTTCAGTATGATGAAAAACAATCCCTGAGAACCACCCGCTGGGTTCTTCTGGTCAGGAACGAGCGGAACCATTCAAGAACAGTCCTGCAGGCGCGTCACCAACATCTCATGATCAACGGTATCAAACGCAGCCGACAGATCTAACAGGATCAGCAGGGTCGAACGACCCCAATCTATATTTCGGCGCAGGTCATCTACCAAAAGCCACAAGCGCGGTCTCGGTGCCATAACCCGGACAAAAGCCGGACTGAGAGGAATCAAGAAAACCGATGCGATCAAGATGCCCCTGCAGTTGCCGAGCCACTACCCATTCAGTAACCTTCCCTAAAAAGGGAGGGTTAGAGACAGGCCGATAGCTGGCAGGGGAGCCAGTGTCAAGCGATGGTTTCTTGAGCAGAGGCTGCACCACTGTCTCCTTGAGACAGCCCGGCACTCTGCCCTCCAGCCAGCAACGGCCCCATTGTCTCCCAGCAGATCTTAACCAGCCAGGACGGGCAAGGATCTAATTCACAAGAAGTGGCCCTGCCCACCCCAAGAACATCCACCGCATCGGCGGGCGTCACTGACTGAAACTGATTCCAGAAAACTGGACATGATGGGGCTTCCATAACCTCTGGTTCCCCTAGTGTAAGAAATGCTGCATCGAAATTGTGGTGAATACAAGCGATTTTGTCTACAAAATCATCCACAAACATGTCACCGCAGGCAGTAGATGACTCCACTCCACGACTGAGGGAGGCCGGACTGACCAGCCCTCGCCCAACCCAGAAGAGTTCCGCTGGACGGGATTTTGTGCTGCTATAAGGGCAGCAAAGAACTCCCTCTTTGCTGCCCGCATAGCCACGGCATAGGCTCATAAACTGGCTCTATGCTGCAATCTATTGGCTTCAGCACACGAACGCCAGCTTCACTCCAACCGCCGCCCATCTCGCTTCAGCAGCCGCAGCTCCTCGGAAAACCAAGGAGGTCTGTGGAGCCGAATGCCTAGGAGCTGTCTGATCAGTGGCCTCCATCAGCAAGGTGTTCCACAGCACAATGAGGTCATCAATGAGACGGTCGTCAAGGTCAGAGGGTATTTATCAGATCACTTTGAATTCTGATCTGGTCCTCCAAAGTGTTTGCAGTCCCTCCCAGCTTTGTGTCATCAGCAAATCTGCTCCCCCTCCTCCATGCAAGTCATTGATAAAATATTTATCTGATGTATGGATTGTGGTAGTGCCTGAAGCTGCAGCCATGGACCAGGGTCACATTGTGCTAGGAACTCTACTGACAGAAAACAAAATGATGGTTCCTGCCCAAACAGTTCACAGGCTGAGTATGAAACTGGAAGGAATAAGTGGGTATGACTGACAGACAGGAGAGCTATGGAAAAAGTGAGCTAGGACTGGCCAGAGAGCAACAGGCAGCAACAGCGTCTCCTGCCTGACTCTTGTTTACTCCTGTTTATTTTATTTCCAAGGAGGAGGCAGCCAGGCTCTGGTCAGTGGCATCTCCTTGAAGAGGTTATTTTTCTGGAACAGACTTTTGCTAGTTCCTAGAAACAAAAGCAGCTGTTCAAGTTGTGCTGTTGGCTTTGATCCTGCGCTCGCTTTATAGACCCTGTGCACAACTCTGTCCCCCCCCCACAGAAACCGCTTCGTAAAACTACCAACAAATACATCACCAGCTGAGGAAAGGGGCCAAAAGCTCATTAGTGGGGGAGCAATCAGATACTTCACGTAGTTATTTGTCTCTTAACTTGTAGGTGCTGGTATGTATTTTGCTGTTTGTAGAAGCTCGGGGTGGGTGGGGTGATGTCCCAGAGATCGAGGTGCGAGGAGCAGACTGTGGGGGCAGAAGGAATTGTTTAAGAATCCTCAGTCAATCAGAACTCGTTCTCAGGGGCGGGGGACTCCTTCAGACAATGCTACAGCTAGCAGGAGGCTGGAGCTCAGCACCGAGAGGCAAGAAAGCATTAGCTCGGCTTTCATCTCTGGGTCTGGTACCCTCCAGACATTTCCGGTTCTAAGCGAGGGTAAGTGTGGGGGCTTCTGCATAGGATTCCAGGCCCTGCCTGGGCTCTCATGACTGTTACTCACCTACTAACTCTGCTTTGTGAAGTGGAGGGTTTCTGCCCCTCGTCAGGTTTAGATCTAGATAAACGGGAGACCTGGGCTGGGAGGAAGCACTGCACAGAGGCACAAAACCAGATGACAAGTGTAGCGCAGGGGACAACCGGCCAGGCAGCAGCGCCGCAGCAGGGGAGGAGCTGGGACTCCTTATGGACTCAAGAGAGTCGACAATGCAACTCTTGCAAAGAGGGCAGATGCCCTTTGGGCTGCATTCAGCGGAAGTGCTGCTGGTCTCAGGCCTGGGCGGTGGCGCTGGTTAAAAGGAAAGGGGTCACAGGAGAGAGAACAAGAGGGAATGGGCTTCAATTTTGTGGTAAATATTAGGAATTTTTTCCTAACTGTAAGAGCATCAGAACAAAAAACGAGATTGCCAGAGGCAGTCAGGGCATCTCCACATTGGAGGTTTCCAAAACCCAGCAAGATGAGCATCCCTCGGTTGAGAACATGTCTCTTGGGGTCCCTCCCAGCCTGGCCTCTTATGCTTCTGTGCAGGGCCCGACGATGGGTTCCAGCCGAGGTAAGAGCCTGTCGTGTGCTCTGGGCATCGTCCATCGAGCACCAAACAGACCCGCCTCGAACCACTTGCAGTTCAGATCAACCGTGTCCCAAAAGCAGGAACATCTCACACCGGGTCACACCCCCGACACGTCCAAACATCCAACCACAACAACGGGTCACGCCCCCGACGTGTCCAAACATCCAACCACAACGCAGCACCAACAATGGGTCACGCCCCCGACGCATCCAACCACAACGCAGCGCCAACAGCGGGTCACGCCCCCGACACATCCAATCATCCAACCACAACAACGGGTCACGCCCCCGACGTGTCCAAACATCCAACCACAACGCAGCACCAACAATGGGTCACGCCCCCGACGCATCCAACCACAACGCAGCGCCAACAGCGGGTCACGCCCCCGACACATCCAATCATCCAACCAAACGCAGCGCCAACAGCGGGTCACGCCCCCGACGCATCCAACCACAATGCAGTGCCAACAGCCTGCTCTGCCTGCAACTGGATCCGAGCTTTCTATGATGCTTAGAGACCAAGAAATACCCCAGGCACCTTCCCACTTTCCAGCAATCTGGCTCCCAGCCTGGGCTCTGGCTGCAACAAGGCCATCTAGAAGCGCAGTCTGGCCGAGAGCAGCCTCCGACACACTGGCCTTGACGCAGAGCCACCCTGCAGACAGGGTGGGACTCCACTGGGCAGGCTTTGCTCTCTCCTACCCAGGAGCCAGGGTGCAGGGTGCTGAGGACGGGCTGTGATTCCTCCTGGAGAAGCTGCAATAGCTCAGCCATGAGAGCTAGGCAAGCTCCTAGGCCAGCCGCCAGCCTCATCCACGGGGCTCCCACTTGCCTTCTCTCTTACCTCCCTATGAGGCAGCAGAGGGAGATCAATGGTGCAACGGCAGCAGCCGTGTTGGGGAGAGGAGAGGTGGATTGGGCACCTTCTCCCTGAGCTCCGCACCCCTGCCCTACCTGCCGGCGGTGAACGGACAGTGCAGCACCCCATCCCGTCTCTGCCCAAGCTGAAGCTGGGCCAAAGGGCGGAAGGGGACAGGAGCGCACGCAGTGCAGTGCGGGAGAGAAAGCAGGAGCTGGCTCGCCGACCAGCAATGGGCCTGGTTTGGCTGTTCCGTGGCCAGCCACTGGAGGGCTCTGGCTTCCCAGATGTTAGGCAGCGCTGCAGCCAGGCAAGTTACTGCTGCAGAGCCTGTCTGCAGGTCTGTCTTTATGGCCGTGTGTCTGTTCCAAATAAGGGAGAAGAACAAAAGCAAGCAGGTTTACTTTTAGCAGAAACTTTTTCACTTATGCTAAGTTTGAAAAGGAATTGGTTGAACCTTCTGGTTTTTTGTTCGTTTGTTTAGTTCTGTATAATTCTCCCCCGAGCCTCTTGCACAGGCTGCAGAGAAAGAAAATGGGTGGGAATTCTTCTTCTCTCCCTCGGTTTCCTGCCGATGTAACGCGCTCTACGTGGGCTGCCCATGGTGACGGCTCAGAAACTGCAGCTGGTGCAGAATGCGGTGGCCCATCTCCTCCGCTCTCGGCACTGGCTGCCGGCGGTTTTCCAGGTCTGATTCAAGGTGTTGGTTTGGGCTTTGGCCTATAAAACCCTAAACGGCCTGGGCCCTACCTATCTGCGGGACCGCCTCACTCTCCGAGTGCTGGATCGACCCCTGCGGTCATCTGGGGGTGCCCTCCTCAGGGTCCCCCGAGTCTTCCACGGGACCACACAGGGGAGGCGGTTCTCGGTGGCTGCACCACGGCTGTGGAACTCCCTTCCGGTGAGGGCTCGGTTGGCCCCAGATCTCCCCTCTTTTCAGAGAAGTTGTAAGACCTGGCTGTTCTGCCAGGCATTTGGCGGGGGAGATGGGTGAGGGGATGGAGGTTTTTTTTGGGTATGGGGTTATTTTCCTTTTCCTCCTTTTTAGTTGCTTTAATGTTTGTAGCAGGGGGGAGGGGGTGTCCTCCAAGGCCACAGTGGGGCGCTGGGGTGTCACTCAAGAGAATTAGCTCACCTCCTGCTGTGCCGTTTCAGCCTTGGCTGAATCCCCCTTTTCCAGGAAGAGGGTACCCTCTCAGGACACACCACACAGTCCAGAGGGTATTAATCCACAGTCCTTTATTGGATACCATCCATGTCTTCTGTACCTGGGACTGCCGGCTCAGTCGCTCCACCCTGCAGGCCCAGGTCCATCTCTGCAGACTCAGGAGTAACACAACCTCAAGCCCCCTTGTCCATCCAGCCAGGCCTTCAACCCCAGGCTCTGGCTAAGCCTTCCCCAGGCAAGAGGCTCCCTCCTGGGCACAGCCTCTCCTGCTTGCCTGGGTCCCGCTGGTTCTCCAGTCTTCAGCACCTTGGAGAGCGTTGAGCAGGAAGGCTTTCTCAGGGAGATGTTGCTCCTTCAGCTCCCTGGCACAGACTCCCTCGGCTCTGCCTTGTCTCTCCTTTTATATGGGCAGAGTGGGCGTGGCCAGGCTTCCTCTACTAAGCCTTAAAGGGCCACTAACCTGCCCACTCTGTCCCAGGGGTTTCTCAGCCTGTGCTCCCCACAGGGAGATCCCCAGCTCTGGTGCTGGCTCTGCCACACCCCTGTGTGCACTCAGCCCTCTGGCTGGCCCCCACAGCCCCCTTCTTAAGGGGCAGCAGCCCCACTGGACTGCTCCCTGCTACAATGTTTTAATGTTGTTTTACTAATTGCAAGCCGCCCCGAGCTGCCTGTGGCAGGAGCAGCGGGGTAATAAAAGTTTGAAAATAAATAAATAAATAATTGGGGCGGTCAGTCAAATACAGCAGCAGCATCCTAGAGCCCCCAGTGTGCTCAGCCACCCCCATGTGGGCACATGGGGCACCCCATAACCAGGAGGGGCACTGCTGGCTGAGGTGACATGATGACAGACGGCTGTGTGGATGGGAACGGATCCCGCTGAATCCACTGCTGATTCGATTGGACGTGTCCGCGTCTTGTGAGGGATAACGCTCTTGAAGCAGGTTCTGCTCAAGCTGCTCAGGGCTGGTTTGCCCGTCTGTCACACAGAGCGTCATCGATCCAGGATGCACTCTGACCCATCTCCAGATAAATCATGCCTGACATGCGTAGTCTAAGAAATCCCCCGGTGTCAGTCACGGGGCATCTCCATGCTGATGAAGTGCTTCTGAAATGATGCCAGGGGTAAACCCACCCCCCCCCCCCCCGGGGGCAGGCTGAATGAAGAATCGATGCAGGGCTCTCTCTTCAGATTGGAATTATGCAAAGTTGGACAAGTCACCGTCTCTCAGTCTCCATTCCCCATCTGTAAAATGGGAGTGTCTGTCCGTCTCTCCCTAGAGTCTCCCGTCCTTTTCCATCCTACTGTAAGCCCAGTGGGGCAGAGACCTGTCTCTAATCACAAGTGTTCAGCACTGAGTGCGCCGCCAGCCTGTTCACCTTCCCCTGTAACCACTGCTTTTGTCCGCAGTGCTGAGTCCCATGAGGACTGGCAGCCAATTGCACGGTTTTAAGTGAACTGGCCAGTTCCCGTAACTACGGACCCATTGTCAGGTCCCCAAATTCTGCGGCGTAGATTCCCCCCGCCCCCCGTGCTTGTCTGTTATCGGTAAGCTCTGCACCTGCTCCTCCTGGATAGGACACTCACTTTGCAAACACAAACCAAGCTTGGCTGATACAGGGTGAGACATCAGCTGCAACCTCCCTGGCCAGTTTGTTCCATTCCCACACAGCTCAGACTGCTAGGAAGGCTTTCCTGACACTTAACCAAAATCTCCCTTCCTAGAACTTTTTCGTTTATTTCTAGTCCTGTCCTCTGTGGCCCGGCAGAAAAGCTCCGCACCAGCTTCTTGGGGGCAGCCATTTTGATATTTGAACACTGTTATCATGTTTCCCTTAGTCTTCTCTTCACTAGGCTAAACATATCCTGTTATTTCAACCTTGCCTCATAAGGTTTGCTTTTCATACCCGTTATCATCGTTGTCGCCGTCCTCTGAACCTCCTTCAAATTGAAAAGGTCCTTCTTAAAATGAGGAGCCCCACAATGGAGCCAGCACTCCAGGTGGGGTCTGACCAGTGCTGAACAGAGTGGAATTGTTACCTCCGCTGACACGGAGGCAAGGCTGCTGTTAATGCTGCCACGTCCCATTGCTGACTCATGTTCAGTTTGGGATCCACCCTGATCCCTAGAGCCTTCCCAAGTTTTCATCTCGATATTGCCATGAAAACATCTCCCCCTCCCTTCCCAGGTCAGCCTGATTTCCCGGGGCCGGACACCAGAGTCTGCTGGGGGAAGGGCTGTAAGTGGCTCTGGGTCAGTGGACAATCCTGCTTGCAGGAAAGCTCAGCGCATCAGGGGCATGTTTGCCCTGGGGGACGGGCAGCCTCAGGATCTCGCTGAGACAAACGCTATGGTTGGGTTTTATTTTATCTCCATACTTTTATAGTGCACTGCTGGATAATTTTATGACCATGAATAACATATATAGCTGTGAAAGCTAAGCCATTGAAATGGGCAATCCAGTGCCAAGCTTCAGGCCAGAGACTGGCACAGGGACCCCTCACCCCAGCGAAGGAGGCTGCTGATGCAGGCAGGGGACGTTTCATAGGGTTTATCTGCATTAGCAGCAGCCGAGTGCCTGAGGGGTTGGCCCAGGAGATTAGTAGGGACAGTCAGACTGCAGCAAGGGAGGGGTGTCAGGCTGAAGCCCCCTCAGGGGTCCCAATTCTAAGGAGCCCCATAATCAGGGACCCGAGTTGACTGCGTTGCTACAATTTGCAGTGATTTTCGCAGAATCAGCCAATCCTCACAGAATCCTTGCAGAATCAGCCAATCCTGACCATGACCCGAGGGTAAATAGGCCCCTGGGAGATGAATTGTGGGTGCGTGGGGTCTGAAGGCCCTATGTTTGCGTGAGGGAGGTGCTGAAATTCCAGACGATTTGAGTTGTGTTTGATTAGCAAAGTTGTGATTCTATGTCATACCTATTGCAAATTTGCTTCCCAGCCTGCATAGTTATACAAATCAAGTTAATTATGCAAATATGAATGCTCGCGGTGAATTTGCAGAATTTGGCTTCGCTGGTTGCAGAATTTAAGATGTTTTGGTGCAGTCAACTCGGATCCCTGTCCATAATTAATATAGCCCCAGCCCCCCCTCAGCCAGGGGCTAGGTTGATGGTGCTGGAAGCAGCATCTCCCTGCATGCAGAATTGTCCTTTACAGCTTCTGCTGGGAAGGAAACCGGGGGTGGGGGGGATATTATGCAAAGTGCCCCCTCCCCAAAGTCCCAAGCCCCCATCAAGCTGAATTTGCCCTTGAGGATCCCCATTCTGGGCCTGGGGTACAAGCTACCGATGGGGGAGTGAACTCTCTCTAATTCATGTTTGTTCAGTGCAAGGCACGTAACCCAAGAGAGATTTTGGAGACCACAACCCCACTTGACAGGAGCAGAGGCTGGGCTGAGTCCCAGGAAGCAGCAACAGGAATTAGCCAGGACATGAGGCAGATGCTTTACCCAGAAAGCAAATGCCTTATTGGAGCCCGAGAGCTCTGACTGGGCCCCCGATTTTAAGAAACAAAGCCAAGGTATTTTGGTTTCTGTAAAGAAATCCCCCTCCCTGCTGGGCCATTGTTTTTATGGAGAGACCGATACTGGCAGGGGGCAGGGTGGGCAGCAGGACTGAAACCAACATGGCTGCAGTCTCTACAGCCCAAGGGCAGAGCACAACGAGGCAAAAGAAGGTGGAGCCTCCATGTCCCCACTAAGTCTTGCCTAAGGGAAAGAGCCCCCTCACTGCCCAGATCGCAGTGACTCCCGGAACTGACTGGCCTGTAGGAATCAGACTAGCGCCTGCTCCAGAGCAACAATTCAGCGGCCACCGATCAGCCCTCCCCTCCGGGTCCCGTCACGGAGAAACCTTTTAGCATGAGAGAGGTCCAGCTAAACTCCACCCCATTATGTGTCCCTGTCAGCCGCCGCCGCCACCGTGCTGAGGGACTCGGGACCCGCAGCTCTGAGGCCGCCGGCGATGGGACAAGCCCCCACCGAGCGGCCACGCTCCCAGGCTCCTCCCCTTGCTCCGCCTACCTCAATAGCCCCGCCCGCTCAGCAACAGCTGGGCGGGGCAATCTCTCCGGCCCCGGAGGCAGTGCCACACGCAGTGCGTCAGAGGCTGGGGATCGAGCGCAGACCGGACGACCGAAAGCTAGTGCTTGTGTTTATCCCTTGTAAGACTTGTATTGTGTGCTGTGAACCTTCCCCCCCGTTCCTGGAGATATTGATTGCTAGCATGAGTCTGAACTTGAGGGTGTGGAGAGTGCTTGTGGAGACTGCGTGTAGTGCCCTTCCTTCCTCCTTCCGCGTGCAAGCCCCATTCCCGGTCCTCCTGACCTGGTTCCCCCTCTCGATTTCCCTGCACACGGTCAGCCACTCCTCCCCCTCCCCGTGGGCGAGGCCAACGGTGGGGGCCTTGTTCTGATAGGGGCCTGGTCTCAGTGAGACGCTCTGGCCCACACACTATCCTGACGGGCATTTAGCCCAGGGTGTACTTGCCGAGTCCCCCTCCCCCTGACAGTCCCCTGTGCTGAACGCTGAGCTGTACATGGGGGTGGCTGGAGAGGCAGGCAGGGGAATCGGTCATTTACAGTAAACAGAAGCCCACAGTGGCCATGCGGGTCGGCCCAATGGCGTTTCCAAGCCTGGCCTAGAGTTCAGCTGGGGCCACTCCAAGCACACCAGGGAGGCGGCCAGAGGCCTGGGCTAGGTGGGGTCGATGGGGCTTAAATACTCTGGGCTTGGTAGAGTTCAAGATCAGACCCTGGGACAAAGGAAGCTGGAAGCTGCAGGTGGGAGCTGGAGTGGCAGCTTGGGGAGCACTGGCTCGGCTGGATCCGTCCCCCTTTCCAGGCCGGCTGGGGAGCACCACGGAGGAGGAACTGCCAAACAGAATGGGAGACTGCTGCCCTTTTGCTCTGTATGTGCGGATACTGTCTGTGCGCTGCTGCACCTTGCCGAGCCTCTGCCCCGTCCCCGCTGTCAGTAAAGTTGTATTTGCCGATACTGTCTATGCGCTGCTGCACCTTGCCGAGCCTCTCCCCCGTCCTCGCTGTCAGTAAAGTTGTATTTGTCGATACTGTCTGTGCGCTGCTGCGCCTTGCCGAGCCTCTACCCCCGTCCTTGCTGTCAGTAAAGTTGTATTTGTCGATACTGTCTGTGCGCTGCTGCACCTTGCCAAGCCTCTACCCCCGCCCCCGCTGTCAGTAAAGTTGTATTTGTCGATACTGTCTGTGCGCTGCTGCACCTTGCCAAGCCTCTACCCCGTCCCCGCCGTCAGTAAAGTTGTATTTGCTGATACTGTCTATGCGCTGCTGCACCTTGCTGAGCCTCTACCCCCGTCCTCGCTGTCAGTAAAGTTGTATTTGCTGATACTGTCTGTGCGCTGCTGCACCTTGCCAAGCCTCTACCCCCGCCCCCGCTGTCAGTAAAGTTGTATTTGCCGATACTGTCTGTGCGCTGCTGCACCTTGCCAAGCCTCTACCCCGTCCCCGCTGTCAGTAAAGTTGTATTTGCTGATACTGTCTATGCGCTGCTGCACCTTGCCGAGCCTCTACCCCCGTCCTCGCTGTCAGTAAAGTTGTATTTGCTGATACTGTCTGTGCGCTGCTGCACCTTGCCAAGCCTCTACCCCCGCCCCCGCTGTCAGTAAAGTTGTATTTGCCGATACTGTCTATGCGCTGCTGCACCTTGCCGAGCCTCTACCCCGTCCCCGCTGTCAGTAAAGTTGTATTTGCCGATACTGTCTGTGCGCTGCTGCACCTTGCCGAGCCTCTACCCCGTCCCCGCTGTCAGTAAAGTTGTATTTGCCGATACTGTCTGTGCGCTGCTGCACCTTGCCGAGCCTCTACCCCGTCCCCGCTGTCAGTAAAGTTGTATTTGCCGATACTGTCTGTGCGCTGCTGCACCTTGCCGAACCTCTACCCCGTCCCCGCTGTCAGTAAAGTTGTATTTGCCGATACTGTCTATGCGCTGCTGCACCTTGCCGAGCCTCTACCCCGTCCCCGCTGTCAGTAAAGTTGTATTTGCCGATACTGTCTGTGCGCTGCTGCACCTTGCCGAGCCTCTACCCCGTCCCCGCTGTCAGTAAAGTTGTATTTGCCGATACTGTCTATGCGCTGCTGCACCTTGCCGAGCCTCTACCCCATCCCCACTGTCAGTAAAGTTGTATTTGCTGATACTGCCTGTGCGCTGCTGCACCTTGCCGAGCCTCTGCCCCGTCCCCGCTGTCAGTAAAGTTGGGCGTTAAGCAGACTCGAGAGTCAGTCTGGTTATTGCTCCAGGTAGACGCCTCCAAGGGAGATGGGGGAATCCCTCTCAGCCTTAACCTGCCTCCCAGGGGGGCAGATTTCCCCACTCAGCCTTACCTCCCAAGGTCCTGCCCAGCAAGGTGATCTCTGTCTGGTTGTAGGACAGGTGCGGGCCCAGCCTGAGCCCCAGGACACAGGGTGTTTCTCAGGGTTCCATAGGACACCAGCCATCCCCGGATTCCAGGGGAGCAGGAGGAAGCTTTTGAAGGGAGGGAGGGGAACATGTGAACAGTTAAAATGGGGGAATGCAAACTTCCGCCTCAAATAATACATCACAGGGGGCGAGCGTAGTTCATCCAGAATGTCGCTCCACTAGAACCGGCCAGCTCACCAGCGGTCTGCCCTTTCCCACTGCCTAGGCTGCTGCTGTCTCTGTGCTGGACTTCACTGCCCTCTGTCTGCCAGCTGGGAATAGGGCTCTGGGGAGCAAACCAAAGCGACTTGCCTCTAACTGGAGCGCATGGAGCGGGATCCGGCCATTGGCACCCCTGGGAGCCGAGTGCTGGGCGCAGCCAGACCGCGGAACTTTCCGGAAAGCAGTGGCCTATTGAGGTGCTCCTGCCCCTCCCAGCACCATGCCGTTCTGCACATGCTCAGTGAAGCTGCTTCAAGGTGGCACACTGGCCCCCTGGTCCCTTCCACCCCCCTAGCTCAACCTCTCAGGGACTCCTAACTAGGAGTGCATTCACTGGAGAGGCGGAGCTTGGCAGAAAGCACTCCCCCACCCCCACCCCCATGATGTTGATCCTGTGAAGCAATGAGATGGGGAGCTGTGACAGTCGGGCTAAACCCCCTTCATGTCTGCGAGTGGATTCATGGGCATCTCTGTCAGCCTTAATTGCTGTGGAGGAAAACAGAGGCTTCCCCTGCCCCCTCAGGGGGTGGATCCCCACTGCCTGCCCAAGGGGGACAAATGACACTGCCATGGGACATTTTAAAGCAGGAGGGAACTTTTGAAGGGAGGGATGGGAACGGGTGAGCAGTTAAAATGGGGGAATGCAAACTTCCACCTCAAATAATACACCAGGGAGAAGAGTCGGGAGAATGGGGCCTGTGACTCCGAGAGAGAGGAGGGGCTGTGGGGGTCGCTCTGCGGTGACTCAGTGACAGCTTGGTCCCCCTCGGGCGTTGGGAGGGAGCGAGGTGACCAGGCGCGCTGCCCCGACACAGCTTCACTGAGCATGTGCAGAACAGCGGCGGGGTGTTGGGAGGGAGCGAGGTGACCGGACAGAGCTTCACTGAGCATGTGCAGAACAGCGGCGGGGTGTTGGGAGGGAGCGAGGTGACCGGACAGAGCTTCACTGAGCATGTGCAGAACAGCGGTAGGGTGTTGGGAGGGAGCGAGGTGACCGGACAGAGCTTCACTGAGCATGTGCAGAACAGCGGCAGGGTGTTGGGAGGGAGCGAGGTGACCGGACAGAGCTTCACTGAGCATGTGCAGAACAGCGGTAGGGTGTTGGGAGGGAGCGAGGTGACCGGACAGAGCTTCACTGAGCATGTGCAGAACAGCGGTAGGGTGTTGGGAGGGAGCGAGGTGACCGGACAGAGCTTCACTGAGCATGTGCAGAACAGCGGTAGGGTGTTGGGAGGGAGCGAGGTGACCGGACAGAGCTTCACTGAGCATGTGCAGAACAGCGGTAGGGTGTTGGGAGGGAGCGAGGTGACCGGACAGAGCTTCACTGAGCATGTGCAGAACAGCGGCAGGGTGTTGGGAGGGAGCGAGGTGACCGGGTGCGCTGCCCCGGCAGAGCTTCACTGAGCATGTGCAGAAGAGCGGCGGGAGGAAGCGAGGTGGTTGTGTGCACTGGGTGCTCCTCCACGGCTGCCGCTTTCCAGCGTCTGGGGTCTGGCTACATCTGGCACTCAGCTCCCCTAGGTGCAAATGGACAGAGGCTGCTTGAAGGAAAATCTGGATTTCTGCTGCCAGGCACCCGGTTACCCCCCTCCCTGCAGAAGGCTGGAGAACATGGAGTCCTAGTCTTACTATTTTATTGTGTTTTCTTAAAGATTTGTGATAAAACGGAGAGAAAGCAGCTTCCTGTAAAAGCCGAGGAATCTCTCTCTCCCTCCTGGCTGTGGAGAAAAGCAGGGGCATGGCCTCCGTGTGCCCCTCACCCCCCAGTCGCTCAGCATCTGGCTGGATGTGACTCCCATGGGAGAGAGCACATGTGGGGGGGGGCAGTGCCAGCCTGACGCTGCAGGAGGCACTGGTGGGATCCTCCCACTCTGCCCCCCAGCTCCCTCCTTGTGCCCATGGGGCTCCCGCACGCCTGCCCAGTGCGGGTTCGCAGCGACAGGTGCCACCCGTTGTGCCGGAGCCCCGTGGGACGGATCTGGGCAAGAACCTTCTGCCGCCGGCCCAGCACCTGCGTAAACAACCCCCCTCCCGCCCTGCCCCGCCCCGCGCTAGTCTGAGTGCCCAGGAAGGCTCCCATCCCACTCTTGTTTACATGTGTTTGTCTGAAGTTTCCTTTTAACAGAATACGAGAAAATGAGCATTTTGGTTTCCCAATAAAACCTCTGCCACAGTATGAGTCATTGTTTGCTTTTTTTACATGGGCTGAGAGCAGCCTTCTGGTTCTAATAACTAATACTGCTGAGTTCAATAAAAAGCACTTAATTTAATTTAATCCAAACCTTGATTAATGCCAGCTTCCCCTGGAATTTTATCTTTGTTTTAATTTGAGTGACCATGTTAAAAAAGAGAAAAAAGAGAGAGAAGGGGATAGAAGTCAATTAGTTCCTGGGCAAAAGGCTGGGAAATGGGAAGATTGACAGGCAGATGCCTCGAGTCAATTTTTCCTCATCTCTTGCTAAGAATGAAATGTTTTCTTTAGCCCTGAAAAAAGACACTTAACAGTTCACAGCTCAGTTTGGAAAATACAATATTCTGGGGCCAATTATGATCAGATTTCTTTGCTGGAAGTATATTGCTTTTAATGTGTTAATATTCCAAAGATACGCTACTGTATAATTGGAGACAGAGCGCCCTTCAAGCGAGACTGAGATCGCTTGAACAGTCAGCCAGTCTCATTCAGGGAGGCTCGACGAGTCACAGAAGGAAATCATCGGAGAAAAGCCCAGAGAAGAGGTTCTTCTCCTCTCATTCTATCTCGGGTGCAAACGTGTCTCGACCCATTTGTAAAAAGGTATTTGAAGGAAATTAAGACTCTGAAGTCAGGAAACACGGGTATCGAGGCTGGAAATGGTTGTTAAGAACAGAATTACTGAGGGTGTCTGTCACGGGCTGGAGGTCCGCACCCCCACTTTCCCGGGTTTGAGTGACTCAGTTTCCCTCGCGCACAGCCCACTTGAATCAGTTTTTCTCTCTGGCCGATTCAGTCCTGCCGCAGGGACAACCCCTTTGTCACCCAAGGGCCCGATCCTTTCCGTTTACAGACTCTTTCTCTCTGGGGTCCCAAGAGCTTGAAAACTCTTGTCGTTCGTTGTGTTTCCAATGTTAGACACAGACACAGATAGCTGAGAGAGCGGTAACTAGAAATTAAAGGTAAATATAACGCATTCCTGATCTCTACTGGTTGAGTTCCTAGATAAGAATCTTACCCTACGAAAGTCTATGAAATCAGTCCATTCACAGCCAGTTTGGCTGGACTCCAGTTCTTAAGGTTAGAAATCATAGGCCTTGTCTCAGTGCATGTCTTCCAGCCTTGCCAGCTGGCAAGATACAAGATGCAGATGAGATTGCTCAAGATGGCTCTGTCTGAGTGGTAGCAGAAGATGGCTTAATGGCCCTTTTAAATAGCAAATCCAAATTCTTTGTTTGAGCTTTCCCGCTCATGAGCGTCATGTAGGCAACCCAGGCAAACAGGTTCATTTGCATCTCCACAGGTGTCTGTCTAGCTGGGGGGGTGAATCCACAATCTTTCATCTCTTTGCATTTCCTGGAGTTTCCAGCTCTTAGTTTCCAGTATCTGATTACATGCCCTGAGTTTCACAGTTCTCAGTTTTACGTACATGATTACATGACATGAGTTTCAGAGTTTACCCATTTCATACATGTTGAACCCTTTGCTTTACATATTTCCTAGGCTTGTAGCCTACATGTAGGCCAGTATCACACGTGTGTGACCCTATGTCCCTTTGTGACAGTGTCAATAAGCATGTGGCTAGGAGGAGCCGGTCGATATAGTGTATCTGGATTTTCAGAAAGCATTTGATAAGGTCTCTCATGAGAGACTCCGGAGGAAATTAAACAGTCATGGGATAAGAGGCAGTGTCCTATCGTGGAAAGATAGGAAGCAAAGAGTAGGACTAAATGGTCAGTTTTCACAGTGGAGAGAAATAACTAGTGGAGCGCCCCAGGGGTCTGTGCTGGGACTGGTGCTGTTTAATGGATTCACTGATGAACTGGAAAAGGGAGTAAAGAGTGAGGGGATCAAATTTGCAGATGACACGAAGTTATTCAAGGTAGTTAAAACTCAAGCGGACTGTGAAGAACTGCAGGAGGATTTTGCGAGACTGAGTGCCTGGGCATCTAAGCGGTAGATGAAATTTAATGTGGATAAGTGCCAAGTGATGCACATAGGGAAAAATAACCCAGACTTTATGTACACAACGCCGGGTTCTAAATCAGGAGTGACCATTCGGGAAAAGGCTCTTGGGAGTCATTGTGGAGAATACACTGAACTCCTCCACTCAATGTGTGGCGGCCATCAAAAAAGCAAAGAGACCGTTAGGAATTATTTGCAAAAGGAAAGAGAATAAAACAGGGAATAGCCTAATGCCTCTATATAGCTCTATGGTGCGACCGCACCTGGAGTACTGTGTGCCATTCTGGTCGCCCCATCTCAAAAAAACCCAGTAGAACTAGAAAAGGTGCAGAGAAGGGCAACAAAAAATGATCCAGGGTCTGGAACGACTCCCTTATGAAGAAAGGCTGGGTGGGTTGGGGCTTTTCAGCTTAGAGAAGAGATGACTGAGAGGGGACAGGGTAGACGTTTTTAAAATCAGGAGTGGAGTGGAACACATAAATAGGGAGCAGTTATTTACCCTCTGTAACTACCAGAACAAGGGGACACTCCATTCAATTAACTGGCAGGAGATTTAAAACAAAGAAGAGAAAGTATTTTGTCAGTCAGCGACCAGTTAACTGGTGGAATTTACTGCCAGAGGAAGTGGCCAAGGCTGGTAGGGTAGCTTATCCAATTAGCTCTTCGAGGATCGGTCCAAGTAGGTTTTGGGAACATAACCTCTTACTGTCGGGGGCTGGAACAACCGGGAATGGATCGCCCATTGGGACCTGTTGGGTACTTTTCCAAAGAGACGGAGATTGGCCGCTCTCGGAGACAGGATGCTGGGCTTGATGGACCATTGCTCTGACCAAGTATGGCACAACTTCTGTTCTTAAGGTTGCTCTATGCCCTCTCCAGTGGAGGCTGGTGAAGTCAAATTCTCCGGTCATGTAAAAAAGTTTGACTTATCAGAAATTTGACTTAAGGAGATCTTAAGGAAATGGACCTGGGGATGGAGAAAGCTGGTGCTCCGATGGAGTTAGCAGCAGGTTTCTCTGTCTCCAAAGCAGAGAGCAGCCCAGAGCTGTGTGTATCTAGGGAGTGGGGAGAGAATGAGAGAGCCTGTCGATTCTGACTCGGACACTCCTCCAATGGCTCCGTCTGGAGGAGGCACAAGTTCCCAGCCCTGCCTAAACCAACGGAGAAGAGGACAGGATGGGGCATTCCCGTCCCTGCCGCCGCCTCCTTCTCAAAGGCAGGGTGGAGAAGAGTGGGGTGGCCCGAGGTACAAGCCTTGCCAGGGCACTTCTGAAAAAGGCTCGCTGCAGAGACTCCATTCACACCCTCGGCCTTGCAGCAGGTCTTCTTTGTCCTGGGGAAATGGGCGCCTCCGGCCACCCTAGCTACGAGGACAAGACAGGAATCCAACCCATTTGGGGCCTGTCTCCAGCTCTGCCACCAGTGACCTTGGGCAAGGTCCCCCAACCCCTCTTGCAGGCTCCAGGGCGGATTCTTGCCTGCTGCCCTCCCAGAGGGGTGGATTTGTGGCTCAGCAGGGAGGGAGGAGGCTCAATGGCCTCCAGGGGAGTCCGCAGTAAGGAGGACAGGGCAGAGCGTGGTCTCTGACAAGCTCTATGGCACTTATGCAAGGAGGGAGTTTTAGAGGCAGGCAACTCAGCCAGAACAGACTGAATTTTCCCAGAGACAACAAAAGGTCTCTTCCTGACCCCTGCGCGGCTAACTCCTGCCAGACGCTAAGTGCCGGCCGGGCCCAAAGCTCTAACTAGAGCGCAGCAGAAAGCAGTTGGGATACATTTTGTACATTGCCAAAAGCGCCTTTCCTTTCTTCTCATCCTTGGGAAAGACGAGCTTGATTTTGCAGAGACTTTCGAAATCTAAGTTCAGCCTGAGGCAGAGAACAAGCATGAGAAATTTCAGTCCAACAAATGAGAGCCTGGCAGAGCTCTAAGCGATAGGCAGCCTAGTTTCTGCCCAGTCGTAGACTGATGAGCCAATGGCATTTCAATGGGGGGATTCTCAATGAAATGCACTCAGTGTCAAAGCAATTGGCATTCAAAGCCCAGAACACTTTAGGCTGCATAGAAACCATTGAGGTAAACGTCTGCTGAGACAGTTGAGTTTAATTAACAACAAAAACCTCGAGAGAGGGAAAGAGATTCTTTTGAAGAGATTTTGTGAAGAAACTTTGAAACTGCACCCAAGAAGGATTTCATGCCCAGCTCTGCTAACCTCGGGGCTGAGAAGAGACGCTTGGAAGGGAGAACCAAACGTGAAGTAGATAGGTGTCATTCCCTAGGGTAAGATTACACTGATTCAGTCAAGTTAGCCTTTTATTTGCTATAATGCACTCTGAGCGCAATCCTGCTAATTAACGGCAGGCTGAGTGAGCTCCTACATCGGGGTCCCACAGAGGAACCGGGTAAAGAGTGGACGTTGTGGGGAACGTGACTAAGAGAGTTAACCCCTTACTGGCTGGACAGTTCTGGATGGAGCTGGTCCAGCAGAAGCAGGCGTGTGGAAACGGAGACACAACTAGCCTAGAGTGGGGCAGAGAGGACCCAACCCCGTCACGGTGGTGACCAACCAAAGCACAGATGGCATCTTTAATCGGTGAGATTACGCAAGCCATATGGGGCCCTTCCTCAGGCCTGAAAGGTTGCGGACTCTTGCCAACAGAACTTTGTCCAATTAAAGATACCATCTGAACTACGGCACTTGGTTTCCATGTGATGGGGCTTGTGAAAACAACATACACAGAACATGTGTGTTCCTGGTGTGAGTACACTGTATTCCACTATTATAGGCATGTCTGTTATCAATCAACCGTAATTAAGAGAAAAATACAATCATGATGGAAGTTTATATACAAGAACTATGTAAAGGAAGTCTATTGTGAGCCTATGAGACCCAGTCTAACAGCTTTCTGGGACAGATAAGAGGAACAATGGAAATGTAGATTTTTACAATGTAGCACTGATGGTGTGTAATAAAGGACAGAGTGTCCAGTAAGAGAGAGAAATTCCCCAAAAGGTCTGGAAAGGGTCATCCGAAGACTTAAAAGAACAATCAAGGGAGAAGAGCCACCTAATTCAGGTCAGTCGCTCATTCTGCAAGATTCAAGCAAGAAGATGACATCCAGCCTTATCAGCTGGCTGAGACATAGGGACAGAAATATGAACTCAAGTTTAGGGTAAGATTTAAGGTTAGGGAATTTACACAGGAATGTAGCTCTGCGGTGTCTTTATAGTCTTTTATTTGACTTGCACTCTTGAATCAATCTTGCACTGGACTTAATTCAATTTACAAATATAAAATTCTTTAACTAAACCTTGTGTGATACTGACATTGGGCGACACAGCTGAGGGGAACCTTTAACCTAATGTTGGTGCCTTGGGAAACAGCAGGGACACGGGTGGCAGCAGTTAGAGTGACCTCTTTCCAGGCTGGGGCCAGTGGGGACTAGGTCACGGCCGGTCTGGAGGGGGCAGAGGAGACCCCCCAACCCCATCACACACCATCTCTTACGAACATGGCAACCGTGCTCTCTCGAGACTAAGAGAAAACCAGACTCGGCTGAGGTTCTGAAAGCTACGCGATGGGCTAAGCGGAGTCAGTGGCTCGGCTGGCACCGGAGAGAACGGAGCTGTCCTCCAAGCTGCCTTACAGCGGCAGTTGCCTTCACCGGGGTTTCTCTACGGCAGGCCCTGGATGCTGCACGGCCAAGCGCTCCCTGGCAGACAGAGTATTAGGAATTCACATTGGAAAACTTGGTTTAGACGCGTTAAAGTTCCTCTGTTCATCACTCGGAATAACATCTTCCTCAGATACCGAAAGCTACAACAGAAAAGCGTCTGCCCAGCTCCACCAATCAACAACTTGTCAGCTTTTCCTCATTGCTCCCCTCTTCCCACAACAGCCTGTTAACATCCTGCCGGGCTCCAGTGGATGCGCAGCTAAGAGTTGCTCAGGACCACCTTCATTTTACAGAATGACAAGGCTGGAAAAAGAAAGTGTGCTTTTCCTCTGCACCCCCCATCCCAGCACAGCACCCCCCCATCCCCCAGCGCAGCACCCTCCTCCCCCAGCACAGCACCTCTCCTCCCCCAGCACAGCACCCTCCTGCTGCAGCACAGCACCCCCCCCCCCCCCCCCCCCCCCCCCCCCCCCCCCCCACCCCCCCCCGCTCCCCCCACTAACCAGGCCCCTTAAGCGCTGAATGTAATTGGTGGGGAGGGGGAGACACGGGGATCCTTCCTGACAGCAACTCCGCCCAGCCTCCCCCCTCCCCCCCCCCGCGTAGGTGCGGTGGGAGAGAGAGGAACGGGCCTAAGAGACAGCGAAAGAAAAAAGAATAAAAGACAAAATAAAACAAATAACAAATAACCCAGAAGGGGAG
>QEPC01008216.1:5815778-5866651 GCA_003113815.1 Sphenodon punctatus
GGCTGCTGGGGATGATGCTGGTTGGACTCGGGGCCTGCTTTGGTGGGAATGCAGCCTCGAAAGGGGCCAAACTGTTTTTTAAAAAGGGGTCTGTGTTCTTGAACAGGCAGTTTGTTGGTGAAGCTACTAGGGATGCTGGTCTGGATGTGTCTGATTCGGTGGCAATGCTTCCCTGAAACTGGCCATTTTTTTTTTTTTAAAAGGCCTATGTGTTTGCACAGGTGTTTGGCTGCCGGGGATGCCTTTGGGGGCTTGTGGGAATGGTTTGTTTTGTTTATGTGTGATTTTCTGGTTTTTATATGGGTTTTGTTCACTTGATGATGTGGAGTGTTAAATACTAATTCCCCCCCCCAACGCACACACAGCAGAGGGTGAGGGAATTAGTATTTAATGCCCCATGATCCAATTGAGGTTTTGAAATCGTGAGATGTAACAGTTAGTCTGGTGATCTGCCTGCTTTTAAACCTGGCAGAGGAGGTGAATATAACCTGCCTCACTGAAATTGCTGGATTAAGTAATGTAATGTAATGTCCATCCAGTGTTAACCCTGGGAACTCCTTGCTTCTGGCTGGGTTATGCCCTGGCTCCGCCTACCGTATGCCTGGCTCCGCCCCTAGGCTAGGCTTCACCCCTAGGTCCGCCAGCCTTACTACCCCAGTGCCCCTCCAACATCAAAACCTACCAGCCGCCCCTGATGCTATCTGGCCCAGGTGACTTGCTACAGTTAAACTATCGATACGTAATAAAACCTCTTCTGGCGCGACGCTAATTTCAGATAATTCCTCAGATTCTTCACCAACACAAATAGTTCTGGTTTGGGAATCATGCCCCCCAACATTGCCGACTGTCTTCCAGGGCCCGATTCAAGATGCTGGCTTTGACCTTTAAAGCCCTAAACGGCCTGGGCCCTGCTTACCTGAAGGATTGCGTCACTCCCTGGGCCCCTGGAGGGCCTCTGGACAGCCCCTGCGGTTGTCTGGGGTTACCCTCCTGAAGGTCCCACATTACCAGCGGGTCCGGACAGACAGGAGGGCTGTGGCAGGGCTGGCACCTGCCATGTGGATCCCCTAAGATGGCCGCCAGACAGGAAGTTGAAGTGTTTGGGGCGTGGCCTGAAGTATATAAAGAGAGGAGGAGCAGGAAGAGAGGGAGTCTGTTCTGGACTGCGAGAGAGACAACACCTCTGCAGTCGGCTCCTGGAGAGGCTGGCTGGCTGACCGACCGATCTGCGTGCTAGGAGAGGGAGTAGCTTCTGCATGAGTTAGCAAAGAGTCATGGACTGTGGTTGGGCTAGGCTCTAATGCGTAGACTGTGACTGGCCAGAGGCTTGGTGCCTGCCTGGCCTACGGACTGTTGACTGAATAAACTCTGTTGATGTGCAGCCCTTGAGTGACATTCTACTTTGGGCCTGCTACAAGGACGTTCTCGGTGGCTGCTCTGTCGCTGTGGAGATCCGCCTCAGTCCGGATCTCCTTGCGTTTCGCTGGCAGTGTAAAACCTGGCTCTTCCATCAGGCGCCAAGCTGGCGGGGGGAGTGTGGTTTTTTTGTTTTGCGCAGATTTGTGTTTATGAATTTCTATTTATGAATTTTTACTGTTGATTTTACGATGTGTTTCTGTGATTGTGAGCTGCCCCAAGTCACCATTAGGCAAGGGGGACAGGGTAGAAATGGATCCAAATAAACATTAAATCAATTAAAAACATCCTCCCGTAGCATTTCATAATCCCTCTCGCCGTCCCGGTCCGGTGATCAGTGGTGCCCCTCGCTGCTCTGTTCTTGCCTAGAAGGCACGGGATTTCTGTCCCTAGAGACGCTGCCCCGCAGTTTGCTTCTTCGAAGGTTTTCACCTGATTTGACTCCATGGTACCTTGTGCCGCTGCCGCGATGTCTGTAGAGTCTGCCCCTTGCTACGGACACAGCATCCACCAGCTTTCCAAGATGCCTGCTATGTAAATAGCCTCATTAAAAACCAAGCTCTCTAGCTCACCCACCTCTGCTTTTAGACTTTTTTGTAGCTCAGCCCTGGCTTGGCCAGTTGTTCATCGTTCTGTTGCTGACCTTTGTGGGTCTCATACAGCCAGGATTCAGCTACCCCCAACCTCCTTCCTACCCTCGGCATACGGTTCCCCCTCAAATAATTCACCCACAGGATATCTGTCTGAATCACGTGCTCCCCCGATCCTGTCAGCTCTCCCCCAATGCTGGTTTTAAATCCTTGGCAGCCTTTTTAATGTTGCGTGCCACCACCAGCAGCCTGGTTGTTTTGGTTAAGACAGAGAAGGCTTATATTATTAATATTATTATTTATATGCATTGGTGGTGTGTGCCCAGCAATTAATTAAAGAGAGGTGCCTGCCCCGAGTGGCTCCCAAACTGGGAGTTTCTCCCTTCCCACAAGATCCCGTTACCCTGCTCTGTCGTCTACACAGTAAGATTCTGTAGCTGTGCCTGGCTTGTATCCACCGTACTCGCCTTGTGCCGAGGACGAAACTAGCAGCAAGGGGCTCCAGGGACAAGAAGGGAGACTTCAGTTCAATATCAGGAAAAACTTCCTGCCAGTCCGAGCTGGGCGGTGATGGGACAAGCTGCCGAGGGAGGTGGTAGACGCTTCTCCTGCCAGTCCGAGCTGGGCGGTGATGGGACAAGCTGCCGAGGGAGGTGGTAGACTCGTCTCCTGCCAGGCTGAGTTGGGCGGTGATGGGACAAGCTGCCGAGAGAGGTGGTAGACGCTTCTCCTGCCAGTCCGAGCTGGGCGGTGATGGGACAAGCTGCCGAGGGAGGTGGTAGACTCGTCTCCTGCCAGGCCGAGTTGGGCGGTGATGGGACAAGCTGCCGAGAGAGGTGGTAGACGCTTCTCCTGCCAGTCCGAGCTGGGCGGTGATGGGACAAGCTGCCGAGGGAGGTGGTAGACTCGTCTCCTGCCAGGCTGAGTTGGGCGGTGATGGGACAAGCTGCCGAGAGAGGTGGTAGACGCTTCTCCTGCCAGTCCGAGCTGGGCGGTGATGGGACAAGCTGCCGAGGGAGGTGGTAGACTCGTCTCCTGCCAGGCTGAGTTGGGCGGTGATGGGACAAGCTGCCGAGAGAGGTGGTAGACGCTTCTCCTGCCAGTCCGAGCTGGGCGGTGATGGGACAAGCTGCCGAGGGAGGTGGTAGACTCGTCTCCTGCCAGGCTGAGTTGGGCGGTGATGGGACAAGCTGCCGAGAGAGGTGGTAGACGCTTCTCCTGCCAGTCCGAGCTGGGCGGTGATGGGACAAGCTGCCGAGGGAGGTGGTAGACTCGTCTCCTGCCAGGCTGAGTTGGGCGGTGATGGGACAAGCTGCCGAGAGAGGTGGTAGACGCTTCTCCTGCCAGTCCGAGCTGGGCAGTGATGGGACAAGCTGCCGAGGGAGGTGGTAGACTCTCCGTCGCTGGAGATATTCAAACAGAGGCTGGACAGCCCCCTGTCGGGGATGTTGTAGCTGTCGTCCCCTGCATCTAAGCAGGGGTCAGACTAGATGACCTCCAGCCCTTTCCAGCTCTGCCATTCTATGGTACTAGGGTAACAAGGGAGAGCCCAGGACCACGCAAGACCATGCTGCTTAGGGCTGCTGAGCTGCACTGCACCTTGTGAGCACCTGAACAGCCAATGCATCAGCAGGGCCCAGCAGCACCCCCTTCAGGTGAACCCCCATCCTACAGGCTCCGCTATCCGCTCCCCATCCAGGGATCCAGGAGAGCCCTGCCCTGCCCGGCTTTTCCTGTGCCAGGGAATGTTTCTCAACCGCTTTGGGCTTCTGCGCATTTCCTTGCATTGCAACATGACCCAGTTCCTGCAGAGGCTGCCTCCTCCCCGAGATCCCAGGCGCTCAGAGCGTTGGACGCGCCTCTCTTGATTTTACACGTGCGCAAACAGTTGAATCGTCATAGGAGACAAGTGAAGACTGAATCTTACGACTAAAAACCAGATGTTTCCTCATCTTCCTTAACAAAGTCGTATTTTATAGGTGGCTCTTCCCGGGATTTATAGCCAATGAAGGGATGTTACAACATGAGCTCATGGAGGGGGTGGATGATAAAACCTGGGGGGAAGGAGCCAGACAAGGCCAGGAGAAGCTATCCAGAGCGCGGCGAGCATGACAAATGGACAGCGCCGCTGCAAAGGGCTCCAGATTGCCTGGCTGGGAGTGATTGTCAACAGCTGGAGGGAGCATCACACCAAGAGAGACCATCTGGTACTTCTTAAAGGCGCTTCCCCAGGTGATCCTGCTCTCGGAGTGCCCCAGCCAAGAGGAGAAAGGGGGGAACCGGAGCCCTGGAAAACTCCCCTCCCAGGATCCCCTCCTAACTACCGAATGGAAGCTCCTCTCGCAGGCCCTGGGGGGTCAATTTCATTCCTAGCAGGGCTTTCCCTCTAAGTAATTCAATAACCACGGCTGCTGGTGTGGTGACCAGGTCCAGCCCTGCATGGGACGAAAAGGAGCCAGCCTTCTCCCCTTACGTCACTCAGCCAGAGTCCCTTACACACTTAACCTGCATTCTTCTGGCTCATCCCATGTCACGTGGCACAACCAGGGCTCAGTGTGTGCAGGGGCACAGTTCTTGTCCCTCTCCTTCTCTGCCAGGCCCCGAGTGCAATGGGGGTGGGGATGGCAGCTCCTGCGTACACCCAACCACATCCAGCTCTTAGCCTGACCCGGTCTGGCACTGACTGTGACGCTGTCGGAGACAGGATGCTGGGCTGGATGGACCATTGCTTTGACCCCTCCATCTGGCACTGACTGTGACGCTGTCAGAGACAGGACTCTGGGCTGGATGGACCATTGCTCTGACCGAGTCTGGCACTGACTGTGACGCTGTCAGAGACAGGATGCTGGGCTGGATGGACCATTGCTTTGACCCCTCCATCTGGCACTGACTGTGACGCTGTCAGAGACAGGACTCTGGGCTGGATGGACCATTGCTCTGACCCAGTCTGGCACTGACTGTGACACTGTCGGAGACAGGATGCTGGGCTGGATGGACCATTGCTCTGACCCAGTCTGGCACTGACTGTGACACTGTCGGAGACAGGATGCTGGGCTGGATGGACCATTGCTCTGACCCAGTCTGGCACTGACTGTGACACTGTCGGAGACAGGATGCTGGGCTGGATGGACCATTGCTCTGACCCAGTCTGGCACTGACTGTGACACTGTCGGAGACAGGATGCTGGGCTGGATGGACCATTGCTCTGACCCAGTCTGGCACTGACTGTGACACTGTCGGAGACAGGATGCTGGGCTGGATGGACCATTGCTCTGACCCAGTCTGGCACTGACTGTGACACTGTCGGAGACAGGATGCTGGGCTGGATGGACCATTGCTCTGACCCAGTCTGGCACTGACTGTGACACTGTCGGAGACAGGATGCTGGGCTGGATGGACCATTGCTCTGACCCAGTCTGGCACTGACTGTGACACTGTCGGAGACAGGATGCTGGGCTGGATGGACCATTGCTCTGACCCAGTCTGGCACTGACTGTGACACTGTCGGAGACAGGATGCTGGGCTGGATGGACCATTGCTCTGACCCAGTCTGGCACTGACTGTGACACTGTCGGAGACAGGATGCTGGGCTGGATGGACCATTGCTCTGACCCAGTCTGGCACTGACTGTGACACTGTCGGAGACAGGATGCTGGGCTGGATGGACCATTGCTCTGACCCAGTCTGGCACTGACTGTGACACTGTCGGAGACAGGATGCTGGGCTGGATGGACCATTGCTCTGACCCAGTCTGGCACTGACTGTGACACTGTCGGAGACAGGATGCTGGGCTGGATGGACCATTGCTCTGACCCAGTCTGGCACTGACTGTGACACTGTCGGAGACAGGATGCTGGGCTGGATGGACCATTGCTCTGACCCAGTCTGGCACTGACTGTGACACTGTCGGAGACAGGATGCTGGGCTGGATGGACCATTGCTCTGACCCAGTCTGGCACTGACTGTGACACTGTCGGAGACAGGATGCTGGGCTGGATGGACCATTGCTCTGACCCAGTCTGGCACTGACTGTGACACTGTCGGAGACAGGATGCTGGGCTGGATGGACCATTGCTCTGACCCAGTCTGGCACTGACTGTGACACTGTCGGAGACAGGATGCTGGGCTGGATGGACCATTGCTCTGACCCAGTCTGGCACTGACTGTGACACTGTCGGAGACAGGATGCTGGGCTGGATGGACCATTGCTCTGACCCAGTCTGGCACTGACTGTGACACTGTCGGAGACAGGATGCTGGGCTGGATGGACCATTGCTCTGACCCAGTCTGGCACTGACTGTGACACTGTCGGAGACAGGATGCTGGGCTGGATGGACCATTGCTCTGACCCAGTCTGGCACTGACTGTGACACTGTCGGAGACAGGATGCTGGGCTGGATGGACCATTGCTCTGACCCAGTCTGGCACTGACTGTGACACTGTCGGAGACAGGATGCTGGGCTGGATGGACCATTGCTCTGACCCAGTCTGGCACTGACTGTGACACTGTCGGAGACAGGATGCTGGGCTGGATGGACCATTGCTCTGACACACCCCCCATCTGGCACTGACTGTGACACTGTCGGAGACAGGACGCTGGGCTGGATGGACCATTGCTCTGACCCCCCGTCTGGCACCCACTGCAGGAAAGCTGGCAGGTCAGAGGACTTTACGCCACACCAGTTAGTGGGTGTCCTAGCCCTGGCGTTGTGATGCCGGGACACCAAGGAATAACCTGTGGGGGCTCCTAGTACCTCCCAAACATGGTGCCTGGCAGCCCCCGTGCGAGGAGTCCACTCTTCCAGACTGACAGGATACATTCATTTATGGATTCTGCTTTAGAACCTGCCCTTCCCTGAAGGCTCAGGATGGTTAATAAAGTGTATGTAAAAACGTGGATAAAATAAAACTGATTTAAAACCCAAACTATATAAAAATTCCCATTTAAAAACAGCATCTCAAGCCCTATCCCTCCCTGCCTGCCAAACGTGCAAGTCTTTTGCCTACGGAAAATGTTGGGGTTGTGGCAAGCCTTCAGAGGAGGGAGCTCCCCAAGTTCTGCGGTGCCTCTCTGCGCGACCGGGCCGTGCAGCTTGGAGCAGAGACAGAACCTGAAAGAGCCCCCCGACCTTAGGGATCGCAATGAAGCTTTGGAGAGAAGGGGGTCTTTGAGAGATTGGGGGCTTGAGAGGTCAAACCCAGCACTTTGAGCTGTGCCCATAATGCTACTGGAAGCCAAAGCAGGCTCCGGAGCACCCGTGTGTGTGTGTGTGTGTGTGTGTGTGTGTGTGTGTGAGAGAGAGAGAGAGAGAGGGAATGGGGTGTGTGTGTGTGTGTGTGAGGGAGTGTGTGTGTGTGTGTGTGTGTGTGTGTGTGAGGGAGTGGGTGTGTGTGTGAGGGAATGGTTTGTATGCTGTCTCTTATACACATCTAGATGTGTATAAGAGACAGCATCTGGGGGTGCCTTCCTGGATGTCCCGCGTTACCAGCGGGTCCGGACAGACAGGAGGGCTGTGGCAGGGCTGGCACCTGCCATGTGGATCCCCTAAGATGGCCGCCAGACAGGAAGTTGAAGTGTTTGGGGCGTGGCCTGAAGTATATAAAGAGAGGAGGAGCAGGAAGAGAGGGAGTCTGTTCTGGACTGCGAGAGAGACAACACCTCTGCAGTCGGCTCCTGGAGAGGCTGGCTGGCTGACCGACCGATCTGCGTGCTAGGAGAGGGAGTAGCTTCTGCATGAGTTAGCAAAGAGTCATGGACTGTGGTTGGGCTAGGCTCTAATGCGTAGACTGTGACTGGCCAGAGGCTTGGTGCCTGCCTGGCCTACGGACTGTTGACTGAATAAACTCTGTTGATGTGCAGCCCTTGAGTGACATTCTACTTTGGGCCTGCTACAAGGACGTTCTCGGTGGCTGCTCTGTCGCTGTGGAGATCCGCCTCAGTCCGGATCTCCTTGCGTTTCGCTGGCAGTGTAAAACCTGGCTCTTCCATCAGGCGCCAAGCTGGCGGGGGGAGTGTGGTTTTTTTGTTTTGCGCAGATTTGTGTTTATGAATTTCTATTTATGAATTTTTACTGTTGATTTTACGATGTGTTTCTGTGATTGTGAGCTGCCCCAAGTCACCATTAGGCAAGGGGGACAGGGTAGAAATGGATCCAAATAAACATTAAATCAATTAAAAACATCCTCCCGTAGCATTTCATAATCCCTCTCGCCGTCCCGGTCCGGTGATCAGTGGTGCCCCTCGCTGCTCTGTTCTTGCCTAGAAGGCACGGGATTTCTGTCCCTAGAGACGCTGCCCCGCAGTTTGCTTCTTCGAAGGTTTTCACCTGATTTGACTCCATGGTACCTTGTGCCGCTGCCGCGATGTCTGTAGAGTCTGCCCCTTGCTACGGACACAGCATCCACCAGCTTTCCAAGATGCCTGCTATGTAAATAGCCTCATTAAAAACCAAGCTCTCTAGCTCACCCACCTCTGCTTTTAGACTTTTTTGTAGCTCAGCCCTGGCTTGGCCAGTTGTTCATCGTTCTGTTGCTGACCTTTGTGGGTCTCANGTGTGTGTGTGTGTGTGAGGGAATGGGGGTGGGTGGGTGGGTGGCTGAGGGAATGGTTTGTGTGTGAGAGAGAGAGAATGGGTGTGTGTGTGTGTGAGGGAATGAGGTGGGGTGTGGATGTGTGAGAGAGAGAGAGAGAGGGAATGGGTGTGTGTGTGTGTGTGAGGGAATGGGGGGGTGCACGCCTGCACATGCATGTCAGGCGGGGGATGGCTTGCATCGTTTTGTATGTGACTGCGGCGCCAGGTCGAAGGCCAGGGCTCCGAGACCACCGGGGCGGAGGGGAGACCGGCCCTCCCCGTGCAGCAGGATCTGACTGGAGCCAGCGGGGACGACGCCACTGAAGCTGTAAATAATGAGTACGCGGCAGGTTGGGAAACGGTTCAGCGAAAGCAAAGGGATCTTTGGCGCCAGGTGCGTCCCCAGCAGCAGCAGCGAGCCGTGCCCTGCCGAGCAGGGCAGCCCAGCAGCCGCACTGACGGATTATCCAGATCACCCCCTGCCAGAGCCAGCTCTCACCAACTGCTGCTTCTTCCATTTCTTCCTCCCAAAGCGTGCAACAAGCCCAGCAATAAAACACCGCTCTGTCATCGGGCTGGTCTCCCTCGGGCCGGACAAGGGAAGGAATGATCCCACCCCCACCCCTCTCCGGCCAAGCACCGCCTTCCGGGCTCCACGGGGTTGCAGCAGCTCAAACACACTGTGCTTCCGATTTTTCCATCCGCTGACATCTGAGCTGGAGGCTGCAGCCCCATGGATCAGGGCATCCCACAGTGGCAGTTGGGTGCTCGGGGAGGAAGCGAGCAAAAGCCGGCCTAGACTGTAACCTCCTCAAGGCAGGGACCTCTCTTTCATGAATGATCATTCCATGGCAGGTACGTTGCTGGTGCTATATAAATCATTAATAACCACCTCAGCAGCTGTCTGGCCACTCACACCCTGGAAGCCCAAAGGCCCCTGCACGTGCCCCATGAATCGGGGCCTCGTTGCAGAGAGAAAGCCTCTGCAAACACAGACCGCACCTTGGCACCTTGCGGAAAGGACGCAGCCTCCTCAAAATGAAAACTGAGGTTACTTACCCCTATCTTGGCTCCGTCGCTCACACCGAGGGGAACCGGTTCGGGAGGTCGTGCTCCACGGCCCCTCCCCTCACGCTGTTGGGGGGGTTGGAGCGAGGCTAGAAATGGGGGGGGGGGCAGTAGTCCCTGCAGGGCGGGGGCTGAGGCCCCATTGAAAAGGGGCTCTCCCGAAACCAGCATCTGCTCTTGCCGTGACATTCTTTCTAAAGGTGGGCCCAGAGTTCCACGGTGCAGCTACCGATGGGCATCCAGATTGAATTATGGAGCCGAATCTCTACTGTAGGGATTAGTTATGGATTTGGATCCCATCGAAGTCAATGGAAAACCGTACCCCCTCCCGGGGCAGAGTGGGTCTGACCTCCCCCTTCCCCAGGGGTCTGCAATGAACAAATTGGCCTCCGGGGGCTTGACTGAAGCTCCGCCGCGGGGCCCGATGCTGCTGGTGCTGGGCCTCCTAGCCAGCTCCCTCCCCACTGCGTGCTGCCGAGGTCCCGGCTCCGGAGCACGCAAATGGTGGCAGCAGCATCACCGCCATTTTGGAAAAGGGCATCCGTTCTGTGCATTCACAGTAGCCATTTTCCACATGGGCAGAGCAGCTGCCCTTTGCCAAAATGGTGGCGGCACTGTCACTGCCGTTTTGGGAAAGGGCTGCCCATGCGCGAAATGGTCCTAGCCGCCCAGGAGCGCCCCCACCCCCACCCCACACACACAGCAGAGGCGGCGGACGGGCAGAGCTTCTGTCAAGCCCCTCCAGGGAGCCAGGGGTGGGGGGAAATCCAGACACAGGGCAGAACGGATCCATCCAAATCCCTAGCAGCAGCCCTTACAGCTCTGGGCGACTGGCAACGGTGACCCAGACTGCTGAAGGGGAGCTCAGCCCCCCGCAATGCTCGATGGCGGGAGCCAACCGTTCTGGGAGAGTCGATCCCTCCTGCCGTCCGGCACTCGGAGGATACCCGGGGCCAGAGATCTCTCATCAGATGAGCCAAGAACCTCTTGATGCCCAACAAATTCTCAGGCAGAAATTCACTCTGCACGTGGCAATGGCTGCTGGAACGTTCTGTGCCTGCATGAAATGGCCACCGCCCTTAGCCAAAATGGCAACAATAGCATCACTGCCATTTTGATTAAGGGCGGTGGCCATTTTGCGTGTGTGGGCCTGGCAGCCATTTTGTGCACGTGCAGTCAATTCTTTTCTTTTTTAAAGTATATATATTTGCTCAAGAATTTGGACCAGGACTGGGAAATCTACAGGAAATTGATCCAGGTTCCAGATCTCACAAGATTTCTCATGAGAAAACCCCTGGCACTCGTTCAGCCTGAATCCATTGTGCTGGAATTTCTGAAGGACTCTGAGAATCAGCAGGAAGGGTGGAAGGTGCGGGTGAGATTCTCCCCCAGCGGATCAGGAACGCATCGACGCTTATGGAGGACTCTGCATGGTTTGCTCTGCTGCAAAGCTGGGGGCACTGGGGTGGGGGGTTCTCTCATGTTGCGATGAGATCAATCTCTGGGTGGTCCCATAGGTGGAAGATCCACTGAGTTACTGATCCCTTTAGCACGCGCTCCTATTGCTGAGTAGTGTGTCTGCTCAGACCGCTGGCCCATAGTTTGATTCCCCTACTACGGGAATGGCAAGAGGGCAGATGTCCGGAGCAGAGTTTCTTTACCTCTCTGCACAGACGGGACGATTGAGTGCCTCCCTGACGGTGTATGTACCATATTGCTGGGGTGTTGTCAGTGGCCAGCTGTACTGGTTTTCTCTGCAAGGAAAGCCTTCAGAGCTAACCTGGTTGCTCTGAGGATTAAAAGACTCATCTGGAACGTACGTTCCCAGCTGTTCCAAAGGCACCCCACCCCAAAAGGGAAACATCCGTGGCAATTCTAACCTGTGGAGAGGTTTGGAGGAAGGGCAAAGCCCTGTCGCAGAGTCTCCTCCACTGTCCGCCAGTGCCGTGTCCGGTACTTGTAAGTGGGTCTCAAGCTGGTGTGTAATCTCACGCCAGCCAGTGTTTGAAAGGTCTCATGTAAAGTTCTGCATGTTGTCGAGAACGTGTGGCCTAGAATCTGCAGGAAGCCTCGTACTCTCCATCGTGGTTCGTGGTTAAGATTGTTCTGAATGGTGAGTGTCAGAGAATAACATATGGTCACACACGTGTGATACTGGCCTACATGTAGACTACAAGTCTGGTAAATATGTAAAGCAAAAGGTTCCACATGTATGTAATGTTACAATTGAAAACTGTAAAACCCAGATCAGAGCTGTGACATGTGACCAAGCTCCAGGAAATGCAAAGAGATACAAAGAATGTGTATTTGGGAACCCTAGCCAGACAAACCTGCGAAGATGCAAAACAACCTTCATGTTTGCCTGGGTTGCCTAAGTGACAGGTCACACATCTCCCCTAGGCAGGAAACCCAAGACAAAGGGACGAGGCAGGATACTTAAGCAAGGGCCATTAAGCCAGCTTCGCTATCGCTTGCCCAGAGCCACTTGAGCACTCTCATCTGTATCCTAAAAGCTGCCAGCCAGCAAGGCTGTGAAAAACCATGAATTGAGATAGACAGGATTTTGCTCTCTAGCAACTCTAAGTCTGGAGACCCAGTCGCTTACATCAAGGACTGAGAAAAACTTATGGACCTTTGTAGGGTAAGATGCTTATTTAGGAACTCAACCAGTATAGATCAGGAATGCGTTATATTTACCTTTGATTTCTAGCAACCACTCTGTATCAACTATCTTGCTTATGTAATCAATACACTTACTACTTATCTTTGTGAAGAAGTGTCTGTGTCTAACATTGGAACACAAGTGAGCAACAAGAGTTCTCAAGCTCTTGCGAACCCAGAGAGTAAAGAGTCTGTGAACGAGAAGGATTGGGCCCTTGAGTGACAAAGGAGTTGTCCCTGCGGCAGGCTTGAATTAGCCAGAGAGAGAAACTAATTCAAGCGGGCTATACGCGAGGGAAACTGAGTCACTCAAACCTGGTAAAGTGGGGGTGCGGACCTCCAACCCGTGACACTGGCGCCCCAATGAGTAGGGTCAAGCTCAGCTTGTGGAGCAATGTGTAGAAAGTAGAGGAGCACTGCCAGGTGACTGGACTCCTCGGAGGGGAAAAACGTTCTGCATGTTGTCGAGAACGTGTGGCCTAGAATCTGCAGGAAGCCTCGTACTCTCCAATGTGGTTCGTGGTTAAGATTGTTCTGAATGGTGAGGAACTGGTGCTCTCGGCTTGATCAAGTTTAAATCTGCACCTACAAATTGATTGGATTGGGGAAAGAAAGATTTTTGGAAGTTAAGAAGGAATCCCAATTGTTGGAGGAGATCTGAAATGGTCTGCAAATCTGCAGTTCATTTTTGTTCAGTATTTGAAAATATGAGCCAATCATCTAAACAAGGAAAAAGAGTGATGTCCTTTTTTCTAAAGTAAGTTGCTACAAGGGCAAGATGTTTTGTAAAAACTCTTAGTACAGCCAAGAGGCCAGAGGAAAGGACTGTCCATTGAGTGACTTACATTGCAGGAAAATCTCAAGGATTTTGTATGTGACGGGCGAATGTTAATAAGCACCTTGTAAATCGAGAGCTGCGAAGCATACACCATTGTGGATCCATTAAAGGATCAAATACAGTTGTTAAGGTATCTTAAATCCAGAACAGGTTTTAGCCCTCCATCCCATTTGGAATAAAAAGGTCTTCCCCCAAATCGCAGAAGAACCTCTTCTCTAGTTCCCTTGGAGTGGAGGGCTTAGCCTCCTGTGCTGATATTGCCTTGTAAGGTGGGTCCGTGAAGAGGGACAGAGAAAGGGATTTAGGGTGAGGGAATGATTGAAACTGGATAGTGTAACCTCTCCCTAGGAGCTCAAGGATCCATGTATCTGAAGTAACACAAGAGCACGGGTGGGCTGTGGCTCAGGGGGTAGAGCGGGTGCCTTGCATGTATAAGGTCCCAAGTTCAATCCCTGGCATCTCCGATTCAGGATCTCTGGTAGTCTGCCTGGGTGAGGCCTCTGCTGGAGACTCTGGAGAGCTGGATTTGAAACCCTGCTGTCGTATCAGGTTGTGGCAATACCGGGCTAAGATGGACCATTGGTCTGACTCAGTTAGGCCGCTCCTTATATACAGCCATATTTTAAGAGGAAATGAGGAGGGATTTGAAGATTTGGAGGGAGGAAGCCGAGCGAATGTGTTCAGGGAGGGCGTTCCAGGCATGGGGGGCTGCCAGGGAAAAGGGGTGGATGTGTGTTGACGAGCAGGGGAGCCGTGAGCAGGCGAGGGTGGTGGCCAGAGGAGGAGCGGAGCTCCCGGACAGGAGTGTAGCGGGAAATGAGTGCTGAGAGACAGGGGAAGCAAGACCATGAAACCAGGAGTTTGTGCAGAATGCGTTCAGGACTGGAGGCAGTGCAGAGAGGAGAGGAGGGGCTGTATGTGGTCAAAGAGGAACCTGCAGATTTGTAAGGTGGTGCAGTGTTGTACCTGCTTTTAGTTTTGTAGGGAAGCCTCAGGCAAAAGCACTTCTAGTACCCTTAGATTAGCCAGAACTTTGTCCGTGTTGGAAGCAAAGAGGCCTCCGTCGTCGAATGGTAAGTTCTTGATTCTATTTCTGTTCTGGTAGGCCAGAGCAGTGGATCGTAGCCAAGCATGTCTTCTAGTGGCAAAGTCATTCGTAATTGCTTGTGCCACTAAATCGGCAATATGGGTCATGGTGGCTAGTTGCAACTAGGCTGGATATAGACCCTCTGCCTTGATTATGTTGGCTTGCTGTTTGAACTCTGCTGGGAGATGCTGGAGGATAAGGGCAATCTTCTCCCAGAGAAGGTGACAATAGGTGGAGTTTGATGTTCATCATAGCTGAGAAGGTATATCTACCAAATATGTTGATTTTTTTACCCTCCCTGTCCATTCATGAGGTCTCAGTAGATTTACTCTGCTGTCGCTCCATAGATGCTTGGATGACCATGGAGTTGGCCATAGGGTGCTTTATAAACCTCTAGTGGGACAGGACAGAATGGGCTGTATTGCGAGTCTGTTGGAAGTGTTGATGAGGGTTTTTTCCAATGAGTTCTCAAATTCTTCATATGTTTTTTAGATAGAGGCAGTGTAACCTTAAGTAGGGGAGTGTTTATGTAAAATCCTCTTTTTAGGATCATTCTCCTCTTCAGCCGGGACCATCTTTAAAGTGAGAGCAGTTGCCATCTTGCAAATCAAAGACTGAAACTTCTTATGGTCCTGAGAGGTGGTGGTTTGGAGCAGGTAAAAAATGTTGGGGAGAAAGGTAAGTGGAACTAGTATTTGGTGGGTTTGGAGGAGATAATGAAGTGTCCTTCTGAGAAGTGTCTGATTTGAGACAGGAGGGTTTTTTAAAGGCAGGGATTGCTGCTTTGATAGCTGCTGGTCCTCCAGAAGAGTTTTGTCATTGTAGGGATGGTGGGTGTAAATGGTAGCAGAGCCATAGTATTCACCCCGCCTGGACTGGTGCAGTTGCAGGGGCCGGGTCCGATGGGGGTGCAGTATCGCCGAAGGAGAAGTGGTCAGGATACAAGTGCTGTCAGGATTGGTGCTGCTGACGCTAGAGAAAGAGGGGGCGTTGCTGGAGACGTTGTTAGTACCGAGTAGAAGTGAAAGGGAGAGGCTCCGTATGAGCTGGAACTCTAGCGACTGTTGATGTCTGATGCACTAGCTTCTCGAGGGCACCAGAGGTTTTGCGGATCCCAGTATGGATCTCAGTGCCGCAGTTAACTGTGTGAGCGGGGGGTTACGAGTCCGTTATGGGACAAATCCGCCCAGGACTCATGATCGGGGGCAGGCAATGGGGGTCAAAGTCAGTGGTCTCCCTAGAGAAGCCAAGGGAGTTGTTCTGCCGAGCTTAGATGCAGAATTGGGAGGATAGAACTGATGCTATGGAGGCTGGTATCTTGGTGACGGCTAGTATGTTAAAGGAGCCAAGGGTGTCTGTCCTGACATCCATGCTGGAGAGTATGGCATTGGAGACAAGAGTGAGGGGCACGCGCTCAGTGCAGGCTGCTTCTCTTTGCCTGTGGGGGGGCCAAGACGGGTGGCTGGGATGAGCTGGATCATCTGTGTCCAGGTACAAAGAGCGGGGGGAGGGGAACAGAGGTGGTTCCACTAAAGAATCCTTGGGGGTTCCTGAGGAGTTTGTGGTGACTCTCGGACTGTAATTGGTTCGCCCTCGGTGCGTGCTGAAGTGGCCGAAGGGAAATCAAAATATTTTCTGAGGTTTTTTTAAGAAGGGCTCTCATGCCCTTGTGATTTATCCCTCCATTTCTTTTGGGGTCAATCTGTTCCCATTATTATTATTATTATTATTATTAATAATAATATCCTCCTCCTCCTCTTTTCTGGCCTTTTTAAGGACTGGGGAAAAAATAATGACCTTCAGATTCTTCACTTTTGAAGTTGCTAAAGAAGAGACTGATCCTGGTACGGGCAGGGATGGTGTGGAAGAAAGAAGGTGCCCAGGAGATTGGTGCCGAGGGAGATGGTGTGGGGGACAGTCACGGTGCTGGGGAGGGAGTCGGTGCTGGAGGGGTCAGTACCAGGAAGGCCGGTGCCAGAGATGAGGTTGGTGCCGGTGAGGATGGTGCTGGGCCCGGCTTTGTTGAAGGTGATGACCTGGCTTGAGGAGACGTCTTAGGAAGATCTCCTGGTGCCTCAAGCACCCTTTTCCATCAGGAAGAATGGAAGGTGCATTTGATGTTATTTTGTGGCTCGTCCTAATAGGCTTTTGCAGGCAGAGCATTCGGTGGGTTTATGAGCCTCTCGGAGGCATACGAGGCACCGCTCGATCATATGGGTCTATGACCGGAAGAGAAATTGGGCAGGCAATACTTTTTTTAAAGCTTCCCTTTTTACTGGCAGCTGCCATTGAAACAGCCCGAGGGGCTGAAAGTTTCCCATCCAAGTTGAAGAAGGAGAAATCTTCTGCCTTCTTCTCCTCTCTCTTTCTCTTTCTTTGTTGATGAATGAGAATCGACAGCTAGAAGAGCCCAAGGTGGCTGTCCCTAACCCCCCGAACACTGTGGCAGCTGGGAAGAACTGAGATGCTTCGCGCTCTGCCTCTCTACAAGCCCACCGACAGCGCAAGCCATGAGGGGAAGGGCCATGGAGCGCGATGGATAAACTGCTTCTAGAGGGTCCCTGAAGTGGCGTGGCCCCCGTTGGTGTGAGTGACGGAAGAACCACATCTTCCAGTTTCACTGCTGAGCAGACAAAAACCGTGAAATATTCCAGCATAGTGAAAAGATCCAACTGAACATTGACCGATACAGGAACCCCAGCCCACTCGGGGCAGACACTGAATGAAAGGCAGAGGCTGAACCACAGACACGCGGAGCATTCCCTGCACTCGGAGTACCAGGAACGCACGAGGGCCTCGTCTGCAGCCAGCCCTGACCTCTCCTGATCCAAGGCGGCTGAGCAGAGGAAAGGAAAGGAACGTCTCTGCCGGACAGTCACACCCAACACAATGGTCCATCAGGCGCCGTGAGGAGTTCCCAAAACGGCAGCAACTCTGCTCGCAAGGTGATGGAGAGCAGCATGGGGCATGATCCGGAATCCGGATTGCAAACCCAGACTGTCCCCTGCGCCCCAAACTCCATGTTCAACCCTTCCTCTTCCTTCCCCCCTTTCAACCTGTTCTCCGGGGCCGACCAAGAGCAGGTAACCTCAGAGGAGATAGCCAGGCATTCCAGGTGAGCTGGCTGCTGAATGCCTTCCCAGGATCCACATCACCGAGACTGGGCAGGAGGCAATGCCCAGAGAGACTGGGCTCTGCTCTACTCGGCTCGGCTCTGCTCTGCGTGCTGCTTGCTAAGCCCCTGAGGGGCTGACGATGCCTAGCCACATTCATGAGAAATCACTGAAAATGGAACGAATGAGAATGGAGCCAAAGGAACTCATCCCAGGGAAGGCCCTGGCTGCATCGGAGAGTTGACCTGCCCCTGGATCCTCACACCCAGATGCCAGCCGCTGCGTGGGGAGCCCACTACTGCATGTTGGGCGATCGGGCCGCTGCTGGAGCTGGCCCCTCAGTGCAGAACTCGCTCCCTCCAGGGAGCGTCTGTTTCGGTTCCTCCCGCCTCATCTTCGAAAAGCACCGGAAAAGGTTTTTGTTCTCCGGGTGCTTCCAGAGGCTCCACAGCCAGTTCCCCTTGGTGCGTTCTGTCCTCCCCATTGATTGTAGATAGATGTTGTGACGCTGTACAAATCCAATTCTGCTCCGTCGCGCCCCCAACCACAAGGCAAGGCCTTCTGAAGGAGAGCTGCTGGCCGAGCACGATTGAAAGGGCTTGAGAGTAAAGCATCGAGCAGCCACGTCGCAGTAGAGGGGGAGGGAGGCGGGACGGGACAGAGTCCGAGCAGGCGGAGCAGTTGGGCACCGGGACTAGTTGACACCCATCTCTCCGACTGGGTTTGACATGGACTTGCTGACCCCGGAGACCTCTCCGCTCCCTGACGCGAATGATTGATTCCCCTCGACAAGGGCTCAGACTCCATGATCTGTCACCTGGGTCCCTTCTGTCTCTGTCTCGGGCCCGGCTGTTCCCTCCTCTCGGACCCTCCAACTCCAAGTCCAGAGCAGGATGGGCAGCCCGATGGGGCAGCACTTCGGTGATGCCCTGCTGGGCCCCTCCACTACCCATCCTCCCCTCCCAGCTGCCAGCTCTCAGGCCGAGCGCCTTCTCCCACAGGAGGGAGCGGCGGCGGCGGCTGTTCTAGGGGCTGCTGGGCAGGTGCTCGGAGCGGCAGCAGCAGCCAGGGGATCCAAGCGCCCTCGATCGCTTAACCCTGGGCAGGGAGGAAATGGTGACTGCCTCAAGGTGCTGCCGGCAAGAGGAGAGCTGCCAGACAGGCACACAAGCGACCCAGCGTCCCCACAGCAGGCTCCTCGCTTTCCAGGATGTGGCAGCAGCGGCACATCTGGCTGCCATTAACGAGCCGGGCGTTTGCTTGTGTCCTCCCCAGCTGTAAATTCCTGGCTGTGGCAGCCCCGACAGGAGCACCGCGGGGTCTGTCGGGCTCTCACCTCTGCCGCCGCCGCGGCAGCCGAGAAGCTTTCCTTTCATCCCTTTCAAGGAAACAATTTGTTAAAACAGCATGAACCTTCCAAGCTGGTCCCAGATCCAGGCGTCTCTGTAGCTGCATCTTGGGGAGAGGGGAGGCTTTGTAGCCAGAGGCCACGCTGAGGGCAGGGTCACGGGAGAACGCCGGACTCCTAGGGAGCACGGAGACCTCCCCACCCGCACGGCAGGGAATGGTAGTTCAGCACAGGGCAGGGGAGGACAGGCTAGGCCTGCCCAGGCTTTCTGAGGGGCTGGTGGCTCAAGAATGAGCCTTCTGGACTTGGTTCCTGGCAGGTGAAATGCTTCTCCCCTCCAGTGAAATGAGGCAACATGCAGGGCATACGGTGGTGGAGCTCCGGGCTCCCCTGCGGGGACAAGGCTCAGTGGGCAGGGGCACAGACAGCTTGAAACCAAATCCCAAAAAGGGGGTGGCGGCAGAAGGGAGGAGAGGATGTAGGGTCGTAGAGTGCCTTCCCCTTCTGAGCTCTGCCCCCCGGGACCTCACCTTCTCCGCTGTGCCCCCCCCCCCCCCCATACGGTGCCTTCCCCTTCTGAGCTCTGCCCCCTGGGCCCTCCCCTTCTCCACTGTGCCCCCCACCCCCGCATGCACTACCTTCCCCTTCTGAGCTGGGCCTGCGCCCAGTTCCTCCCCTTCTGAGCTGGGCCCCACCAGCGCATCAGACTTCACAACACTAAGCCCACATGTCTCCATCCGGCATCTTGCACCACGGCTGTCTCTGCGGGACCAATTCAGATGAAGCTGAAACTGTATCATGGTGTAGGTTGCTGCCCACAGCTCCTGCATCCCAGCTTAGCTCTATCCCCAGAGCTCACATGGCTTCTACATCCGGCAGGACTGGAGGGTACCTCAGAGGTCATCTAGTCCAACCCCCTGCCCCAAGGCAGGATCCCCTCTCCCTACAGCGTCGCAGACAGAGACTCGTCCATCTAGCCCAACCCCCTGCTCCAAGGCAGTATCCGCTCTCCCTACAGCATCGCAGACAGAGACGCATCCAGTCGGGCTTTGAAACCCTCCAAGGAGGGAGATTCCCAACCTCCCTGGGCAGTGGATTCCACTGCTGAACAACAGTTCTCACAGTCAGGAATATTTTCCCAATATTTAATCAAAATCTGCATTGCTGTGATTGAAGCCCATTCCTAGTAAGCCTATTCTGGATTGTGACGCATTGCAAGCAGAATTTGTGAGACTGGGTGACTGGTTATCCAAAGGGCAGATGAAATTTAATGTGGACAAGTGCGAATTGATGCACGTAGGGAAAAATAACCCAAACTCTCTGTACACAACGCTGGGTTCTAAATGAGGAGTAACCGCTCAGGAAAATGATCTTGGGAGTCATTGTGGACAATACACTGAATTCCTCAGCTCAGTGTGCCGCAGCCGTCAAAAAAGCAAACAGAATGTTAGGAATTATTCGCAAAGGGATAGAGAATAAAACTGAAAAGATCATAATCCCTCTATACAAATTGATGGTCTGACCACACCTTGGATACTGTGTGCAGTTCTGGTCGCCCCATCTCAAAAGAGACAGAGTAGAACTAGAAAAGGTGCAGAGAAGGGCAACAATAATGATAGAGTCTGAAACGGCTCCTGTATGGGGAGAGGCTGGGTGGGTCGGGGCTCGTCAGCTTGGAGAAGAGACGCCCGAGAGGGGACAGGAGAGAAGTTTATAAAATCATCATCAGTGCGGAACACGCAGATAGGGAGCTGTTATTGACCTTCTCTAACAGCACTAGAACAAGGGGACACTCCATGAAATTAACTGGCAGCAAATTTAAAACAAATAAGATAAAGTATTTTTTTCACTCAGCAGAAAATTAAATTGTGGAATTTGCTGCCAGAGGACGTGGTCAAAGCCAGCAGCGTCGCTAGTTTTTAAAAGGGATTGGGACAGGTCCATTCATGGCTATTAGCCAAGTAGTCTGGGGGGCATAACCTCTAACTGTCGGGGGCTGGAACAAGCGGGAATAGATCGCCCCATTGGACTTCGCCCAAGAGAGAGAGAGTGGCTGCTCTCGGAGACAGGATGCTGGGCTGGATGGACCGTTGGTCTGACCCGGTCTGGTAGGTTAGCCTGTGATACCCCATTTGCCCCTTGAGAGTCCCCCGTATTAGATTACGATAGCTTTCCCCCCCTGTTGGGTTATTTTCTGATCTAAGACCTAAACTCAGTTTGAGGAGTTGAGGTCTGGGGGGTGAAATAAAATTGAATGTGGCTGAGTACCAAAAGGAACGTGTGTTATGTATATTTCAATCTTTTAACTTCTTCAATTTATTTTTGTTTTATGATATTTGTACGGATTGTATGTTTGACAGGGCTGGACGCCCAGTGCAATAAAATAAATTGTTGTTGTTGTTGTTGTATGGTAGGTGCTGCCTGTGGGCCGGTGCTGGTGCAGCTGGAGGATCCAGATCCCTCACCTGCAGGCGCTGCCTGTGGGCCGGTGCTGGTGCAGCTGGAGGATCCCTCACCTGCAGGCGCTGCCTGTGGACCGGTGCTGGTGGAGCTGGAAGATCCGGATCCCTCACCTGCAGGCACTGCCTGTGGGCTGGTGCTGGTGGAGCTGGAAGATCCGGATCCCTCACCTGCAGGCGCTGCCTGTGGACCGGTGCTGGTGGAGCTGGAAGATCCGGATCCCTCACCTGCAGGCACTGCCTGTGGGCTGGTGCTGGTGGAGCTGGAAGATCCGGATCCCTCACCTGCAGGCGCTGCCTGTGGACCGGTGCTGGTGGAGCTGGAAGATCCGGATCCCTCACCTGCAGGCACTGCCTGTGGGCTGGTGCTGGTGGAGCTGGAAGATCCGGATCCCTCACCTGCAGGCGCTGCCTGTGGACCGGTGCTGGTGGAGCTGGAAGATCCGGATCCCTCACCTGCAGGCGCTGCCTGTGGGCTGGTGCTGGTGGAGCTGGAAGATCCGGATCCCTCACCTGCAGGCGCTGCCTGTGGACTGGTGCTGGTGGAGCTGGAAGATCCGGATCCCTCACCTGCAGGCACTGCCTGTGGGCTGGTGCTGGTGCAGCTGGAGGATCCGGATCCCTTACCTGCAGGCGCTGCCTGTGGACCGGTGCTGATGCAGCTGCAGGATCCCTCACCTGCAGGCGCTGCCTGTGGACCGGTGCTGGTGCAGTTGGAGAATCCCTCATGAGCAGGCGCTGCCTGTGGACCGGTGCTGGTGCAGCTGGAGGATCCCAACCCAGCCAACCTCTCCGGGTGAGACTTCCCCTTTCTCCTGACTCCTTTCGAGCCAGCAGCCTCCTTCCTTCTCACTGACCTCTGGCTCAGCTTTTTAGTCTTTCTAGGTTAACGTGGCCACACCCGAGCCCAGCTGCTAATCAGTTAGGCGCAGTCCTACTCTTCCGATGGCACCTGCAGCTTCATTAGCACCCTCCCGGCACCAGTGGGGCTCGGCCCCGCTATAGTCACATAGGACTGGGACAAAGGCCTTCCACTCCATCCCCCTTGGTGGTTACGGTGCTAGTTACCTGGCCAGAGAAGGAAACTCGATTGGTCTGGCAGGATTGTTCTTATATTGCTCTAGTTCCTTCAAATTGCTCGTGACTAGATCCTTTTAGAATTTGTTTGAAAAACTTTCCAGGTACCAAAGTCAGGGTGACTGATGGAGAGCTTCCTGGGTCTTCCTTTTTCTGTTCTCTGCTCCTCTGGCACCTCTCCCATTCTGAAGGAGTTTTCAAAGATAATTGCTAGTGGTTCTGAGATTTCTTCAGTTAATTCCTGCAGGTTTCTGAGGTGCAGTTTCTCAGGCCTTGTGAAGGCTTCAGAAGGCCTCTGGGACAGCCATTGCCACCGCCCCCACCCACCCACCCCTCCGCCGGCTGCACAGACCCTGCCAATCCACTGGGTGCAGGTATCGGCACATGCGGTGCCCCTGCTTGCCTGACGCTCTCCGGCTGGCACAGGTCCCACAGCTTTTGTAGTGAGCAAGGCTTGCAGGCAGGTCCATGGGCCATCTCGCTTTGGGGCACAAGGTTCGCCCAGATGTAGCAAGCATTGCTCCCATGGATCAGTGGAGGCGGAGGAGGAGGAGCAGAGAGAATCAGGGTGCTGCTTGGATCCTCTTTCCAGCTCACCTTAGCCTAAGCTAAGCTACCTCGAACTATGCCTAGAACTAACCCAAAGAGAAAGCTACTGGTGTAACATACCAAACCAAAGTCCAGGGGGCTCCTTGCGAGAGCGCTCTCTTTCCGAGTGCTGCCGGCGGCAGGCACAGCACCCCCCTCAGGCGGAGGACGGGTGGGAGCGTGTTCGGGAAGGCCAAGGCCCCTCCTCCCCGGCTCTACCTGTGGGGTTGGCGGAAGCACTCGGCGAGCCCCACGCCAGTGGGAAGCTTTGCACAATACAGAGGACCCTTGCACGGATTCTAGGGGCTGGAACGGAAGATACAAATAGACACCCAGCCCCTTGCACCCCACCCCAAAGAGACAAAATCCATCACCGAAAAGGGAAATATTTACATGACTCAGCCAAGCCCCAGTTAAATATTATTGCTAGGCCGGGCGCGCTAGCCACATCAATGGGAGCAGAGACTAAACTTCCTAGCAATTACCAAGCCCCGCTGCTCCCAGAGAGCAACACGCGAGAGACTCGCCTGCCTCCCGGAGCCACTGCCTTCCCACCTCCCCGCACACCCGCTTGGAAAGGCCAAGAGCCCCGATAGCCAGCCACGCCCTCTGCCCAAGAATGCCAGCAATGCTGCAGCCCCCCAGGAAGTGGGGCGGGGGGGGCAGGAAGGACGAGCCTTCCCTCTTGGGGGACGTTTGTTTACTAGAGAATAAGCAAGTTGTCAGGGGGAAGCGGACAATGTTGATGCCAAGAGCGGAGCTAGGAATAAACAGCCGAGTGGATTGTGTTACTGAGGAACGAACGGCTCAGAGGGGGATGCTTAACCCCAGCCGGCCGGCAAGAGCCTTGGCCACATGCCCAGCTCCTCAACCCTCAGACCTGGCTTAGGAGCTGCCTGTGACCCCAGCTCCTGGGGGTGGGGGGGTATATACAGTACAAACTCCGATACACCCAGCTCCTCGGGGGGGGGGCCCTCGCCCAACACCTGCCTGTGCCCCCAGCTCCTGGGGGGGGTATGTACAGTACAAACTCCGATACACCCGGCTCCTCCGGGGGGTGGGGGCCTCGCCCAACACCTGCCTGTGCCCCCAGCTCCTGGGGGGGGTATGTACAGTACAAACTCCGATACACCCGGCTCCTCCGGGGGGTGGGGGCCTCGCCCAACACCTGCCTGTGCCCCCAGCTCCTGGGGGGGGTATGTACAGTACAAACTCCGATACACCCGGCTCCTCCGGGGGGGGGGCCCTCGCCCAACACCTGCCTGTGCCCCCAGCTCCCCTGAGGGGGGGATGTACAGTACAAACTCCGATACACCCAGCTCCTCCGGGGGGGGCCCTCGCCCAACACCTGCCTGTGCCCCCAGCTCCTGGGGGGGGTATGTACAGTACAAACTCCGATACACCCAGCTCCTCCAGTGGGGGGAGGAGGAGACTGATGCCCCCAGGCCCTCAGAGGGGGCATGTGTAATTCCTGTTCCTTGGTGGAGGGCGGGGCTGGCTTTATTTTTATTTATTTATAAAATATTTTTATCCCGTCCCTCCTGCCCGTAGGGCAGCTCGAGGCAGCGAACAACAAATTAAAACAATAAAAGCAATTTAAAATTTAAATCCCAGCTGCGGGAGTAAAAAAACAACTCACCCCCCCCATCCCCTGCCAAAAGCCTGGCGGAACAGCTAGGTCTTACACAAACGCCGAAATGACAGGAGGGTGGGGGCCGACAAAGCCTCCTCCGGGAGCGAATTCCACAGCACGGGGGCGGCCACCGAAAAAGATCTCACATCGGTGGCCACCCACTTCGCCCGGGGAACCTCCAGAAAGGCTCCCCGGACGATCTCAAGGGTCGCCCGGGCACAGGGAGAGTGAGGCGGCCCCGAATATAAGCAGGGGGGCTGGGTCCGTACCCAGCCCCCCAGGAAGCACGTGTCATAGCAGCCTGGAGCCATCCAGCTCTGCTGACTGGAGACCAGCTCTCATGGCCACATTCTGCCCAAGAGTTAAAGGTCTGAGCACTGGCCGAGAGCTTGCAACGACGAGAATTTCTCCAGGCTCCTTGCCCCAAACTAGCATCAGGGGATGGACAACAGCCGTCCCAGGGTTTGTGCCATCGAGTAGTCTGCAGAGCCCAGCCAGGCCTGGGGCTGCCCCCTGGATACCACCGGGGGGGGGGGCAGCAATGCTCACCGCCCCCAGCCCAGCCCCCCTGGAAATCGGGGGGTAGCTCTGCTTTCCCTGTTTCTCCGGGTGCAGCAGGAGCTGTAATCAGAACCTTTCCCAGAAGGGATTTTGCGCCTGCCCCCACCGTCCCTCTGACCAGAAACTGGCCGGGTTTATGGGCATCTCTGTGGCCCGCCTGTGACGTTCAGCCTGTCAGTCACCTGGCTGGATAATTCAAACAACACCCAGAATAGAACAGCCTCTCAGCGCCATCTGGGCTATTATCTCTTATATTTGCTCTTTAATATTTACTGGGTTCACCCAAAGTGCAGGCGCTGAGGAAAAGAATCCGCCGCGGCACCAGGACACCAAATTTAGTCATTGCTGCCTCCCCCTTGGCGGGGAGGGAGCTCCAAAGCACTTTCCGTTCCGCCGCCTTGGGGGCAGCCCACGTGAGCGGGGGGGGGGGGGCGGTCTTGTGCCCCATCTGTAAATGCTGCCCCTGGAGTGGCCCCTGTAAATGCCTGTGTGAAGCCTCTGCCAGGCCCAGAGAATGTGTGCAAGTTATGGGCCGCTCTGACAGAGAACAGGACTCTGGACCATGCAAGGCTGGACCAGCCTAAGACCCAGCCGGCCTGGCCAGCAGCAGAGGAGGGATAACCAGCTCCCAGGAGGAGCTACCGTTGGGCTCAAAACACAACACACGTTTCTGCGTTACAGCCGGCGTGCCTGTTCATCCCTCCTCGAGAGGCTGCAGCTGTTTTCATTCTCCCTCTATATAATACATGCCAAAGCCAGGGCCTGCTGGGTAAAGACAACCGGGACGGTCTCTGCCCCCAGGAGCATGCAGCCGATGGAAGCTCTGGAGCGTCCGCTCCCCTGACTAGCACTAAGGGCTCGCTCCCTCTGTGGTCTCAGCCCGTAGCTCAGGACTTGGCCCAGAGCAGCTCTGCCTGCTCTGGGAATTCCTTGGCTCCTATGATTTCAGGGAACCCTCCTGTTAATGGTGGGATTCATCAACTCTTCTGCAAGCCCTGAATATTGGCTGCATGCACCCCCCTGGGGCAGAGACCACCAGGCCGGCGGGTGGAGGCTCCTTACCTGTCAGCGTGAGGTTGCTGTACGTGTTTGAGAACTGCTCCTTTAGGAGAACCAGGTGCATCTGGGCTGCCTTTTCCCTCTGCAGCTCCAGCATGGTGTCTGGGTGTTGGGCGATCTTGCAGCCTTTCTGCTTATCCAGCGCGATGTCGCTGCGAACAATGTCTAGGGGCAGAAAGGCAGAGAGCGAGCTTTGGCTTTCATTCCACCCTGGATCCGACCCAGCCCCAAGAAAGGGTTAAGCCCCAGCGGAGACCTCTCTTCTTATCGCCCTTCCCAATCTCCAGCGACCCAGGCTCCGGCCCAGCCTCCAGTCTCTTGACAGTTTATCACTTTCATTCACCATTATTAACTTCTCTGGGCTAGAAAGTTTTGTCTAACTTCTCCCAATGTTTACATCAGGTGCGTCCCCCTCGTCTCTGGTTTCCAAGCTAGGTAAAGGGGCAACACCATTCCCTCCTCAGTGACTCCAGGGAGCAGCTTGGCTCAAACTTCCTCACTGCAATTTTCAAAACTTGGCCTAGACCAGAGCGGATTGCTCTTTAATATTTACCCTAACCCACCCCCCACCCCCCCAGCCCCAGGCACTCAGGAACACAGTGCTTTGCTGATTTAGTCATCCCTCTACTTACTTTGTCTCCCTCCACAGCCCCCCCTCCAAATAAACCCCTCCATCTGCTGGGAAGACTCAGCAGAAAGTGTGTGTGCGTCAGGAGGGGGCCAGCCTTGTCCTGGGTAGAGTAACCAGACAGAGTATAAGGTCTGAGGGTGACCACTGAGACCATCTAGTCTGGCCCACGTCAGGCCCAGGCCGGCATTACTAGACCAGGCTGACATCTCTCTTCTAGAAGGTGTCCAGTCTGGGTTTGTAGACACTGAGCACTGGAGAATCCTGCCCGACCCAAGGGCAGCCTGACCCAAGGGCAGGGACGCAGCTAGGCTGGAATGGGCTGTGGTTCACAGGGTAGAAAGGGGCTCCACAGCAGTAGGAGCTGCAGCTGCACCAAAGAGCAGCCCCCCACCCCCCGGTTTGCGGTCCCCAGTGCAACTGAAGAGCCCACCCCTGTTCTGGCTACGCTCTTGCCCAATGTTGAATCACCCTCACTGCTAAGAAATGGGGCCTGATTTTGAACCAGAGTTTGCCCAGCGTTAACTTCCAGCCACTGGTCCTTGGCCAAAGGCCCTGGGGAGCGAATCTACATCATCCAAACCAACATCTCACTCAGAAGCAACACCAACTACAGAGCCCCGCCCTCGCATCTCTCGCGGGAGCAGAGACTTGTTCGTCCTCCTAGTATTAATGATATAGCGCCAGCAATGAACCTGGCACTGCACAGTCACAGATGACTTTTCCCTGCAGGTCTGGGGCGCTGCCCCCCTGGCTCCCAGCCAGCTCCCTCCATAGTTCCATTTCTCTCCAGCCAGAAGCTCAGTCTCTTCCACATGGCACCTTTACTTGCTGATACGCCCCATGGATCCCATTCCATGTCCCCCTCTCCCCAGAACCCCATTGCTCAGGGTTATGCCCCTCCCACTATGCCCCATCGCAATCCCTGCGGTTGGCTGGGAGGTTACCACCCTCCACGCCAGCAAGGGAGCACAGAGAGGTGTTCTCAGCTGTGGAGCTGCAGGTTCAGTAGAGCCCGAGCCTGGGCACTTTAGAGGCTGTGGAAGACCTTTCTTTTTGGCCAAGTGTTTGGCAGGTGGAGATAGAGGTTGAGTGGGGATTCCCAAGGGGCTGAATAGTGGCTCTAGGGGAGTTTTGTATAGATGTTTATGGTTTATATCACTCTTATTTTTTAAGCTGCCTGGAGCCTTATGGGAAGGGCAGAGTATAAGTTTCAATAAACCCCACTATCTGCTGAGTGAGCTGAGGATTCTGCGTGCTGACGGCTTTGCAGACTTTCTGCTTTATGGCCGGGGCAATCGAAGGGTGGGGGGCAGGAGGCAGGGTTGTCAGATCAAGCTACCAATTGGACATTATGGAGCTGTGGGGTCTGAAATAAAGGATTTCTCCTTAAGGGATGGCGACTGGCACCCCTAGAGGGAATCCAGCCTCTAACCACACAGCAGCAGGGCACGTGCTCTGTCCAGCTCCCCCGGGGGTGCCAGGCTGGGGAATCGCTTCCCCATCTGCCTGCCACTGGGAGGCGCTGTCTTTGCACGAGGCATGAAACCCCGGTGGTGGGCACTTGAGGCCAATGAAGTTCCAAGGTAAAAAAGTGCGAGGTCAGACGCCCCCCACCAGCTGGCTCCGGCAAGTCTGTTTCCCCTCAGGAACAGGCATACCAGCAGAAGAGGGCTCGGGGCTGACCCCCAGGGCTCAGTCTCTGGCAGGACAGGTGACAACGTACCGCTGCCTTTGCAGAGCTCGGATGTTGCCCAGCCAGCGCAGTCAGGGTTTCTGTAGGTGCTGAGAGAGCAGCAGCTTGCAAAGCCAATCAGAAAACGCCCACGGATAGAGTCAGATCAGCAGGGGGCTGCTGAAGCATTTGGGAAGGGGTCCCCCCTCTCCAAGACTTTCCCAGAGGCGGTATCCCCAGACAGAGAGGCTTTTAGGTTTGCTATCCTGAGCGGGGGTGGCCAGGCAATGCCAAAGCCAGGATGATCATAGAGCCAGGATCGGCCCCACTGAAGTCACCAAGAGAGCGCCCGATAACGTGGGGCAGCCGGCATTCAAGCCCCATCATACCCGGTTCTTCACGAGGGCAGGACCGACTCACTCCAGAGAGTTCACAACTGTGGAGCACCCTGGAGTGAGCAGTTTGAGGCTGGCCCAGTAAATAATCACACAGGGTTTGGGCAGCGGGGGTGAAAACCCATGAAGCTAATCCCCAGGCAATGCACACAAAGGAACATTCCAGGGTTTGCATACTCAGGATAGAGTCTCAATTGCAGATAATTCCTGGTGGGATCTCCCCTAGGGGCTGAGAGCTGTCCCATTGTGCGGCCTGCCCGACACTGGACACACAGACAGGCCCTGCTCCGGAGAGGGCACCCGTGGAATGAATGAGCCCAGGCTGTGGATTACGCTGGTCCTGAACATGCCCCCCGCCCCCCATGGCCTGCGGGGATCTGGGTCCCCCATCGGTGCCATCAGGGTCTCCCTGCCCCAGCGATCCCTGCTCGCGCACTGCAATCCCCCAGAAGGAACGCATCCTCCCCCGTGGAATGGCCGCAGCGATGCAGTAGGAAGGGAGCGCACCCATGTGGCAGGTACCTGAGCTGCGGCCGACTGCAAGCCAAAATAGCCACAGCTTGGGATCTAGAGGAGCCTTGGGACTCCACCCTGAGAAAGGCCTGGCTCCCAGCTCGCTCCCACCCATGGGCCCCGCCATGCACTTAGCCCCGAGGGCCGCAGGTGGGGCAGCTGCCGCGCCGCGCCCCGCCCCGCCCCGCCCTGCTGCTTCATCAATGGGATGCAGCGATCACAGGAAGGTGGCTGCTTCTCAGGGAGGGTGGGAGGGGGGTAACCCCTGGGACAGGCTGGATTATCCCATCTCCTCCAAAGCCAGCCTGGAGGCTCTCCTAAAAGTAATGCTGAATGCTCTCCAGCTAACTGGAGGTGGCTTGCCAAGGAGGGCAGGCTGGATGGTCTCAGTGATTGATTGACTTATTTATTTTTTACAAAGATTTCTATCCTGCACCCCGGCGGCTCGGGGCAGCAACACAACACAGGATCACAATAAACGATCCAATTATTTTAAAACCACAACTATTTCAAAGACTAAAAACACTTGATCCCCTCCCAAGCTGCAATGAATGTTAATGAAATGGATTGTTGGGGGGATTGGGGCTCCGTGCAGTCACTCCTTCGCTCTGATTAGTGCAGCAAAGCAGAACCTCTCCCCCCAAGAGAAGGAGGGCAGAGTAACAGCTCAGCTCTGGCTGCGCTGGGGGGAAAGCAGCCCCGCCGGGGCCTGACCGCTGCCAGGGGAGCTCACAGATGAGCGTTAATGCCAGCCACAGGCACCCAGCCTGACAAGGGCCGGAGGGTCCCTATTCCCCTCCTCCCGGGACCAGGGCACGGCCATCCCAGCACTGGAGGGGCCTCGTTACTGCCTCCCCTTGCCTTCCTCCCCTGCAGCTTGGGAATCTGCATCAGGATGGGGCTGAGGCGGCATTAGCAGCTCCCCGCAATAGGTTGATTAGGGCTTTCTTTAAATGTCTCATTCTCACGAAATGGATTTTAAAGGAAACTTTATTGCATATTTAGTTAGATTAAAACATTCCTATTTATGGATACAAGGAAGATGAGGTTCCTTGCAAAGTGAAGCTCCCTGCAGGGATCAAACGCCTGCTGGCTCGGCCACCAGACAGAGCGCTCTCAAAAGGATACAACACCTACTAGTTAAAAAGGTTAGTGCCATTAAAAATGCTTCCACAATTTCTCTCCTCCGCCTGCCTAGATGTTCATACTGTGTCCATCAGTTGTGGCGTCAGGCCACTGCTATTCAACGTGGGCAATTCACATGGTTGCCTTGGGCTAGTGGCCCGCACGAGGGGAGTTCGGGGGGAGGGAGAGAGTAAGCATGTTTTGGGGCATGCAAGGTTATTGAGGGGGCGGGGGGAGATGAACATTTGCTCAGAAAAGTGTCCGTAGCAGGGAAGATGGGAAGTTTTTCTAAGCCCCAGAAGAAGGGCGAACTCTGCTACCTCCCTCGTCCATCAGGAAATACCCGGCTCACCAGGATGCATCTGTCTGACTCTGCACCTCTTTGTGTTCTCGGACCAGAGCTGTTTCCACTGATATTTCTAGGATCCAGGGCTAAGAAACAGGAGGCCGCGGTACCCACAGAGCAAACAAGCCAAGGCTTCCTCCTGTCCCGCAGGTGGCAGGGGCTGGCATGAAGAAAGGAAACCTCATTTGCTAATGAAAACAACAACAACTTGAGGAGGAGGAGGAGTGGGGAAGCCTTCCCCCCAGTCCGTGTGTTACAGGGACCTGCCCTGCCCGGAGCCTGGTACAGGGAAACATCCCTGACTTTATGGCAACAACCCACCCTGGGGAGCCACCAGGCGGGTGCCGGGTCCCTTTCCCCAAGCCACATGCGGGCCAGAGCCTCCACTGGCGCCGGAACGGAAATTGACTGCAGATACACAGAGCTTCCCTGCAACTACCCAGCTCTCCAGCTGGTCCCAGGGAGCCGTGCAGCCAAGCCTGGGGGCCGAATGCCCTCCTGCCTCTGAAGGAGAGCCAATCCCGCTCAGGGGGAGCTCTGCAGAGACACCGCAGGGTGCGGAGAGCCAGGACACCAGGCTCCAAATCAAGGCCAGTGGAGTCCACAGAAAAGTGGACAAAAGTGAAAGGGTCCAGGGCATCCAAGCCCCGCCCCAGATCCCAGTATGGCACCTTCCTCTAGCTCCCATCCAAGGGCGGATTTATTTCCCCAAAGCGCTGGGAGGCAGGACCGACTAGAGGCTTTGCTGAAAGCCTTGGGAGAGGTGCCAACCTTGCCCTCCCCAGGGCAAGGGTGTGGCAGCTCCCTGCAAACCCAGGAAGAGGTCCGACCATAGCTTTTCTCTGGGGAGTGAGAGATCGGCGCAGAGGGGAAGCAGGGTCTGGAGCTGCACTGCCAGCTCATCGGCGAGGCTGCCTTTCTTAGGTTTTAATTACTGGAAGAGCCCCAGGGCGACGAAGGAGACTCTCCAAAGAAATCTACAAAGAGAAAGGAAAGAATGAGAATCAGTGCCGGCTGCGGGGGAACCCGAGGGCAGCAACCGGCAGAGACCCCCCCCACCGGAACATGACTGCACAGGGGATCCCAGGAATGATGCCCCCCCCCCCCACCCTACGCCACCAGCTTCATCGGACCAAGCAGGGGAAAGGCAACCCTAATCAAGCAGAGATGGCCAGGAAACAAAGATTGCTGCTTGGGAATTTCCCTCCAGGATTTCACCCCTGGAAACTCCCCATTTCCCCGCCTGCTCCCTGACAGTCACTCTCTTCCACTGGCTTCCTCCCCGGTTTTCTCACTTATGACTCCTGGCTTCCCCAGGGGGAATCCCCGTGGCTTCTGAACCAGATTTTCTGTTCCACCAACATCTCACGTGGAAAAGTTGAAGCAGCTCTAAAATCCATTTCTTTCTCCTAGAGGGGGAGGATGGGTCAAGATGGGGGTATCCCTAGATCTAAGGAGGGCGTTGGTGAGAGACACCAGCTGGATGGGTAGGACGGGTGGGGGCTCCCCTGTCTGAGAGGCATGGGAGTGGAGGTAGGGAGAGTGTGGGAGGGCACTGCTGTAACCCCCCCACCCCCCCGAGAGAGGGGATGTACAGGCTCAGGGGAAGGGTGGGCAGAGAGGAGAGAGCAGGAGTGGGTTGCTTGGCATTTGGTGGGCTGGGATTAGAGGGGAGGATTTATTTTTAAGTTGTATTCATTTGGGGTTAAATATATTGTAAGTTGCCCTGTGTCCCTTGGGAGAAGGACAGTCGAGAAATTACATAAATAAATAATTCCCACATTCAGGGGGTGGAGGAAAGGCAGGAATTCCAATCCAAGGAGGATGCTCCTCCCCACTAGCCTACCAGCTATGCTCCCCAAACATCCCCATGTGAGCGCACACCCAGATTGGTCACGTTGGGGCACTCGTTACTTCTCTCCATTGCAAAATCTGACCATTTAATCCTACTCTTTGTTGCCTATCCTATAATCAGTTACCAATCCACAATAGGACACTGCCTCCTATCCCAGGACTTTTTCATTTCCTCAGGAGTCTCTCATGCAGGACCTTATCCTTATCAAACGCTTTCTGAAAATCCAGATACACTGTATCAACTGACTCACCCTTGTCCACATGCTTATTTTCACCACCAAAAAAATCCCTATAGATTAGTGAGGCATGACCTCCCTTTGCTAAATCCATGTTGACTCTTCCCCATTAAGTCATGTTTATCAATATGCCCCGTAATCAATATGCCAACTACTCCTTTTAGTTTCCTTCTAACTAACTTCCTCATTTTAGCAGTTTTTCCCTTTTTAAAATTAAAGTTACTGCGGTAGTTTTGTTTATCATTCTCCCTCCAGTAATTCTGTCAAATTTGATTATATTATTATCACTATTGCCAAGCGGCTCCACCACTGTTACCCCTTGCACCAGACCCTGCACTGCATTTAGGATTAGATCCAAAGTACCTCCTCCTCTCAGTGGTTCCAGGACCAGCTGCTCCAAGAAGCAGTCATTTATGGCCTCTAGAACCACATCACACCTGGAGGAGACATCCATCCAATCAATCACCCAGGTGAACCCTGTCCTCCCTCCAGTGTAGATAACCAGCCTGTGCCCAGTCCCAGGCACCTCTCCAGCATAGACAAAAAATCCTTCTTTATCTCTAAGTCCAAGCCCACTTTCCTGCAATGCACCTGGTCATTTCCCCCACATACCCTGTCAAAGCATCAGGGTTCAGATTGTCCCAGGCTGCAGCAGGCTGAGCACGATGGCTGCTGCTGCTGCCTGTTCTCCCAGCCCTGGGGGTGCAGAACCCAGGACACAGCAATGCGTCTGTGCTGGGGAGCTCATTAGCTCTGCGCAGCACTGGCCTGGTCCCTTGGGGAGATTGGTCTCCAGTACACAAGGCAAGGCACAACTTGCTGCAATTAGCACTTCTCACTCCGAGAGGCCAGGCTGGAAGCAGCTGGGCTCCCAGACTCAGCTGCGGCCACTGGCAGAGATTTGAAGGGGAAGCCCCAATAGCTCAACAAACCAACTCCGCTAGCTCCTCTGCGCTGTGATGGATTTCACATCTGGGACAACTCCCCCCCCCCCCCCCCTCGCCCTCCTACAATTGCAGGCTCTTCCAGTTGAGGCTGGACCTCAGCGCCATCAAACAGGGCATCCATCTGCCGCCTATTCCTGAGCGGACATGGTCTCACCACGAGGAGAGGAGCTGGCCCAGCACCCTGCCACTGGGCCAGGGAGGCAGGTGCCTTTCACTGGGGGAAAGCTGGGCCTTGGGGCAGATGCAGCAATGGGCTTTAGCTGGTTCTGGTCAGGTTTGGGGTGGCACCGAGTTACCCTAACTAGTGGGCAGCCCTGCCCGACATGCCCCTCTGTCGCCCTTGAGGACAGGCTAGGATTGTAAACATTCCCTAAGAACCTTGTTCTCTCCCATGGCTTTCCAAAATGTCTCTGCTCCTGGCTCCAGGCTGAGCCGAGGTCCGTTGCTGTGGAAGCCCTTTCCGTCTCCCGGGCACCCCTGCAGGAGCCTCTGAAATCAGCTGATTGCCAGTTTGGGTGGGGGAGGGGACCTTGGTTTCGGGGTTAGAGTACTGGCTGGGCCCCAGCTCCCTGCCCCCCAGGGGGGCACTAGGCACTGGAGTGAAGGGGGCCAGGGCCTGCTGGGCAATCGGTCTGCCTGCTCCACAATACAGACCGGGCTTCTGACTCCCTCTCTCCCGCCAGGCACGAAGCAGGGCTGCCAAGTAGAAGTGTCCACCCAGTTCCCCTGGGTGCCACTCTGGAAGCCTGCCCCGGGGCTGGCCAGCGCCTTCGGAGAGAAACATCAGGGATTTAAGGGACTAAAAAGCCAAGGTGGCACCAGCTAGGCCTGGCTCCACCACACGGATCAAAGGCCTGGCTCCCCAGCTGGCCTCCCTTTGTTCAGCAGAGCCGGCCGGCGGGCAGAATGGGCTGCACCCGCTGAAGGGTGGTTCCCAGCCTGAGCTGAAGGGTTTCTTGCATCTAAGAGACTGAGAGGCAGCAGCTCCTTCAGTCTGGGGAGGGGCGCCAGGCCAGGCCAGGCCAGATAGGAAGCTTTGTGCAGGGGTGCCCAGGGGAGCCTGTTCCCTGCTGCCTTCTCTTCCTGGAGCAGCTCTTGGCTAGGCTTGGCCTCCTCCTCCTCCAGCTAGCAACCCAAGCATCTCATGGCCCTGGGGGGGCAAAGGGGAGGCTGGGATTCTGGGGGCAGGCGGCCACGGCCCTGGGAAAGCTGCCCTCTCAGTCCCAGGGAAATGGCTGTGCCAGACCCCAACAGGCCCCTCCGCATGGTGGGCAAACGGGCAGTGGGAGTCCCCCAAACGATTCCTGCCTAGGGCCCCCAACAGGCATGGGGGGGGGGGCAGCCACTAGAGCCTCTGCCCATTAGCGCTCCATCTAACCCCCACCCCACCCCACAGCTACACACAGAACCAACTGCCCCCCCCCCCCTACACAAAGGACACATTCCTGGCTCTGCAGCATCTAGTTCAGTGTCCATCTCTCAGGACAATGACACTCTCCTTCAAATCCAGGGGCAGAGCTGGGTTCAAATGGGCCCCCATGCACACACCCCCCCACTCTATTATTGCTCCGCTTTGCTTTAGAAGCGCTGCCACGTCTCTCTGCTGCTTCTGAAAGGCTCCCAAGGGAGAAGCTCATTTTGGAAAAGGCAAAACACAACAGGATTACTTTGAAAAAATCGGGTGAGTTTGAATCTGACTCTTGTGATTTGCTGAGGCCTTGGGCAGTGTCTCCCCATTGCCAGGCCGTGCCAGAGCCCAGCTCCTGCAATAGAAATCATCCCACTGAGCCTGGTTGAACAGGGTCAGGATTTCCCTCCTGTAGCAAAGCTGGGAGCATCCCAGGCACAAGCAGGCAGGCCTTGCGGGTGGCAGCAGGAAATCCCCCTGGCTGCCCCTTTCTGATTTACACTGACCCCTGACAGGCCCCACATGTGTCCGACCCTCGGCTCCACACCCAAGTGATGAAAAGTTAAGACCTGTGCTTACAACTTCGATGAGGAACTTCATCTTGAAGGGCGGCAGCAGCTGCCTTTCCACTTTCTGGCCAGGAGGGAAACCGACAAACCAGAGGCTCCAGCAGCCACTGGGGAAGCACGACCCTGGGCTGGGTCCTAGTTGAAGCAGCTCTTATTCCCCCCATTGTTTTGTGGGAACCCAGCCGGCCCCTGGCTTAGCTCCAGCCCCAGTTCGCTCCTTTGGGGGCTTGGCTGGCTCAGACCCCTGGCTCCCCCAGGAAACAATGCTGCTTGGCAATGGCAAGAGCCCAGATCAGCAACCAGCTGCAGGAGCCTTCTCCTCCATCTCCTGCCGGCTTAATGCCCATCCCGGAGCGGGGTCCCCTCTTCCAGCCGGCTGGCAGGCGGGATGGGTCCCCTTGGGGAGCTGCAAGCGCCCCTGTCCGGTCCTCAAGCCCCTTTGACAGAACTTCCCAAGCTGCGGCCGGGCCCAGCCCTGGTGAAGGGACAGCGAGCCGGCCGGGCCAGGGGGATGGAACGGGCCAAGCCGGGCCAAGGTGCCCCTGGGGGGGGGGGGGGGACCGGCGGCCGGAAGGGGGGGGCTCCGCCCGCAGCCAAGCTGCCGGCTGCCCCTCCCTTGGGCAGAATCAGCCCCGAGCCCCGCGGGGCTTGTTCCCCTTCTCGGCACAAACCTGGGCTGAAAGCGGGAAGCAATGAGCAGGGCCCCGGGGGGGCGGGTCCGGCTTGGGGTGCAGAGACAGCGGCGCCCCTTGGGGCGACCCGGGAAGCACGACAGGACCGGGATCCTGCTCTCTGCAGGCCCGGATCCGGCCGGAGCGGGCCGGGGAGGCACCCGGTTCCTACCGGCCGGAGACGGACGGCGCGAGAGAGCGGGGTCCCGGGCACACGCGCCGAGAGAGCTGACCTGGCACCGTCTCTACACGGACTGGCCCTTCCTCGCACACGCACCTTGTGCACAAACACCATGCCCCACGGCCCCTTGCACGCGTGCACCCACGGCCCCTTGCACGCGTGCCCCCACGGCCTCTTGCACACGCGCCCCCACGGCCTCTTGCACACGCGCCCCCACGGCCTCTTGCACACGCGCCCCCACGGCTCCTTGCACGCGCAAAGCCGCCCCGGGGCCTGATGGCAGGAGGGGCGGATATCCGTGCGCCCCAGGCTCCCGGGCAGCAGCCAGTGTCTCCCGCGGGCGGGCAGGGCACGGGCACTCACCGTCCTCGTAGTTCTTGAGATAGTAGTCGGGGCCGGGGCCGGGGCCGCGGCTCTTGGCCGGGTTCTTGAGGTTCTGGAAGTGCAGGAAGTCGGTTCTCTTGCCGGCGAAGCGCAGGAAGGCGGGGGCCAGGCCGCGGGCCAGGGTGACCAGGCGCCGGGAGCTGCGGAGAGGAGCGGAGCGGAGCTGAGCCCGGACTGGAGCGTCCCCTCCCAGGCTCTTGTGCCCCCTCGATGGCGGGCAGCGCGCATCGCTCGCCGGCTGCTTGGCCGAGGGGAGGGGACCGGCTTCCCCGGCTGGGGGGCGCGGGCCTCGTCCCTCCCTCTCTCCCGGGTCGAGTCCCACGCTTCCTTTCGCCGCGCCCGGCAGAGGGGAGCCGGAGCCAGAGCCAGCGCCGCCTTAGCCGGCTACCTGAAGGTGGAAATTCCCCTCGGATCCCCGCGCGGGCAGGGGGCACAGGCCGGCGGGCAGGGCAAGCAGGCGCGGCAAGTGGGGAAGCAGGACAAGCGGGCACAGGCGGGCAGGACAAGCGGGCACAGGCGGGCAGAGCAAGCGGGCACAGGCGGGCAGGACAAGCAGACGCGGGCAGACAGGACAAGCAGACGCGGGCAGACAGGACAAGTGGATACAGGCGGGCAGAGCAAGCAGGGCCGGCGGGCAGAGCAAGCAGACAAGGGCAAGTGGATACAGGCGGGCAGGGCAAGCAGACAAGGGCAAGCAGGGCCGGCGGGCAAGCAGGGCAAGTGGGCACAGGCGGGCAGAAAGGGCAAGCGGGCACAGGCGGGCAGGGCAAGCAGGGCCGGCGGGCAGACAGGGCAAGCGGGTGGGCAGGGCAAGCCTTTGTTCACCGCCCAGAGGCTAATTGCAGGGCACCAGCGTTTTCCCCGTCAGAGCCGATCACTTTCCGAAACGCTTTCTCCATTGCAAACATGTGCCGCATCTTAATGGAAACCATGGCCCGGCCGCGCCGCCTCCCCGTCCCCGCTTGGGCCCCCGACGGGCGCGCAGGGCAGAGCCCCACCTCAGGAAATCCAGCCAGCCGTCGTGCACGATGGAGGGGTCGAGCTGCAGGGAGAGGAAGCGCTCGCTGGTGACCCGGGCCGGGCTCTTGCCGTTCACGTCCAGGAGGATGAGCGTCCTCCCCTGCCGGCTGGCCGCGGGGATCGGGGCCGGGGCGAGGCGCAGGGCCGGCAGCAGCAGCAGCAGGAGGAGGAGGCGGCAAGGTGCGAGGGGGGCCGGGGAGCTGCCCATAATGAACTAAGCCGGCGGCGGCGGCGACGGGGCTGGCTAATTGTCCGGGCCGGGGCCCCCCTCCCCATGTTTTGGTGCCGCGGGGGGGGGGAGCCCACGCCCCTGCCCGGCCTCCCCCGGTGCCGGTGCCAAGACTCCCGCTCGCTCGCAGCGCCGCCCCTTGAGGAGCTGGGGCCGCCGCCGCCGAGGGAAGGGGAGTCTCCGGCCCGGGGCCTCCTCCTCGACTCGATCCTGCCTGCGAAGCTCCCGGCGGCCGGCGGGTGAGTGTGGCTGTGCCCGGCGGGTGGAGTGACACGGGAGTCGGGCCCCAGGAGCTCGCTTCCTCGCTGGGAAAGAAGGGGCGATCCGCCCCGGGGCGCCCACGGGGGAGCCGGGCTGAACGAATCCGACTCCGCGCTCTAGGAAAGAATTCCGCGCTGCTTTCGGATACTAGTTTCAGGGCCGCTGCGCCGCAGCCCGACCGACCCTGGGGCGCTCCGCGGGTCCCGGGATCCTGGCTCTGTCGGGGCTGGTTGAGGGGAGGATTCCTGGAGGGGGTGTCCAGGTGAGCCAATGACCCCAAATCCCCAGCTGGGAGAGAGGGGACACTTGTCCCAGCCCGGCACCTGATTTGCCCGCTGCACCCACCCTTCTGGATCTGCCCCCCTTCGCCATCCTACCGGCCCCAACAGGGGAATGGTGGACTCCCGGGGCCAGCTTCTCGGCCAGGAGATTGCCCAAGGATCTGACCATATTCAATAAGAATAATTATTGTTTATTCCCAGCTATCCCAGAGCCAGTCGTTGGGGGGGTTGCAGCCCTTGCCTCTGTGTAGTTGGACCTTGGTCCCAAGTGAAGTGGTTCACATGATCTCTTTTAGTAAACCAACTCCTGGAGCGTTGGGGCCACACAGGGGGCCCTTCCTCAGGCAAGTAGGCATCAGAACCGAAGATCTGAGCAAAGTACAGATTTGTGCAAAGATTTATGCTTTGCTCAAATCTTCAGTTCTCACTCCTCCTGCCTGAGGAAGGGCCCCCTGCGTGGCCGGAAAGCTTGCCCATTGCCACCATCAAGAATTGGTCCCATAAAAGAGATCATTGGGGCCCACTGTGATAGCAGAGGAGGTACCCCCTACAAATCCCTTTGCACCAGCCCCTTCTCTTCCTGGAACAAGCCATCCCATTCTGCTATTGACTAGAACCACCCGATGGGCACCCAGCTGAGCGGCACAAGTCCTCTGGGTTCGCCAGGAGACAACCCAGACCCCAAAGAGCTCAAGTGGGGTGGGGGAGGGGAGTTCAAATTCAAGCAGCAGCACCTCATCAGAGAGCTGCCTCCAGGACACCAGGGAGAGAGAGTTTCTGCCTTTAGTGATTTCCGTGCAACACTTATTTGCAATTAGAATCGCCTCTTTTAGCTCAAAAAACTTGAAGGTGATTTTCTACTGGTTTGGATCACTTGTCTTGTGACTAAAGAAAGTCTCTGAAGTGATCTGGCCCTACTGGGGCAAAGCAGATCTGCTAGGTGAGCAGACATGGGGCACATGCATGACCATGGCATGTCGAGTTCATTCCCATCAACTCACCTCTGCGAAAGTGGCAAACCCATTGTTCCTGCTGAGGCTTCCTGCGGGCACTAACGTGAGTCAAGACATCAAAAAAGAGTTTGTAGCAGAAACCTGTCTTTGCATGAGGGCTTGAGGCCACGGCCCTGGGCTCGATGGGGCTGACCCAGTAGGGCACGACGGAAGCTCTTATGTTCTAACCAAAATCATTCTGGTGAAAAAAACAAACCAAAGCCTTGTGCAAAAATAACCAAAAGAATTAATTGCAAGTAAATTAGGCCTTGATCCTGACAAATCTTGCATGCCCGACTAACTTTTCTCTGAATCCTGGAGCTGTTGGGACGCTGTGATTCTCGAGCGGGGAGACAGCGGCTGTGTGCCGCCATTTGGGAGTCTCTGACAGTTAGAATATTGTGTGTTAAAATCAATAGGAATAACTCTGTGACGGTTGTGGAATGAGTAGTGGCTGGTTTTCTGCACATTGCAAAGAGAAATATTTATTTACATGATGCCGCCAAAGATCCACTCCAATATTTCACTTGTCAAAGCAGTGGCCGCTGTGAATTTGCCGTGTCCATGCACAAAGCCAGAGCAGAAATGTATTTGGGAACGGCCTGCTGCCCAGTGGGGCCAGGTCTCCCAAACCATCCCCGACAGGAGTTTAGCAAACTCTCTGTCCTCTTCCTTAGAGATTTGTTCTGTTGCTGGGCTCTTCTTACTTCTGGAAAAGTCCAATTCAATCTTGCCTCCTTAAATCTCTGCCGGTTCCCTCTTGTCCTGCCCTCCACAGCCAACAAGAACAATGGTCCCAATCCTGCTTTGAGTTCCCCTGCCCCCTTCCCTGCCGGGCTCCATTACGCGCCCCCCTTTGCCAAGGTGGAGTCCAAGCTGGCTGCCTGAGCAATGCCAAGTCAAGGGGAACAATGATTGCCCTGTCTTGTGTCCCAGATTCCAGCCAGTCCAACCCAAAACAGCACTCGCCGTTTATACAGTGGCATCAGATTCTTAGCCCCTGTTTAGCTTGCGATTTGCAATCGCTTTTCCTGCAGCAGCGGCGCTCTGTAACCAACCAGCCCCGCGGTTGTATCGGTGGATTTCATTTTCCTCTCCTGTCTCTGACAGGAAAGTTAGTCCTTGCAGGATCCAAGCTTGTGCTGTTTCCTTAGGGCCGCAACCTTAAAACCACTCCTTTCTGAGTGGCCCCAGGACTCCTTGGAAGAAGTCCTTTCTGGATTCCATCCCAGGCCCCGATATTGATGGTTTGGAGAGTACCACAAATTCAGGAAAGCCCCGGCCCTGCCCATCGAATCCGTGTGCCACTACTAAGGGGGGTGTTGTTCCTAGGCCTTGCCACCCACTTCAAGTCCTACCCCCTCTTGCTGGGGCTGCTACTAGGTCTCCATAGACCTGTGGGGCACAGGCCAACGGATTGCTAGTTAGTCATTTCTTAGCATTTTTACCCCTTGCCCGAAGGCTCAAGGCGACTTACAAAGGTATCAAATACAGTTCAGAGACTGAACTACAGTTTGGGTGGGGAGTTAGTGCTGCTGCCTGGAGTCTGAACTTCTGTCTCTTCGGGGGCGTTTCAGAACTCCGGACTGAGGCCTGGGGGGAGCTAGGCTGGAGGGCAGTCCCTTGACTCTGTCCATAGGCTGCAATCCAGATGGCAGCTTTGCTGCTGAATCCAGTGGAGGAAGCCAGGATTTTACCCCTAGATGAAGTAACAAACGGATTCTCCTTGTTTCGGGCTCTTCTGCTTCACACCAGCCGTTTCTCCCACTCGCTTTGTAAATGTCCCCACCGTCGCCCCTGTGGCCATGGCCTTTACTAGGGCTCCCTAAATCTCCGGCTCTTCCCCAACTCTAAGGGCACATGCCAAGGAGGGGGTATTTTTGGTTGTGGGAATTAGCATTCCTGCATTTTATTGTTCTTTTTAAAATTTTCTTTGTCAGCAATACATTGTCCTCTCCAGGCAGAGAGTGAGGATTCGTTACCTGAGAGAGCAACTGGCTCTATTCCCCCACCCCCTGCAGAGCAATTAAGGCCAACTCCGAGTGCGGATTAATCCCTTCACATGCTAAAGAAAATACGGAGGGATCCCGTCCGATTGTCAACCCTTACTTTTTCAGTTTACCTTTTGGCACTTTCCCCTGCGTTAGAGGCGGTAAATGATCAACAATAAGGGGGGGGAGGGGGAGGCTGATTTGCTGAACTAAACCACACGTGTAAATGCACCCAGTGACAGCAGGATTGAACCCTTCCCCCCTAATGACAAATGTGTGTGGTGGGAGTTAGCATAACTCTTAAACCGAGGCTTTCAAGTTAAATTTTTTCAACTAGACCCACTGGCTCCGGCGACCTAATCCGTTCACACATTAAAAAGACAAATAAATAAATGCAGGGCGGGGGGAGAATAGTTTGCCCGACTTAGAATCTGGTGGAAATGCTGCCAGGGCAGCTCTCGGTTTTCTACCATGATCATTATGTTCACGATAAACCGAGTTGCTGACAGTGCAAAGTGCTTTTCCACATGCGTGTTGCAAGTCAGGTAAGAAACACCCAGCAAGGCCAGCAACCTCGGCAGCCTGGGGGGGCGAGGGTGTGTCAAACCACCACCACCACCCCCGCTCGCTGACCAGAGACCCCAATGGCATCCCCTGGAATGCCACGGCCCAGCTACTGGAGAGCAGGATGCTGAGTTTAGGGGGTGGGGGCCGAAATCCCCAGACCTCCCCAACCACTTCCACTAAGCCTGGGCCTCCTGAAGGGCAGCTACCCCAGCAGCAGCTGGTTCCTGAAAACCATTTGGTGGGAAACCCCTTCAAGTTGGCAGGTAATCTCTACCCAGGATCTGCAGCAGGGGGGAGCACTGGCCGTGCTGACTGCTGGGTGAAGGGGGGGGGCAGCTGTGACTCCACATCACCGCACCTCCCTTTGCCTAAGGGAGCTGCAAGTGCGGTTCCCAGCTCCCACCTTCCCTGGCGTGGGAAGGCATGATGCAAGGAACAGGCAAGAGCGCTATGTCCCTGGAGGTGCTCGGCCCCAGCTACACAGCCCTGGTGCAGATCGGTGAGGGAGAGAGACTGACTCGGCCGTAGGCTTGGGCATTCTGCCCCGTGTTCCCTGCATTTCCCCATTGCTGCCAATAGATAAACATGGGTCCGTGGCTATCACAACAGTCAGACTTGCCTATGGGCATTACTGAGCATATTCATAAACATGACTTAATAGGGACAAGTCAACATGGATTTAGCAAATGGAAGTCGTGCCTCACTAATCTATTGGAATTCTATAAAGAATGCGCAACCGGCGATGATGTGCAGCCAGGCACGTCTAAAACTCACCTGTGGCACTTTTCAAAGAGGCATTATTTCAAGCCGTGACCACGTGCCGCTTGTCTAAAAGCGGCCTAAGAGAACTAGGACTAGGCATGAAATTAACTGGCAGCAGATTTAAAACAAATAAGAGAAAGTATTTTGTCACTCGGCGCACAATTAACTTGTGGAACTTACTGCCAGAGGAAGTGGTCAAGGCCGGTGTAGCTAGTTTTAAAAAGGGACTGGATAAGTTCTTGGAGGACAGGTCCATTCATGGCTATTAGCCAAGTAGGTATTGGGGATGTAACCTCTTACTGTTGGGGCTGGAACAACGGAATGGATTACCCCTTGTGACCTGCTGGGTACTTCCCCCAAGTGACCAAGATTGGCCACCGTTGGAGACAGGATGCTGGGCTTGATGGATCATTGGTCCGACCTGGAAAGGCACTGACTATGTTCTTATGTTTTTAATGGCAGATGAAATGTAATGTGGACACGTGCAAAGTGATGCACAAAGGGGAAAACAATCCAAACTCTCTGCACACAACGCTGGGTTCTATTAGGAGTCACCACTCGGGAAAAGGACCATGGCGTCACTGTGGCCAATACATTGAAATCCTCAGTTCAGGAAAGCAAACAGAACGTTAGGAATTATTCGCAAAGGGATAGAGAATAAACCTGAAAAGATCGTCATGCTTCTATCTAAGTCTATGGTGCGAGCCCTGGGTGCAGTTCCGGTCGCCCCATCTCAAAGAAGGGATTGTTGAAACAGAGGAGGGCAACAAAAATCCGCTGAAGGGGCTGGAAGGCCGAGGAGAGGCTGGCCAGGCTTCAGCTTGGAGAAGAGACGCTGACTGTGAAGGGACAAGACAGAAGTGGATAAAATCAGGCGTGTTTGGAACCCATCACTAGGGAGCGGAGCGGTTACTGGCCCCCTCAAATAGCCCTGAACAAGGGGCTGCTCCATGAAACTACAATAAAGAAAGGAACCGGTAGCAGAAATAGAAAAGGCAGGATCTTTTCACTCAAGGCACCATTAAGCTGTGGGATTTGTTGCCAGAGGGTGCGGTGAATCACTGGGTTTAAGGAAGGATTGGAGCCGTTTCTGGCGGCTCGGTCCATTGGCAGCTCTTGGACTGGCGGGAGCTGGGAGCGAAATCGTCCGGCTGGGACCCGTTGCTGCCAGCCCATTGGACCGAGCCAGTCTGGCCCCTCTGTGCCTCAGCCACAAAGCAGGAGAAGGAGCCAGAGAGCAGGAAGAGCGTTCCCTCCTTCCCGAAAGGGCCGGGGCCGCTGCGGCGGCGGGGCCGGACGGGACGGGCGAGGATTCACGGCTGGTTTAGGGGAGAGGCGGCTAGTGCAGGTCGCTAAGGGGTCTCTCTCTCTCTCAGACACAGACACGCAGGGTTTGCAGCAACCGCATCATTTGGTTTTATTTTTGTTTTGAAAAACCTGGTCGTTTGGGGGGTTTCATAAAAGACTCGACTGTTTTTGTTGATTATTTTATTTGATTAAACGTTTGTTTTGTTTAAAATGGCCGTGGCCCTGCAAGCGCCGCCGGCCCCGTTTTGAAACAGGACTTGCATGCACAGTGATTCAAAAAAGAATCTGTTGAATAAAATAAAACGAAGAATGAAAAGGAATGAAATCAAAGGCATGGCCTTTGCGTATCGGTTTTCAGCCCCTTAGTTACAAAAATGAAGGGGCCTCCATCCCGTTTCATAATGAATAAAAGGACACGAAATTGCACCCCCTAAATAAACCATATATTGATAATTCCAGCCGAGAAAGGGTGCAAACCAATCCAGGCAGATCGCGCCTCCTCCCGTGACCGCGCTGCCCGGCGGAGGAGCCCCCTTGGGAGCCCCTGGGGGCAGGGACCGCTCTCCAGTTACTGGTGGCTGCAGAGCACCGGGGCCGTTGACTACATCGTAGGGATCCGCCTCGGACTCTGCCCAGCCCGGTTCTGTGCTCCCTTCCCGAGGGGAGAAAAGCCGCCTTGCCCAGCGCCTGCCGGTGGGTTTTAATCGCTCCCGCCACCCCTTAACTACCCCCCGCTACACCCCCGTACAACGCGCCTCTGCCCCCGTGCAACCCCCGCGTGCAATGCGCCTCTGCCCCCGTGCAACCCCCCCGTGCAACGCGCCTCTGCCCCCCCGTGCAACCCCCGCGTGCAACGCGCCTCTGCCCCCCGTGCAACCCCCGCGTGCAATGGGCCTCTGCCCCCCCATGCAACCCCCGCGTGCAACGCGCCTCTGCCCCCCCCCCCCGTGCAACGCGCCTCTGCCCCCCGTCAAACCACCCCCTCCCCCCCAGTGCAACGCGCCTCTGTCCCCAGCCGGCCCGGCCGCGTCGGGGATCGCTGACCGAAGAAGGGCTTGCTCCTGCTGCAAAGGGGGGGTGTGTGTGTCCATCCCCTTCCCCTCCCGGTCTCCCTCGCTCAAGACAGCCGGCTCCCGGGTACGTGCTGCTGCCCGGGACCAGGCTAAGCCCGGCCGCCTGGGCTGGGTCCGCGCTACCGGGGAGGCGGCTCCCTGCCCAGCCCAGCCCAGCCCCGCAGCGCCTGCCTCTGCTCTGCCGGCAGAGCCTCCGAGGGGATCCGGGCCGGCCCTTCCCAATAACCCACCGCTGGTTTCCGAAGGGCAATCGGTTGGGGGGGGGGGGCAGGGGTTTGTCTTTCTCCGCTTGGGAGGGGGGGTCACATTGGCCCCCAAACTGAAAAGAAAAAACCAGCAGAATTGAAAGGACTCAATCCTATGAATACATTAGTAGTAATATTACTATCCGATTGATTTAAACAAACAGAAGTAAAAGAAATGGAGTCCCACGAGTTTGGGGAGGGGGCCGGGGTGGCAGCAGCCAGGCTGGGTTTGGAGGCTTTACACAAAGCAGATGATGTGGCCGGATACAGTGCGGCTTGGGGCACTCCGGCTCCGGGCCCTGCCCGCTGGAGGCTCCGGCCGCTGCTACAGATCCCCTTTCAATCAGGCTGATGTTGAAGCCATTTGGCTCATTTAAGATAAATAGCAAATGCTGTAAAATGTGTCTCTCCTGATTGCTCTCCTTGGCGGTATGAAAGCCAGGCAGGGCGCGCGCCCAGGACCAGGGGAGGAAGTGGCTCCAGCAAACACAGGGCTGCCGCAGCCGCCAAGGAGACCAGCCTTGCATTGGCTTCCCCAAGACTGGCTGCAGCCATCAGAGCTTTCGGTGCAGAACCTGGCGGCCCAGACCGAGGGGGACAAAGGAAGAAGTCGTTGCACCAAGGAGACATGCCGGACCCAGGGTGGAGGCTTCTGAGGATCCCAGGGTTTGCTGCCACAAGAGCAGGGCTCATGCCGTAGCTGGACACGGACCCATGGTACGAAGAGGCCTCAGCTCATCCGGTGCCCTCAAGGTGCTCTTTGCCTCAGTGACTCAATGGCCAGAAGATCAATGAAAAGGACTCACAATTTAACCTCATTAACACTAGGGACTTTTCAGCCAGCCCATGATTTTTGGGAGGCCTCACTCACGAATTCTGAGGTTGCTGACCTTGGATCAGGGTCCAAGGTTCCAATTCTCTCCTCCAACAAGTATCGGACAGGGCAGAAAATGCATTATCACCTTAACTCTGGCCCCTCAATTCTCCGCACCACCAATGACCCTCTGACCCATGTGGGGTGAAATGCTGCTCAGCTCCCTAGCCACATGAGTGGAGCAGAGACAGGGTTGTGCGTCAGCTGTGAGCCTACTGTGGCTAGAGTCATGGGCGAGTATTGTTAAATGGCTAAACCATTCACTTCATGCCTTTTGTGAGGCTGAGTCCGGTGTGTAACATGTGGCAACTAACTGCTTCACAACCAAGCCGAAAAGTATTTTTTAGTCTCAAGAGACAAAGTGGCATTGGGGGGATGACACACACACATAGCCCAGCCCTACAAACTAAAACTACCCCCAAACCCAGCACAGTGATCCTGGACTGACAGCAAGGACACTCTCCCTCCCCCACACGCCTTGACCTGTTGGGGACGCCCCCGTCTCCCATGGCAAAGCCTGGCCTGCAGCCAACTCCAACCCCAATGAAGGGGGCTAAATGAGCCATTTGGTTAAAGCAGGAAACTCAAGTTTCGCAGGCGCCGTGACTGTCCAGTGGACTGTGAGGCATAATCACCAAAGATCTCCGTTTCATTGGGGCTCGGCCCAAGCCTACAGGAGCCGAGGGGGCTACAGAAGGCCACGGACCTGAAGGGAGGCAGCTCCCCATGGACTCTGGGGTAAGTAAGAAGTGAATCGTGGTCCAAGGTGGTGTGACTCTGTCAAGCACAGACTCTTGAGAAAGCCTCTCCCAGCATCCAATTAAGCTCATTTACTGGGGCCTCCTCTCCAAGAGCTACATGGAATTGCAGCCGTGAGGAGGCTCTGTCCCTGGGAAAGGCTGGTTTCTTTCTGACATTATCACTAATGAAACTGACGAAGGCCCAGCTCATTGGACACTCTCTCTGTAAGTATTTAGGCCATGATTTGAGTGCCTCTGCCTCCTGACTCTTGCTGCTTTTAATCACCAAAGTGACTTCCTCCGATGCAAACACCTCAAGCCATTTCAGCAGCCTTGGAAGAGCCAGTAACAGCGAGAGCTTTTATTCAACCGGCATACTGTGTCTGAACCAGCACGGCAACCTGACTTTCTCAACAGTAAGAGCAGATACTAATCCACACAGCAGCCTTTGCACTGGGGAGAACCCAGGGGAACAACTCTTAGCTCTGAGAGCACTAAGCAGGAAAAATACAAGTGAACTTGGAGTTAGTGACACTAACCTGGTTTACCATTAGCATTTATAATGTTACCTTTCGTAAACATTATAAGATAAATTTCACTTAATTATGTGGCTGCAAGGCACCTGGTTAAGAGTGAGCAGGAGAGAGAGAATGCCAGGGGGCAGATTAGGCAGGAAAACTTTGCTGTTAAGTATCTGGCTGAAGGGTTCTTTCATTTAAGGTGTGTAACTAGGAGACTATGTAGCATGAACCTGGGGGAGTCTCTGGCACCAGAGAGAGTCTCTGGCAAAGGATCCATTCCCCAAAGAAAGGCTCAAAGCCTTCCCAGCAGCTGCTGCTCCACTGAGAACGCGAGGGAAGAAAGCACGATGGGGGGGTGGGTATAATGCAGCCCTCCGAGCCACTGGTGAATCCAAATCTTCCCACATTAGCAATCTGCTGTCGCATGGCTACACAAAAGCAATCAATGAAAATAAGACCAAATTATTTGTAAATGATAAAATAAACGAACAGCCGTTCGAACAAGCAGCGTCCGGGAGCGCTTTCACTTTGCTTGAGCCTCAAGGGCATCATCAGTCATGCTTTGCAATGGTCGCAGAACGCAGCCGCTCTCCCCAGTTTGGTGGGTAACCGTCCCAGGAAACTTTCAAGCCCATGGGAAGTTTTGAAATTGGTTGTGGGGATCCTGTGTTGCTGTTAGCCATTGCTAGGCCTTTTCCTTGGCAGAGATTCTCCTTGGCTCTCAGAATCATTTGGGCTAACACATGCTAGAATAAATACAGGTTCACAGCGCAGCGAACGTTAGGGCTGGAGCCATCTGAACTAGGATCGCTCGAACAGCCTGACGCTCCAGATCACAGCCAGATGGCCAGAGCCTGTCCTCTGTTTCTTTGCGAGAGAATGCTTGTCCAGAAAGGCTCAGTGGATAGAGCCACTCTAGAAATTTCAGATACAACCATCAGCCGGCCAAGAGCACCTAGCTCCACCCAACTGGTCAGAAAGAGCTTTGATTTGTGCTTCTGCTCATTCGCCCATTAGCCTAGACGGAGGTGCTCCTCCTCCCAAAGCAACGTCTGATCCAGAGCCTGGGCGAGCAGAGTTGAGAGTATGCTGGAAAGATGTGCTTATCAGAGCATGTAATGGTGCCCCCGATTCATTCCACTGATGTCTCTGCATAGGAAGTGCCTTTATTCTCCTCCAATGATGAGGCTTAATGGCCTTGGGAAGGGACTTGGAAGCATCCCCTGGGCTAATCAAACCAACATGCCACTCTTCCCTTTGCCACCTGGATGGAGACAAGGATGAGGGTGGATTTCCTGTAGCCAAATGTATGCGCAGACCCCATGACAAGTCACTGACAACTGTGTGAACCTCAAAAGTGTCTGCCAGGTATCAGAGCCCTTTGAAACATGAAACCTCACAACCGCCCCAGCTGGGTTTGCAAGGTCACTCTGTAACACAATCACCCCCTCTCCCAGAGAGAGAAATGGAGGCAGAGACAGCTGACCAGGATGGCAAGCTGGGTTGTTTAGCAAAGAGCTTAACCTGCAGAGAAGAATCAGTGCCCAATGGGATCAATCAGATCAATGGTCCATCCAGCCCAGTATCCTGTCTCCGACAGCGGCCAATCTCGGTCACTTGGGAGAAGTCCCCAACAGGTCACAATGGGGGGATCCATTCCCTGCTGTTCACTCCCAACCCCTGACAGACGTGGTTACATCCCCGAAACCTACCTGGCTAATAGCCGTTAATGGGCCTACCCGCCAAGAACTTATCCACTCCTTGTTTAAACCCAGCTACGCTGCTGGTCTTGACCACACCCTCGGGCAACAAATTCCACAAGTTAATTGTGCACTGAGTGGGAAAGTACTTGCATTTGTTTTAAATCTGCTGCCAGTGAGTTTCATGGAGTGTCTATGACAAAGCTAGAGGCATCAACATACACAGAACACATCACATGACCTTGGTACACCTCAGAAATGAACCGAAACCTCCCCATATTGCCTATCTATCCAATGGTCTAGTAACACTGAATCTCATGCAGATGAAGGGGTGTATGTAAAGGTAAAACAGGGGAAAATAAATCCAGATAGAGATTGTCAGCCCCAAACTCTGACAAACAGGGTGAGGGATAGAAGGTAAAAAGGATTCATATGTAAACAAATGTAACTGGAGTGAAAGAGGCAGAAATCAGGCCACTGGAGGAGACGGATGGAGAAAAGCCATCAGGAAGTTGTTAAAAGACAATGACTGAGAGAATTAAAAAAGGAGTTTTCCACTGTCACTGAGGAGAGAGGAAGAGATGAGCGGAGGAGAGAAACTCCAAGAGGAAAGAGGCCGGGCCCAGCCGAGCCCAGACTGAGACAATCCTGACTAAGCCAGGCTCTCGTCTAGGGGAAGCGTAGAATCCGTAGGGCGTTGGCAGTCAGGGGAACGTGGCGTTTCCTCCCGCTCTTGTCTCTAATCGCTGCACTGTTCTCATTCGAATTGACACATAAATCCTATAGAATTGAGAATTTAAGAACAGTGCAATGATTAGAGACAAGAGTGCGACCCTAAATTCTCTGTTCAAATTAGAAAGTGTTGATTGTAAATTATTCATGTTTTGTGACAATTTGATGCACTGGTTGCCACTGCCACTCAAATAACAAACTAAATCAGTCTCCCTCACCTCTGTGTTCTCTGCTCCATCAGTACTTGTGGGGGAGGAACCGGACGCTTCCTGAGACACAGAAAACCCAGAAAGACGGCATATCTGAAAGAAATGGAAAAACTGTTGCATGTGTTTAAGTAAATGCTGGACATTAGTACTTGACTCGTACATTTCAACCCACAAAACCTACTCCACACGCAAACACCCCCGAACACCGGCAGGGAGCACAAACCTGCCCCTCAGTGCGGGGGTGCCACTCCAACCCCCCGAACCCTGGCACGGAGCACAAACCTGTCCCTCAGTAGGGGGGTGGCACTCCAACCCCCCTGAACCCCGACACGGAGCACAAACCTGTCCCTCAGTGGGGGGGGGGGG